>JAWZYT010000919.1:260000-847500 GCA_034508575.1 Petrolisthes manimaculis | reverse complement strand
ATGAGTTTGGTGTCAATATTGGAGCAATTTGATTCCTCCATACTATTCCAGGCAACAGGGTAGATAGATACCATTATAATGTTTATTAATTAATCCTGTTTCATGACATATATTGGAGGAATCAATGTACTTCAAAGTTATTACAAGGGACCTCTGATCTCTCTACGGTAATTTTGGAGCAAACTGAATCCTCCAAACCATACTATGACGCCATTACAAAGGGAGAGAGAGAGAGAGGGGCAAGGGAGGGGTGTGGGGTATAAAGGAGGGGTGGCATGTGGAGAGAAGAGGCAATGGAGGGAAGTGAGGGTAAGGGAAGGGTGTGGGGTATGAAGGAGGGGTGGCATGTGGAGAGAGAGAGAGCTAGCTTTGGTGCAAGGTCTGCTTGACGAAATGTCTATAATATCCCCATTGGTACCTCTGATTCCCCATATCTAGTGAAAATTCCCCATACTTGGCATCACTTATAGAGAGAATGTTGGCTCAAAATTAATGTTTGAATGGCAGTCCATAAAGGAGGTTACTGAGTTGACTTACCCTCCCCCCTACCCCCCATCCACTCTACTCATACCCCCTCCCTCACACCCATGCCTCTACCCCCCCTAACACCATACCCCCCACCCAACCCTCTACCCTCCCCGTGATTATCATGATTTGGTGGAGAATGAAGTTCACGTTTTGGTTCATATTTAATCTATTGATCATTATTTTGAATTAATTATTATATGACTATATTTCCTGTAATTTTCCCTACATTTTGATATAATAATTTATTTACTTACATAATTAATTAACGAAATTAGCGAATATTTTCTATTTATAATTTCAAATTGTGACTAATTGGTATATTGGAGGACCTTGAGTCCTCCAAGGTATCTCAGGCAACACAATTTAATGCAGGAATAATACACTTTGGATGAATCAGTTTGCTCCACAATTACTCTATGGAAATCTGGGGTCCTTTATAATACTTTGATTCCTCCAAAGTATGTCAGGAAAGAGAATTATTTAATAAGTATAATGGTATCAATCCTGTTGTATGGAATGGTTTAGAGGAATCAAATTGTTCCAGTATTACCAAAACCAACACCACAGCTTCGAATGAATCAACTTGGTGAACCATTCTAAAGGGGGTGTAGGGAAGGGGGGGGGGGGGGTATTAGGGAGGTATGGGGAGGTGTAGGGATGGTAACTTCGAAGCTAATCCATTCATTCGAAGCTGGTTCATTCGAAGCTATCACCCCTACACCCCTCCAACCACCCAACCCAAACCCCTCCATACACCCCTTCTAAAATGGTTCACCAAGTTGATTCATTCGAAGCTGTGGTGTTGGTTGTGGTAATACTGGACCAATTAGATTCCTTCAAACTGCATATTCCACACAACAGGATTGATATCATAATATTTATTAATCAGTTCTTTTTTTCCTGATATACTTTGGAGGAATCAAGTACTAAAAGGGAACCCAGATTTCCATAGAGTAATTGTAAAGCAAACTGATTCCTCCAAACCGTATTATTCCTGCATTAAGTTGTGTTGCCTGAGATACCTTAGTGGACTCAAACTGCTCCAATATACCAATTAGTCAAGGTTTGAAAATATAAGTATAAAATATAGCTAATTTTGTTAATTAATTGCATAATTAAAGAAATTATTAAATCAAAATATACGGAAAATTACGGGGAATTTAATGATATAATAATGAATTTAAAGTATTTAATAATAAATGAATTATGAACGAAAACGTGAACTATATTCTCCACCAAATCATGACATCAATATGCGATAATCAAGGAGGGGGTGGGGTGGGTGGGTGGTGGGTTTGGTGTTAAAGGGGGTAGGGGTAGGGGTGTAAGGGAGGGGATATGTGTAGAGTGGATGGGGGGGAGGGGAAGTCAACTCAGTAACCTCCTTTATGGACTGCCATTTAAAGATTCTTTTTGAGCTGTAATTCTCTGTCACTCGACCCATACTTCTAATTTACACCCCACAATCCTCCCACACCCCTATACCACCCCTATACCTCTATCTGACCCCCCCCCCCTCCATTACCTCTCCCTTTGTAATGACGTCATAATATGGTTTGGAGGAATCAGTTTGCTCCTAAATTATCGTAGAGAGATCTGAGGTCTCTTGTAGTACCATTGGAGTATATTGATTCCTCCAAAATAGGTCAGGAAACCGGTTTTATTGATGAATATTATAATGGTATCTATCTACCCTGTTGCCTGGAATAGTTTGGAGGAATCAACTTGCTCCAATATTGCAATAAATTTTACATAAGTTTATTTATAAGAGAATAGTGTATACTTTTAACATACTCATATTATTTTATCATTTATTTTTATAGCTTTATTATTTTATTTTATCATTTATTTTTATAACTTTATTATTTTATTTTATAAAATATTTTTATAACTTTTTTAACACTTGAATTATTTATTATTTTTCATTTCTTTACATTTTAGTTAATTATTGACAAATATTAATTTATTAAGGAAATTGAAACACCTCATTATAATCTATTTATATATTATTAATGGCCAGCAAGAACGAGAGAAAAAATATGAATATGAGAGAGAGAGAGAGAGAGAGAGAGAGAGAGAGAGAGAGAGAGAGAGAGAGAGAGAGAGAGAGAGAGAGGAAATAGAAAGAAAGGAGGAACAACAAACACAAATTTATTTTTATATCTTATTTTTTATTTATATTTATTTATTTATAAATTGTTTATAAAATTTCACGCATATTTTTTATATATACACACACAGTCTCTCTCTCTTTCTCTTTCTCTCTCATCCCCCCCTCTCTCTCTCTCTCTCTCTCTCTCTCTCTCTCTTTAAAACATACAAACATCTCTCTCACACCCACACATCAATCTCTCTCTCACATAAATGCAATCTCTCTTTCTCTCTCTCACACACACACAGTTTCCTTTTTTTTCACACACTCACACATATTTATAAATAGGTAAAGACAAAAACATACATATAAACAATATTTCAGTAAGCTTCAGTAGGCTTCAGGAGACTTCTGGAGGCTTCAGCAGACTTCTGGAGGCTTCAGCAGACTTCAGTAGACTATTGAAGACTTCAGTAGGGTTCTGGAGGCTTCAGTAGGGTTCTGGAGGCTTCAGCAGACTTCAGTAGACTTTTGAAGACTTCAGTAGGGTTCTGGAGGCTTCAGTAGGGTTCTGGAGGCTTCAGTAGGATTCTGATGGCTTCAGCAAGTGAAAGAAAGAGTTTAAAATAATAATAATGATTATTATTGGCTGAAAAGCTTATACTTATAAAAAGGCTGGTCTTGATACATACATCAAAACATATGTAACTGCACTAAATTGGTTATTAATAAATGTTTCAAATGTTGGCTAGTAATAGATATAGATATAGATATAGAAGATATAGATATAGATATAGATATAGATATAGATATTATTATTATTATTATTATTATTATTACGAACTAACAGTGACAGTGAAATCCATCAGTGCAGACATTGTGGCCATTACAGAAGTGTGGCAGATAGCTAATGAAGTGTGCAAAATTCAGAACTATGAATTTTTCACCACTTCAGGACTAACTGAAGGGGAGGTGGAGTGGCGTTCAAGGCGTTGTTTTGCCACACCGACACCAGCCCCTCAGACCTCAGTGTTGATGACCCGGATGGTCTGGAGACACTGTGGGTGAGGGTGACCCCCCCTTGCCACCCCTGCAACACAGCTTCCATCATAGACTGTATTGTATATCATCCCCACCACGTGCCACCACAGCACAGCTACTCACCGACCACATTATTGACACGGCTGACACTCTGAAGGTGAGATATCCTGCTGCTAAGTTAGTCATATGTGGGGATTTCAACCACTTAGATGTGAGTGACATCCAACATCAACTCAACCTCACTCAAGTCGTAGAGTTCCCCACTCACGGGCAGGCTACTCTTGTCCTTATTTTGACTGACCTGGACCATCAGTACTCAGTCCCCCGCCCCTTTCCCCCCCCCCCATAGGAAGAATGGAAGAGAGAAGAAGGAAGGAAGAGAGGAGGGATGAGAGAAGAGAAGAATGGAGGAAGGAGAGAAGGGAAGAGAAGGAAGAGAGACAGAAGAGAAGAAGGAAGGAAAGAATGGAGAAGAGAAGAAAGAAGGGAGGAAGAGAGAAGGAAGGAAGGTAAGTAAGTAGGAAGGGAGGGAAGGAAGAAAGGAAGGCAGGTAAAGCAGAAATATATGCTAACACACACACACACACACAAACATTAATCAGAAACATACACACATAATCAGAAGCACAAATACACACACACATTAATGTACAGTCACGAGTGAAAATAAGTATGCATGTAACGTAAATCGAACAAACAGAATAACTAGGGCAAACGTGCCATCACCTAACTAAAATAGCCTAACAGCTTTTTATGTTAACGCTCGCAGCATCCATAACAAATTCACAGATCTAGAAGAAATAACGCTCATAGAAAATTATGATATAATCGGCATAACAGAATCGTGGTTAAATACTAAAAGCAGAGTACAAAATAAAATATTCTACCTGCTGAACACCCTACAACATCATTAAAAGATAGTATTTATGTACAGAAACAAACTTAAGCAACCTTAGAATACTAAACACATTTTCTATGAAGTCAAACTTACGCCTAAATAAAATGCATCTTAAGATTTTGTTTTGAGCCACCGATACTTTCTTCAAAAATGAGGGCCAGGTGCAGCCCCATATAGAAACACAATAAGTAAGGTGAGGATAACACAAGGTATAGTAAATACTAATCATAGCTTCAGTGGTGAGTTGATAACAGACCCTATACAACACACCACACATTTTGGACAGTTTTAAGCACACTGAGTTTATGTGGTAGCTCCAATTCAAATTTTCGTCAAAATAAGTGCCAAGAAATTTTGTACTATCCACTCTATTGATTATTTCATCACCTAAGAACAAGGGAGGCATATAATTTTTAATGGAGCGGTTTTGAAAAAATATAAAGTTTTGGTCATATTTATATAAATTAAAAACAGAATAGGGCCCAAAATTGATCCTTGAGGTACTCCTTTCGATATAGCTTTAAAAGAAGATTGCTCAGAATTACAGTAAACTGCCTGATACCTATTACTGAGATAATTATTAAACAATTGCAATGGACTACCTCTGATTCCAACATGTTTCCAGTTTTTTAAGTAAAATACGATGGTCCAGAGAGTCAAAGGCTTTCGACATATCAATAAATACTCCAGCCACAAATCATTTCTCATCCAAGTATCTGTAAACATTGCTAACAAAGTGAAATAAAGCAGACTCAGTGGAACGATTCTGACGAAATCCAAATTGACAATAATTGAATAAATTGTTGTCCTCACGAAAATTAACAAGACGAACAGAAATAGCCTTTTCAATTATTTTACTAAACACCGGTAGTATTGAAATTGGACGAAAGTTGTTGATATTCTTGTACCAGTCATGTAGGCTTGAACTCTGGACAGAACTGGTAACTTACTTGTTTGATAATATTGGACTTGTAGTAGTATTGTTTGTTATTAGGTAGCGTAGACGTGGGTGTTTTCTTAGGCAAATTGACTTCACAAGTTTCTAAGTTAAGTCTTAATTTTATTTACACTTATATCTATATACACACACCCACACAGGGAATGATACTGATGTGCTTCTGTCTGATATAGTAGTGTGTTTCTTGGTGAGACAATTATATAATAGCCCTAAGGAGTAAGTTTTAAGTATCCTACCTATTAGTTAAGCTCCACTGCTTATATACATTTTCAGCTCAAAAGTTGACAGATATATCTAGAGTAACTATTACCTTATTCTCAGAAGGAAAATGGGGAATGGTCTAGTTCATAGCTCCACCCACTTCTACCTTCTTACTCTCTTACTTTCTCTCTCTTACTCTTATTTACTCTTCCCTACTTCTATGAACGAGTAGGCTGGGCATGGACAGAGAACAACAAGATAAGGAATGTACTCTTCAGGTGCAGTTATGACCACTCACCACTGGTCTTAATCTTCAGGAAGCCAGGAGCCTCTACCTTTACTGTATAGGTTATTTGTTCTATGCCGGTTTTCACATGGGTAGCCTGTGAGTCATACTGCTTATTTGTTTAACATATATTCTTGGGACCCTGTTCTGTTATCTTATTATTGTAGTACAATATCGGCAAAAAAAGATGCAAACTGCCACCGACATCAACGCTACCTACGATATCGTGACATAAAATTATGGGAGATTTCGTAAAAAAAAAAAAATATATATATATATATTGTTCTGGTACCCACCAATTAGTATTTTGTCATTTCTCCTTTTATATTAATAACCTCTTGCAAACGTCTAGGCATAGACCAAGCTACTTTTTCAAAATAGGATCTCTCCAGTCAGCAAGAAGGATACGCGTTCTGGTTGTGGTATGCCAAAATATGGACCCTTTCCTCCTTGCTAGTTGTTGTAGCACCCATGGTAATGCACTAGGGTAAATCTAAGGGCCACCAGAATCACGGGGTAAAAATTCAGTTTGAAAACAATCTGGGCACAAAAAAAGTCAGTGCATTGATTCTACCCAGGCAGACGTAACTAGTAAATTTCGAAATCTGTCAACCAGTGTCCGGCAGCAATAGGTTGTTAGGATACAGCCCTCTGCCAGACTTATGGTGAAAGATACGTTTAAAAGATACTTAGGTTGTCTGTATTGTTAACTTCAGTTATGACACATCTTCCCTTCCATGTCGGTGGCAGTTAGCATCTTTTTTTGCCGATACTGTACTTGCCTCATGGTGTACGACTGTAGCCTACATTCTCTTTGCTATCCGATGTATGCAATGGAATAACTTTAGCCAACTTGGGTCTGTCTCCATGCGAGTATGTATGTATGTGTGCATATTATATATAAGCTTGGATAGGTGTGTGTGTGTACATCAGTGTGTTGTGATATCTTGAACACACAACACCTCTTCCTGACCAATTACTACCACTACTACTACTACTACTACCACTACCACTACTACTACTACTACTACCACCACTACTATGGCTGTGAGTATCATTTGTGTCTTAATAATAATAATAATAATAACAATAATAATAATAATTATAATGGTGATCAAATATTCTTTCTATTTATTTTTAATTCAACGAGCCTAATGTTTATATTCCAACGAACCTAATAATAATAATAATAATAATCCTACCTGTGTCCCATTGTTTTAACTGTAATTAGGATGCATTGAAGGATGGAGGAAAGGATGCACTGAAGGACGGAGGAAAGGATAAAAAGGATGGAGGAAAGAAGAATGAGAAGGTGTCGTTGATTGATCCGTCCCACATAGAGAAGTCCGGAGGTTGGCAGTTCAGGACATGTGACGAGGCTTCCACCAACTCCTGGCAACATACTGTCAAGGAAACCTATATGAACATGCACTCCTTTCAATGTGTGGAATATGTCAAGAGAAAGGTGGGTTGGGGGGGGGGGGGGGGTTAGAGGGTGCGGGAGTAGGGGACAGGCATGGGGGGAGGGTTTTGAGGGTGCGGGAATAGGGGACAGGCTTGGAGGGTGGGTTTGAGGGGTGCGGGAGTAGGGGACAGGCTTTGGGGGGTGCGGGAATAGGGGGGCAGACTTGGGGGTGTTTTGAGGGGTGCGGGAATAGGGGGCAGGCTTGGGGGGGGTTTGAGGGGTGCGGGAATAGGGGGCAGGCTTGGGGGGGTTTTGAGGGGTGCGGGAATAGGGGGCAGGCTTGAGGGGGTCTAGGGGGTGCGGGAATAGGGGACAGGCTTGGGGGGATAGGGAGACAGGCTTGGAGGGTGGGGTTTTGGGGGTGCGGGAGTAGGGGACAGGCTTGGGTGGAGGTTTAGGGGGGTGCGGGAGTAAGGGACAGGCTTTCTGTGTGTGTGTACTCTCTCACTCCCTCTGTGTGTTTGTGTGAGTCAGTGTCTTTCTGTGTCTGTCCTCCACACACACACACACACACACACACACACATATTATCCATCCATCTATCCATCTATCTATCTATCAGCACAGGGAATGGGGACAGTTCAACCACTTCAAATAAAAAATAATGTCTGTATCATTTTGTATCTATCCCACCCACACACACACACAATACCCATCTACCCATCTATCTATCTATCTATACCTCTATCTATCTATCAGCACAGGGAATGGGGACAGTTCAACCACTTCAAATCGACCATCATGTCAGCCTTGGAGAAACTGAACGACTTTGTAGACGAAAGTGATCCCGATGTGAACGAGTCAAATATAATTCACGCCTTCCAAACAGCAGAGAGATTGAGGGAGGCACATCCTGAGAAAGACTGGCTACATCTCACTGGACTCATTCACGATTTGGGCATGGTGTGTGTGTGTGAGAAGGAGAGAGAGAGAGAGGAAAGTGTGTGCGTAGGTGTGTGTAAGAGAAGGAGAGAGAATATAGGTATGTGTGTGTGTGTGTGTGAGAATGAGAGAATATAGGTGTGTGTGTGTGAGAAAGAATGAGAGAGGATAGGTGTGTGTGTGTGTTGTGTGTGTGGAAGTCGTGTGAGAATGAGAGAATATAGGTGTGTATGAGAGAATTATATGTGTGTGAGTGTGTGGAAATATAGGTGTGTGTGTGAGGATATAGGTACAGCTCCGGACAAAACTCTCTCGACTTGGTTGGCAGCATTTGGCAACTCTGAATCTTGAGAGAAGCACAAACTTCTGTACACTGGCTCTAAATATACTATCATACATAAATACACAAGTCCTCCCACTGATAGCACACATACACACACACTGAATATTATGATTTAGTGAAGAGTCTCCCCTAACTCCAACCCCCATCACCCTATCAGATGCCAAATGCTGCCATACGAGTCGAGAGAGTTTTGTCCGGAGCTGTACGTCTATGTATATTACCTCCCTCTTTCTCTCTCTCTCCCTATGTATGTGTGTATGTCTCTATCTCTGTCTATCTATCTATATGTATCTCCCTCTCTATTCCCCCCCCCCCCTAACGTGAACCGCCTTGCCGAGGTGGGGGGCTTGTGTGTCTCTGAGACCTGGCGAGCTAGACTAGAGGGGACTCCGGCCCCTGCTTTGCCCTGATATCGGGGAGAGAGAGCTTCCCATGCTATGAAGGTCGCCAGTGAGAGACCAGACTAAATGGTTCCCATCTTTCAGTTCTTCAACTGTCCCTCTTTTCATTTTATTTCCTTCCTGCTTGCTGTCACACCTCTCTATCACCTTTTTCTGGCGCAATAGGACCTTGATGTTGCGGCGCCTAATACCCATCAATCCTTCAATATTCCCTCTCTCTCCCCCTCACACACTCTCTCTCTCTCTCTCTTCCCCTCTCTCACACTCACTCTCACTCGTTCTATACAGGTAATGGCGTTCTATGGGGAGCCACAATGGTCAACTACTGGTGATACGTTTGTTGTGGGTTGTGAATTTGTGAAGTCCATCGTGTACAGAGACACAACCTTTAAACACAACCCTGACCTTTACAACCCTAAGTTTAAGTAAGTATGTGTGTGTGTGTGTAGGTTATAAGTAGGTGTTAAGTTTGTATGTGTGTGTATTATGTGTGTGTGTGTAGGTTATAAGTAGGTGTTAAGTTTGTATGTGTGTGTATTTTGTGTGAGTATGTGTGTGTGTGTGTGTGTTGTTAAAGGACACAACCTTTAAACACAACCCTGAGTTAAATATGTATGTGTATGTGTATGTGTGTGTGTGTGTGTGTTATTAAGTATGTATGTGTGTGTGTGTATGTTAAGTATGTGTGTGTGTGTGTATGTATGTAGGTTATAAATATGTATGTAAGTGTGTGTGTAGAAGGAAGGTAATGTGTGTGTGTGTGTGTGTGTGTGTTAATATATAAGTTTGAAAATAAATAAGTGAGTAGTAACGTTAGTATATTAATAAGAATGTAAGTACAATATTTATTTCATTTTATTTTTATTATTATTATTATTATTATTAATATTATTATTATCATTATCATTATCAATATCATTATTATTATTAATCTGTTATCATTATTATTATCATTATTATTATTATTATTGTACATGTTATTATTATTATTATTATTATTATTATTGTACATATTATTATTATTATTAATATTATTATTAATATTATTATTATTATTATTATTATTATTACACATATCATTATTATTATTATTATTATTATTATTACACATATCATTATTATTATTATTATCATTATTATTATTATTATCATTATTATTATTCAGTTCTAATCAAGTAATTTTTTTCTTTTCTCTTTACACACACACACACACACACACACACTTTCTCACTATCCCCCTCTCTCACCCTCTCTCCCTCACACACACACACACACACACACAGTACAAAGTATGGTATGTACACCCCCAACTGTGGACTGAAGAAGGTGTACATTTCGTGGGGCCATGATGAGTACTTATATCAGGTACTCAAGTACAACCAATGTACACTACCTGAAGAAGGATTATACATGATTAGGTGAGTACATGTGTGTGTGTGGGTGTGTGTGAGAGAGAGAGGGTGAGATGTGTGAGTGTGTGAGAGAGAGAGAGGGAGGAAGAGGTAGGGGGAGAGTGTGTGTGTGTGTTGGGGAGTGTGTGTGAGAGAGAGAGAGAGAGAGAGAGAGAGAGAGGTTGAGATGTGTGAGAGAGAGAGAGAGAGGGAGGAAGAGGAAAGGGGAGAGTGTGTGTGTGTGTAAGGGTGAGGGTGAGAGTGAGAGAGTGAGAGAGGGGGGGGAAGGGGAAAGAGAGTGTGTGTATGTATGTATTAGAGAGAGAGAGAGAGAGCAAGTATGTGTTGTTGTTGTTGTTGTTGTTGTTGTTGTTTGTTATTATCATTATTATGTCTTATTATTATCACTATTACAATTATTATTATTACTAACACAATTATTACTATTATTATTACTATTATCAATACTACTAACATTATTATTATTATTACTAAAATTATTATCATTATCACTATTACCATTATTATTATTATTATTATTTTTATTAGTATTACTATTATTACTACTACTACTACTACTATTACTACTATTATTATTATTATTATTATTATTATTATTATTATTATTAGTAGTAGTAGTAGTAGTATTACTACTACTACTACTACAACTATTATTATTATTAACACACCTATCATTATTACTACTACTACTACTACTACTATTACTACTACTACTATTATTATTATTATTATTACTACTACTACTACAACTATTATTATTATTAACACACCTATCATTATTACTACTAATACTATTATTATTATTATTATTATTATTATTATTATTATTATTATTATTTTTATTTTTCAGATACCATTCGTTTTACCCTTGGCATACAGGTGGTGACTATATGTATCTATGTGATAATAGAGACCTTAATATGTTACCATGGATACGAGAATTTAGGTAAGTAGTTATATACATACATATATTTATATGGATATATATATATATATAATAATAATAATAATAATACTTAGAATGTACATAATATTTTACACACGTATAGGAATACATACATATATACACTTATAAGAATACATACATATATACACTTATAAGAATACATACATATATATACATACATACATATTTATAAGTATATATAAATGTACATTATCTTTATTATTCCTCTCTTTATCACACATTATCTTTATTATTATTCTCTTTACCACACATTATCTTTATTATTCCTCTCTTTATCACACATTATCTATTATTATTCTCTTTATCACACATTATCTATATTATTCCTCTCTTTATCACACATTATCTTTATTATTATTCTCTTTATCACACATTATCTTTATTATTCCTCTCTTTATCACACATTATCTTTATTATTCCTCTCTTTATCACACATTATCTTTATTATTCCTCTCTTTATCACACATTATCTTTAGTATTCCTCTCTTTATCACACATTATCTTTATTATTATTCTCTTTATCACACATTATCTTTATTATTCCTCTCTTTATCACACATTATCTTTATTATTCCTCTCTTTATCACACATTATCTTTAGTATTCCTCTCTTTATCACACATTATCTTTATTATTATTCTCTTTATCAGTAAGTTTGACCAAGACACCAAGAAGGAAGAAGTACCCCAGCTTGACCAGCTTAAACCTTACTACCAGTCCCTCATTGACAAGTACTGCCCTGGAGAATTAAGCTGGTGATTATATTAAGTTGATGGGTGAATTAATTAAGCTGAGAAAATTTAATTAAGCTGAGAAGAATTAAGCTGGTGATTATATTAAGCAGACTAGAATTAAGCTGAGGATATATTAAGCTGGTGGATGAATTAAGCTGAGGAGAATTAAGCTGGTGATTATTTTAAGCTGACTTATTAAGCTGGTGATATATTAATCTGATGGGTGAATTAATTAAGCAGACTAGAAATAATTAAGCTGAGGATTCATTAAGCTGATGGGTGAATTAATTAAGCTGAGGATATATTAAGCTGGTGGATGAATTATTAAGCTGACGAGAAATAATTAAGCTGGTGGCCGAATTATTAAGCTGATATATAGCTGGTTAATGATTAAGCTGAGATATATAGCTGGTGAATTATTAAGCTGAGAAATAATAAGTTGGATAGAACTAAGCTGGAGTATGAACTTGTATATTATAATGGTGAATATTAAGCTGAGGAAAATAGCTGTTAAATAAGCTGTAAAATTAACTTGTTGATTATTAAGCTGTATCCGTATGGCCTGTGTTCACCGGACATGACATCTTAAGAAATGTGCTGATCTGACAGCATGATGACAGCGTGATGGAGGCATGATGAGGATTGCCACTGCTGAACTCTGAATGCTAGATTCACTCTGTAGGCTATATTATCTGTATGTTAATCTCTATGCTATAATCAATTGTTTGTTGTCATCTCGTATGTGGAGAAAGGGACAATATATACATATATATACTTATATTATTCTTATATAATCTTGTAGCTAAAGTGTATGTATATCATGTATAAACGTAGCGTCACTCTCACGAACTGTAACCTATGTAGTGGGTGTGGCACTGTGGCACTAGGTGGGGACGTGAGGAGTAAGTGTGAGAACAGAGGTGCACTTGGAGCCCAGACATGGGTTAGAAAGGAGGGAGGATGAAGTCCTGCCCTAAGAGAGAGTTATTTTCCTTGTAGGCTACATAAGTTTAGAGAGACACGAGTTGTGTCCAGTATAACCTGTAACCTGTAACTGATATATAAGCTACATCAGTAAATAGAGACAAGTCCATAAGTTTACTCTAAAGCTCCAGCTCTTAATGATTCAAGTGAAATAATAAAATATCCATATGTCTCAAAAGTATTAATTATGTTTTATCTGGATTTTCGTATTCATATGGTTATATTGAAATTTTGAAAATGAACCCTTTTTATTGAGGGTGAACCCCTCGGTTGAACCCCCTCTCGGTTGAACCTCTTAAATATTGGTTGAACCCCTTTTAAGAAGTGGTCACCCCAAGAAGAAACAAGAACATGAAGGAAAACCCTTCAAAGGCTCCAACTCTTAATGATTCAAGTGAAATAATAAAGTATCCATATGTAAAGGTCTCAAAAATGATTAAGATATAACGAGAATGGATAGAATGCACTAAGTACACTAAACACGAAATATATCACTATATGAATAGGCAATAGAATATTGTAATATGTTAGGAGAGATCACATACAAAACATTAAAAGAGATCGCATAACAGAATACAACTAATAAGTTTACATAATTAAATGAAATAATACTTACCGTAACAGTGGTTGATTTCCTGCTTGTTCTTCTACTGTGGTAAGAACCAATTCTAGTTTGCTTACACAAACTTCTCTGTATATATATCTCCCTCTAGCCAATCACAAAGTTTAAAACAATATTTCTCCCAATTAGGAAGCTCGACACAAATATTAACCAATCACACAAGTTTCCATGGATGTATAGCGAATCATACTACTCTTATTGGGTGACGTCACAGTGGGGGTGGGGGAGATGGGGGGGAGGGGACAGATGTCAAGATAAAAGCCGGCACAGCTGTCTTGCCTGCAAAATAACCAGCATAGTAAACACTCCATAGTAACAGCACAGCTAGTTTATTCGATTGATTGATTGATTAGTAGATGCCAAAAGGCATATACCGCCCAACATAATAATAGATTCTAAGGATTTCAATCATCATCATTCTGATTCAATAGCTGTGTAACTTTATTTTCAAGTTGTGTTTTGCGGGCTTGCAATTGTGTTATCTTCTGATTGTCTTTATTGTTGATTTTGCATGGCCATCAGTATTCAGCTGAGTACCTGTATACTTTCTGCTGATATGCTGTCGATGTCCCTGTAGATAAAGCTCAGAATAACAGTTGATGGAGTAGATAGCGCCATATGAAAGTGATGCTAATATATTAGTCAACATTAAAATGTACAAACTGCTAGCAGGGTTCGTCGACACAACACCCGACCTGCTGGGTCTTCTTTTGTTTGCAGAATTTATATGGGAAGAACGAGTTCCATTCTTCTGCATACCACCACATACAGAGAGTGACATCTCGAGGACCTGGTCGACCACCGCTCGAGGAAGAGAAAGAAGCTAATTGTTTTCCATATAACATTGTTATTATTGGAATGGCCCCAGAAGCCAAGAGCTACTACCTACAGGGCAGATGATGGGACCAAGCGCAGGTCGCCGTGTGCGGGGTACTTCGTCCGCAACGGGGCCACTCAACTTCACAGTAACCGGTCAACTTATACTGAATTTAAAATAAAGCTTATACTGAATTTATTCTGTATAGAAAATATACATACGGTAATATAACCCGCACGATTTGCTAATACTAAATTGTATTCAATGTCTATCTTCAAAAAAATATCATAGATATTTAAGGTAACTTTAAGGTAACAGCAGGTTACCTTACAACTCATCAAACATAATTCTTTACACCGGCTTACAATTCATTGCAGGAGCAGCAGCTACATTGAGAGAGGAATTTTTGATGTTAGGCGTAGAGCAATTAACGATTTTATTAAGGATATTTTGCTAGATTCATGGTCAGGCAGATAAATATGGAAACTGTGTGAAGCCAAACCTCCTCATTTGATATCAAAATATTAAAAATACTCTATGTAGTTACGAATACATAGCCTTGGTTGAATTACTGGCATATCAACATTTTTATTTTTTTACCCAACTTACTGAGTCGACTTTCTCGACTCTTGTTGAGCTGCATTACGATATAAGTTATCTATAAGCAAAAAATACTTTCGAAATAATAAAATACAAATATTGTTTACAATATCAATATCTCGTAAGAATTTTAAAATGTTGTCTGATGGAAAGATAGGCGAGACCACTAAAATCTCTTACATTTTTTTGTTTAAAATATAATATATTACATTAATTTAAAATGCGTCTCTACTGACTTCCTAAGCCTAGCACATCCAAGTTCAGGTCCATTCCCCTTACCACCTGTTTTTGTAATCTTACTCAATTGTCTCATGTACTCCATGTCTGTTACTTGTTACTGGGGTTACTTATGCATTAATTTGTTACTTTACTGTTTTTTTCTAGGTTTGGGGTTAGAGTGATTATTCTTGTTAAAGTAACTCTTAACTGGGTTGTGTCCCAGTTTCTTACATATTTTACATTAAGATTTCTATTTCTTAGAGCTCTGATTTGTGACTAGTGAGTAGTGTTCTTGTTGGTATTGGTTATAGGGGCCACAGGTATGGCTCTAGGTATATTTAAGGGTTCTTTGTGACTAATCTTAGCTGCATATTTAATCAATTGTCCTGTAGTTTGTACTCTTCTTTTGCAGCTTCAAGTTTAAATTCTTCTGTTAAGAGCAAAATATACTGTAAATACTCAATAATCTGGTATACATGTTCCCCCTTCATGTTACCATTTCCATCAAACCATTCGGACACTTTTAAGAGTTTCTTCCTCGGTGGAGTCTGTGAGATTCACCATCGATGAAGAAGCAATGGATGTCTCCGGACGCAAGAACCGGGAAAGGTCCCTCAGTAGCCACTCGCAAGGCAGCGGGCAGAACAAAAAGACTAAGCGCTCAGGCCAACCCCGTAACTCTTAAACCGCCATGTTCACTGTACTACAGTGAAATTGTAGAAGTCTTGGGAATAAATCAAACATATCAATATTCTTATATACAGGCCAGATATCATCAGTTTACAGATGACAGGGTTGGAGAATAACTCTGACCCACCACAATTTAAACACTACAACGCATTCAGGAGAAATGAAGGACAAGGAGTAGCAATATACATACACAAATCACATGAAACACTACTCTGGAAGCCGTTGCTTGCAGAGTGAAATTACACAACACCTACTGTACATATCCATCTGCTTTCTTCACTGTCTGCCACATGGCCCCATTGACAGTGATGTATTACATAACCTATTAGTCAACTCACTGGTAAATAATTGGTACTGGGCGACTTTAATGCCCATCACTGTAAGTTGGGAAGCTTAGGAAATAATGCTCGCAGAGGGCAGATGGCAGACATACTATTACAATCCAACCTCTGCCTCCTAAATGATGGTTAAGCCACCAGAGTTGACAATCGTTCTGGTAACTTTTTGTTTGTCAATCGATTTGTCTCTGGCCTCCCCGAATATACACCAGGATTTTTCTTAGCATCCTGATTCAGACTCCTTTGGTAGTGACCACTTTCCCTTCTGTCTCCCTTATTCACAGCATTCTGTTTCGGCCCCTTTGGTACCAAAGTTCAATTTTAAGAGAGCAGATTGGGGGCTTTCGGGAGTATTGTCGACCTAGATATATTTGGGGAGACCATAGATATAAAGATGTGAAATTTTACACAAAACACTTTACACGTAGCCGAGGTTGCTTTTCCCAAAACCTCTATAATTTGAAATAAGCGTGAAGCACATTGGTGGTCAACATTAAGGAAGCGTAACATGATACAGGAATTTTGACAAACAACTCACTCAGAACAACTTTATAGCTTACAAACGAGCGAGGGCTGAGGCGAGGAGAGAAATTAATAGAGCTAAAAGGGACTCCTGGCGGTCGTTTGTGTCCACGGTGAATCATTTCACACCAGTCACTAAAGTCTGGTCCATGGACATAGCAAATGTACTTGCCAGGAGTTTCTCATACGTAAGTAGTTCAGCCAACTACGATCAACGTTTTCTACATCACATATGTATGGCTGAACTACAAGAGATAGACTTTGCAACAGAAGACATAGACTACCCATACAACCAGGAGTTTACGATAGATGAACTTCTCCTTGCTCTAAGATCCTGTACAGACACCAGTCCTGGACCTGACACCATTACATATGGTATGATCCGGCATCTTGGCCAGGATAACCTGGTCAAGTTGCTAGCAGTGTACAATGAGATTTGGGTGTCTCACACCTTCCCAAACTCATGGCACTTTGCGTGGGTCATACCGATACCTAAACAATCTGATTATCTTGTGAATCCCAGTTCATTTTGACCTTTTGCGTTGACTTCTTGCCTCTGTAAAGTCATGGAAAGAATGATAAATAATAGGCTACTTTTTGTTTTAAAAGCAAAGAGTTTATTGAGTGATCAACAGTGGCTTCTGGAGACACAGGAGCATAGTTGATCACTTGATGAACCTGAAACATTGTATTTCAAAGGCATTTACCAATAAAGAATTCATGGTTCTTGGACATCCATATAGCCTATGACATGACATGGTGACACGGTATTCTGATGAAGCTTCACGGTTATGGTTTAAGAGGTAATTTGCCCATTTTCATCGACAACTTTTTGCATGACAGAACCTTTATATATATATATATATAATGTGTGGAAAAGAAGTTACAAACAGGGTAACGCAAGGGAGTAGGGGACAGACTTGGGAGGATTTTAGGGGTGCAAGAGTAGGGTCCCCTTACTCCCACACACCCCAAGCCTGTCCAATACTCTCTCACCCCCCTAAACCACCCAAGCCTGTCCCCCTATTCTTGCACCCTCTTACAAACAGTGGTTACAACTGTATTACATCAAGGAATGTTAATGAAGTCACTGATTAGAAATAGCCTAAAATAAAATATCCTAAAAAAAATGGAAGAGTATGTAAAGGAGATTAATGTGAGGGGCAGAGTAGGGAGTAAGGAGGGAGTGTTGGAACAGGGACAACTGGAGACACTTCTGCCGTGGCCAACACCTTGGAGGGAGTTCCCGAAGAGACTGAGGCATCAGAGCTATAGATAGATAGAGAGAGTGTAGAGTTTATTAGGGCTGGCAACCCAGTTTTAAAGACCTTGTGGTTGTTGTGATTATTTACCTCTAATTTTCTGACTACTGTATATCACAACCCAGGTCCCTTATAAAAAAATACAAATAAAAATAGCTGAGAATTTTCACAGTTTGAAAAAGAAGTGAATGGAGTATTGTATTGATGAATAATGTAAAAAAATATCTTGACAATAACACTCATTTACTTACCGGTAGTGTTGTTAATGAACAAAATTATGGATTGACAAACTTACTGTATAGAAAAAAATTAAATAAACAGGACCAGATTGACAATAATTTCTTCTTTCTCCCAACCATGTCAGAAATTACACGCCCTTCATGGTACTAAAAGTGATTGATTGATTGATTGATTCATATTAGGCACCGCAGCTGCGAGGTCATATAGTGCCAGAAAAAGGTGATAAAGAGGTGAGACAGCAAGCAGGAAAGAAATAGAAAGGAGGGACAGTTGAAGAACTAATAGATAGTGGCTGGGGCCAAAGTGGTGCCAAAACCCTTAAAGTATTGCCCATGAGGGAATGTGTTTCTTGACATAGTTTGGAGGAAGCAGAGTTCTAATTCACAAACCAAAGAATCTCAAGAGCTCTAAGGGACCATGTGATATAGTTGGAAAATTGGAGGTAAATGAGTCCTTCAAATATTGCCACGAAACACACACACACAGCTATATTGAAGGAGCTGGTTTCGAGGCAAAGTCTGAAGGAATCAGAAGCCTTCAATTCTCATATACAATGACAGGGTTCTTGAGGGAGAAGTTCTGTGTTGATCATTCGGGAGCAACTGAATACTCCAAACTGTTTCCTGGTATACTTTGGAGGAATCTGGAGCAACTGATTCCTCCAAAGTTTTCCAAGCAACAGAAAACACCACTATATTTGCTCTTCTGATCCTGGAGGAATTGAGGAGCTCCAATTTAACAAAAGCGAATTACCCCCTTTAATATAATTTCACACTTATGAGTTAACATATGGCTCTCCAAATGAGTTTTTAGGACAAATTGTTCACAACATTCACCACATTCATATCTTTTCACATCCACATAATTCATATTGGTCAGTATTCCAGTATTGGGATTTCTGGTATTAAACTTATTCTGGCTACACTTATCATCATCATCATCATTATTATCATCATACATTTTCACTCCTCCAGTATTGTCATTTCTAGTATCAAACTTATTCTGGCTACACTTTTTATTATTATCATTATCATCATCATAATTATTATCATCATACATTTTCACTCTTGTGCTTTAATAAATGGGAATTATTAAGTTTGTTTTGAAGGGAATATATTACATCAGCCTTGCATTCCTTAATAACTCGGTGGTGGTGTTTCCATTGATGGGTCTTTAGCTTTTCTTTATGGGAATTTTTTTTATCACACTCACCACATTGAAGTTCTTTCACTCTGGTGTGTATTTTCATGTGACGTGTGAGCTCGTCTTTGAGGGCATACTTCTTACCACACTTGTCACAGGCATAGTCTTTCACTTCTGTGTGTGTGTTCATGTGACGTGTGAGCTTCTCTTCCTCTTGAACGTTTTGCCGCACACATAATTATCATGTCTTTCCGTGTATGATGGCCTTGTGCTTATTCAACTCTGCTCTGAGGGTGAAGTTAGCAGCACACCTACCTACACCACACACCAGAATCTTCACTCTACGGTGTGTCTCTATGTGCATGTTGAATTTGTCCTTCCTCATGAATCGTTTGTGGCACAACGCGCACTCAAATTTCTTCACCCCTGTGTGTGTGTGTAGGTGGCGACTCAGAGTGCTGATGCTAGCGAATTCTTTGTGGCATGTCTTACACCTGTACTCCTTCTCCTTCCCTGTGTGTGTGTATTGATGGTGACTCAGTGTGCTGCTACTGGTGAATTTTCTACCACACGTGTTACACCTGTACTCCTCCTCCTCCTCCTTCCCTATGTGTTGCTTCATGTGTACATTCAGAGGGTTTCGAGCTGTAAATGTTTCACCACATTCACCACACTCAAATATTCCTTCTTCATCCCCTCCTTCTCCACTTTGCTCACTCATCAGATGCATAGACACAATATGGTCCCTCCATGAGAAATTTTCACCACAATCATCAGAGCTAATTTCTTTTGATTTAATTTCTTCAGAGTCAATTTCTTCAGAGCCTTTTTTTTTCGGGTCAGTTTTTTCCAAACCAATTTTTTCTGAGTCAATTTTTCTCCGTCGTGCGTGTGAAACTTTGTCTCTCAAGGAGAAATTTTCACCACCACAATCATTTGCGTCGACGTCTTTCCTCGGTGGGTGTGTTGGCGGTGGTAAGCGGCGGTGGCGGGAGGGCGCATCTCTCTCGTTGCATCGTGTACCGCCGCTCGCGTCATCTCTCCTGGCTGGCTGCGGGTGCCAATTCCTGAGGTGTCTGGAGTGATCGCATTTCCTGCTGAATTTTCTGCCGCACTTTTTGCACTCAAACTTCTCCTTTTTAACTTTTTTGTGGGTGCGTTTGTGTTGGGCGAATTCCCGAGTGGATGTGAATTTCTGGGCACAAATCTTACATGTTCTTATATCATAATTAATATTTATATCATACTTTTTATTATTTATTTTAGACTTCATCATCTTCATTGTATTTTCATTATATTGTAAAACTCACAACACTAACAAATAACAATTAGCATTTGTGTTTTTCTTCTGGTGTTTGTGGGTTTGTTTCTAGAGTTGTAAAAAACTTACACACAAACATATAATAACAATAAGTTGTTTTTCTTCTGGTGTTTGTGGTTTTGTGATAGGGGTGTTGTTGATTTTCTTGTTGTTGTTGTTGCTGATTTGCTTGGAGATGACGACCACCAAACTCTTATTTTTAGCTGTGTATCTGAAATAATATAATAAATAATAAATAATAAATAAATATAATTATAATAATATTAGACAGGATATTATATTATGAATATCTATCTATCTATAGCTCTGACGCCTCGTTCCCTCCAAAAGGTTAGCCACGGCAGAAGTGCCTCCAGTTATCCCTGTTCGAACACTCCCTTACTTCCATGTTTACACAGAACTGTGCCCAGGTATTTAAACCCCTTCGCTTCCTCCATCCTCTCATCTCTCAGAGTTATCTCACACTTAGTCCCAGTTGGTACTCCCACTCTGTAAGGTGTAGCAAAGTCAATCACTTCTGTTTCTGCTCTCTCAAACATCATCACTTTACTTTTACCAACATTCACCTTCAGTTTCCTTCGTTTACACACCGACTGAAACTCATCCACCACTCTCTGTAACTCCCTTTCACTATCAGCCATCAAGGACCAATTTGCTTCATTCAGCCTCAATTTCACCTCCAGGCCATTCACTTTGGCTTTCATCTCTTTCATACAACCATCCATACATATATTGAACATCCATGGTGACAACACATCCCTGTCTCAGACCTACACTAATATCAAAACTCTCACTTAAATCACCCTCTACCTGTAAACATGCTGTTGCCTCTGCAAAATAGGCCTCAATGCCTTTCAGCAAAGACCCCCCAACACCATAAAAATTTTCAACACCTCTGACATAGCTTTCCTATAAACCCTATCGTATGCCTTCTCCAAGTCCATGAAGGCAGCATACAACTTTCTAGCCCTCCCAATATATTTCTCCAATATTGATTTTAATGTAAATATTTGGTTCACACATCCTCCACCCTTTCTGAACTCTCCCTGCTCCTCACTAGAGACCCTATATAGAGAGACTGGACGCCTAAATTGTTTGCTGCTTGGTGATTGGCTGATAAAATTGGCCGCCATGTTTGCTCTTTCTCGTATCTGCCTGGTAGCAGGTTCGGCATAATGTATATTTTGCCTTTACTATGTTGCGTGACTAATTACTCGTTAGAATGTTGTTATATTTATACAATATCTTTTTTAGATAAACCAGCAAAGATATTTTTTAGTCGATCTTCGAGTTAACATAAATATTCCTTGAAAACTTCCCTAAGCCTTACAGAATGTCGAACTGTATGGTGACGAATCAGTACTAAAATACTGTATTTAACCATTTATTGTGACAATAAATTCCCTCATATTTATGTGAACAACATGTAAATAGTAGTGTGTAAACGTTGGTAATACACCTACGGAAAATATTTTCATACAAAAGTTAATTAAACTAAACACATTGACTGCTACTGTTGTCTTCAGTGATGCCAGGTCTGCTTGGCAGTACTTGACGAAATTTCCCTATAACTTCAACATCAGAATTTCCCTTTTTACCTCAATTATACCCTGCTTACTCATGAACACTGACGGTCTTTTTGTTATTTCGTCAGATAGAAAATGCCCTGTTTACTCTTGAACAATCTATAATTATAATCTCCATGTGTGGACTTCAATATTCCCTAAAACAGAAATTTCCCTGCACCTGGCAACACTGATCATCTTTCAGTCAACCGCCTTGGTTTAGTAGCGTCGTCTGGCAACTCGTCACGTCCTATTATGTGCTTTAAATAACGCATAAAATGACGTATAATAGTATTTATAACTTCAGGGATCTTATAGAATTAAAAAATATATACCTGTGTATGGAAAGAATGCAACTTTCGTCAATATTTTGCCCACGAATGTCAACAATAGATTACTAACTGGTAGTATCTGGCATCTTATACATTTTTCCTATACTAACTTGAGAGGTATCGCGGAAAACTAAAAAAAGAGCAAAGATGGCGGTGTCCAGTCTCTCTATATAGGGTTTCTACTCCTCACTAACTGTATTCTCTGTTACATCAACCAGTCTCTCAGTAAGAACCTTCCCAGGTATACTAAGAAGGCTTATTCCCCTATACTGCCTATAGCTACCACACTCATCCTTACTCCCCTTCCCCAAATACATAGGTACAATTATGGCTCTTCTCTGAACCTCTGGCACCTCTCCCTGCCTCCAACCCAAAGTGCATATAAGCAACATCCACTCCACCATTACCTCTTCCCCACACTTTAACATTTCAGCAGTTATCCCATCCACCCCCGATGCCTTACTGCCTTACCAACTCTCTGTGCACCGTTTACCAACCAAACCATTACTATAGGGAAGCTCCCAGCCATCACATATCCATGAAACAAGTGTATATAATTGTAAAAGTAATGCCGAAAATATATTGAAGTGCAAGCATCTAATACACAGAATTTGATAGATATAAAGCATTTACAGTGAAGTTTAGTTACTGGTAAACTATTTCCTTAGATCTTGTCACTTAATACAGACCGATTCACCCCATCAATTCAAGAGACAAATTTTTTACCCGGCATATAAGCCAACCCTCGATTTTCAGGGCACTTTTTAAGGTTTCAAAAGTAGTCTTATATGCCGGCATATACGGTATCTTTTTATATTCGTACAACTTAGGCCAAAATTTAGCTAATTTTATTTCACTGTTTAAAAACTCCTCGGGTGTTGGAAGTTCAGCCAGCGTGTCCAGAGATGGATGCTGTTAACCATTCTCATGTTTAAAGGGAAAATACAACCCTATATGAAGTTGGGAAGAGCAGTCCCAAGGTAGGAAATTCTTGCCTAACTTCGGACACTTGAAAATAAAAAAAAAGCACTATTATTACCGGTATATAGATTTAGTAGGTACTCTACCTGGCTACCACATTACACCAACAGAAATAAAATTGCACCATTATTAACAGAGATTTTCAGTAAAAGATGTCCAAAGTTACGGTATTTTTCCAGGGTTATTTCTCGATAGTTTGCCAGGGTTAGGTCCCAGGGTAATCCTACATAAGAGGTCCACCTGGATTGTCCCCACACTTTATACATTTTCATGCACATTTTTACTTGTTCTATTGATTGTTGCCCATAATATTTAGAGGATAAAAAATCATTACCCTAACTTGACCTGACCAAACCAGGACCAAGGCAGACTACCGGGACGCATATTTACACTTTCTGGTAGAATATAAACATAGGGGAAATTACAACCAATCAGAGACCGCGGAGCCCAGTAATGACGTCATAGAAAGGATTTAATTTATGGGGCAAAAAGAAAAATACAAATATATATGACAATAATAATGATAACAATAATAATTAACACTGGGATAATTATGAAATAATAGTAGTGTAAATAATAATTGAAGTGATAACATTAATACAATAATACTAGTTTACAATTTTAATTGATTGATACTGTAATAATAATAATGATGATGATTAATATTGTGATAATTATAAAATAGTAGTATTGCAAACAATGTTAAGTTACAATATCATACAATAATATTAGTATAAGATAATTATTGATTCAACTGGGGAGACCTATTATAGCAGATACATGGACATTAATTAATAATTCAGAAGGATATGTTTTTTAAATGTTTTTTAAAGGAGTATATTGTGGTTAGACCTCTGATATTATTAGAAATAGAATTCCAGGTTTTAGGTCCTGAATAAGAAAGGGAGTGTTGATAGTGTTAAACTATGGGCAGGTATACATAAATTTTCATGAGTACTGGTGAAGTAGGTATGTTGTGGCTGTAAGGACACAGATGTTTCACTTTTGATTTTTTATACTTGTAAATACCAATTTGTACCATATTTATATCAAAACGTTTAAGGGAATTTGTTTCTTTAAAGAGAGGTTGTGTGTGGGCAAGTTCAGTAGTAACTGTTTATAATAATTCTTATTATTTTCTTCTGAAGTCTAAATAGAGGTAACAGGTGTGTGGGTTAGGTGTTGCACCAGATAGGTGTACAATAGTATAGGTATGGTAACATATGTGCGTTATATAAAATTTTTAAAATACAAATGGGTATTAATTCCTTAAGGTTAGGTTTGAACTTTACCATGATCCAGGTTAGGTTATGTATTACAGTAGGCTATATGGTCAATTGCTCCCTATTGAATAAGATCATTTTTCAGCACCTAGCAATAGCCAGGTGGTAGTACAGTATACAACATTTGATACTGTACTGAAAAATGCCTAGTAAAATAAGGTAACTTATGCGAGGCCTACTCTTAATATAATTACGTCAAAATACAATCACCACTTGAAACTAAAGGAAGAACGTAACTCTCTAAGGGGAACACAGAACAGGGTCACAAACCATTTAACACTCGAATCTTGTGTTTTGTGTACTTCATACAATTTGGTACAAAACATATATATCTACATTATTTTATGTGATATACATATCATAACAATAAGAGTTTTCCAATTTTGCTGGTAATATATAAAACTGATGAAATTATTATCGACTTTGTGAGATGGAATTAATGAACAGTGCGCATCATTAGCAAATGACATTTCATAAAAAAACTACAGGAATATATATTGAATGAGTCTCATCTGAAAATAATGTGTTAAATTAGTGATGTATACTAAATACATACATTAACACTAATATAGATATTCTGTAAAACCCGTGAAATCTGAAATTGCAGAGGTGTTTTCGTGGCATTTAGCTGGCAATACTTTCTATGACGTCATTACTGGGCTCCGCGGGCTTTGATTGGTTGTTATTTCCCCTATGTTTATATTCTACCAGAAAGTGTAAATATGCTACCGGGACCTAACTTTAGCAGACTACCGAGACCTAACCTGGGCAGACTATCGGGACCTAACCTGAGTAGACTACCGGGACCTAACCTGGGCAAACTACTGGGACCTAACCTGGGCAAACTACTGGGACCTAACCTGGGCAAACTACTGGGACCTAATCTGGGCAGACTACCGGGACCTAACCTGGGCAGACTATCGGGACCTAACCTGGGCAGACAACAGAGACCTAACCTGGGCAGACTACTGGGACCTAACCTGAGCAGACTAAAGGGACTGTCCAATATTTACAATGGCAGGAAAACACTGAACTTAGGCTCTGGACAGCTGAAATTTTCTATATGTTATCATACCAAAAATAAGTGCAACCTCCTCTTAAATTCATTACACATGAACATATTACATTCTCCCTTTGTGAAATATACACAAATTATAAATAGTTTCCACGTGGACCTTTTATGCAGTTATACCATTCTTTCAATAAATACCAAAAATAGTCGAGTCAATATTTAAACTACTTATTACCCGTGATAAATTTGCCACTCACATGTTTGTTTATCTTTTATCGTCTTATTAAAATCCATTTATCGTCATTTATTTACACCATAGGGATTCTTTATTAACTTGTCGACACTTTGGAATAACCAGGGAATAAATAATTAAGTAAATAAAGTCAATATTTACTTACCCAGTGAAAGAGCGAATCTCAGTACCATTTCAGTTCAGTTCAGATGCCGTGTGTGTGTATGTGTGTGGGGATTTGCCTTTATAACGGCTCCCCTTTTAGTTTTTTTTAATTGTGCTTTTTTCACGGTGCCTGAGCTTAAATTTGTCTCTTTTTTTTCACGATGCCTGAGCTTAAATTTGTCTCTTTTTTTTTCACGGTGCCTGAGCTTAAATTTGTCTCTTTTTTTTCACGGTGCCTGAGCTTAAATTTGTCTTTTTTTTTCACGATGCCTGAGCTTAAATTTGTCTCTTTTTTACACGGTGCCTGAGCTTTGTCTCTTTTTTTACACGGTGTCTGAGCTTAAATTTGTCTCTTTTTTACACGGTGCCTGAGGTTAAATTTGTCTCTTTTTTTTTCACGGTGCCAGAGCTTTTTCAATTTTTGTCTCTTTTTCCACAATTCCACTAATACCTCCTTTGAGTTTTCTATATTTTCAATATTTTCAAATAACAATTGTCCACATTTATCTCTTGTATAAGGCTGTTGAAATAATCTTGATGTATTTTTTATATTCACATGCATGGCTGTAAGTTAGGGCAATAAAGTAAAAAAAATTCTAAGTCTTCCTTTTCTTCCTTTTCTGCTCCACATCCTTCACATTTTTCTGATTATCCTATAAATCTCTTTCTATCACTTAAATTTTGGGTGTTGGTTCTTAAACTTAAATAACAAAATTGATCCATACGTATTATAATATTATATTATATGTTCTTGTTTTATTTATTTATTATATTTTTTAAATAATGTTAAACTTTCTCTTTGGCTTAAATACTTTTCTCATTCTATTCTATCCTTTTCTCTAAATTTCCTTTTAATCTTTTCTTTCTTTAGTTTCTTTATAGTATTTTCATTTATCTTTAAAATTCTTCAATGATTTCCTGTGTACTTTTCATCCACTTTTCATTTCTATAACTTTCTTTTAATCTTGTATATATTTCACCTACCATAGTATTTTCTTTGTTCAATAAATACTTTACATATCCCACTCTATTAGTGTGTAACCTTGTTTCTACACTTGATGAACCCATTTCACCTCTCAAAGTACATGTTGGAGTTCCGTTCACTGCTCCTAAGATATTTCTATTAAAACTTTATTTTCTATACCTTGTAGTTTCTTTATATCATTCCTATTAAAATTTATTATGTCTGTTCCATACATAATGGATGGTAGAGCCACATTTTTCCAAAAACATTTTCCTATTAATAATTTATTTCTGCTCCTTGTTGTTATCACTGATGGTACAGTACCAAATTACTTATTTCTTATGCTTTTTTAATTAGATCTTCTTTATATGTTTAAAAAAAGTTTCTCTTATTGTCTATTGTAATTCCTAAATATTTAATATTGTCTACCACTTTAATTCCCCCTATTACCTCGGGTCTCTCTCTTAAATTATAAATTAAAATATTACTTTTGTTTATATTTATATCCAACCCTGCTTCTGCAACTATATTGTGTAAGTGTGTTATATATTCCCTTGTTTCCTTTATTGATCTTGTTAACCCCAACCCATATCATCTGCATAAAATAATGTGTTTATGTATAGGTTTTTCTCCTTGTATCCTATGTTTAAATTATTTAATTTTAGAATGATCATATAAGTTACCAGTTTAAAAAGTGTTTTTGATCCTGTACAGTAACTCCAGCTGCTTAATCCCTCTTGTAATGTTAATTTCCCCATAGTTTTTCTTATCTAGGAATAATCTTGTCTTATCATTTAAGTAAATTTTAGCCACCAAATTTAAGTCTATTATATTGGAATCTATTTTGAAAAATATCATTGCTTCTATTAATTTTTCTCAATTTATCGAGTCATACGCTTTTGAAAAGTCTATTGTTATTACAAAGAGTGGTACCGGTATCTTATATTTAAAGCTTTGATACAGTATTTTAAAATTAACACATTGTCCTCTATTCTATTTTCTTTTGTATATCCTGCCTGTGTATCTAAAATTAGATTACCCTGTACTATCTTTTAAGTGTTCTTCAATTTTATTTTATTTTATCCCCATCATCATTTTATAAGAGATGTTTGTTAGAGCTATCAGTCTTCGGTTTTCCACTGTTGGTTTATTTACTTTTGGTATCATTTTTTTTATTTGATATTTTCCAACTACAGTATTTGGTATTTCTGCTTCGTTATTTAAAATATTGTTTAGACATTTTTTAATTATTTTAAATAATTCTCTATCATTTTTTAACAATTTATATATTTCCGGCTTTATTTGATTTGGACCTGGTGCCTTTTTGGGTTTTAATGTTTTCAAAAAATTCTCTATTTCTCCTTCATTTATTTCTGCCTCTTTCATCCTACTTACTGTATATTGTTTTGTATTCTATATACCATATCTATATGTTCTTGTATTTCCTCCCTAACTCCACATTCCTCTCCATCCATCTTAATACTGTACTTTGGTCTGTCCTCCTCTAATTCCTAATCAGACAATTTATTTATTTCTTCATTCCATATTTGTTTTATTCTGTTTGGATGTTTTCCATATATAGTTTCCCAATATTCTAATAGGGGATTTTTTTATCTCTTCCTTTCCTAGTTTTACTTTCTGATTATTGCATATTATTATTTCTCTATTTTTTCCTTCTACTGCTTTTAATTTATTTATAATATTCCATATTTTTTTATTGCTTCTATTCCTTTTTATTTCTTCTGTTTCCTTTATTTTGTTTGCCTGTTTTGCCACTTTTTTATCATTTTTTGTGTTTTTAATTTTTGGGATTTATATTCTCTCTATTCAAGTTCAGCTTTCCTATTTACATCTAATTCATTTCTCCTATTCCTATTTATTCCCTTCCTTATTTTAATTTATCTCCTTATTTCATTATTTATCTATATTGGTTCTCTTTTTTTGTTTTTTGGGTTTGTTTTTAATCTGAATGTTCTTTGTATTTCATTATCAGATATTTCTTTTATTATATCATCCATTTCCTGCATTTCATTTATTTCTTTTCGCTCCATCCTCATCTTTAGTTTTTCTAAAAACGATTTTGAATTTTCTTCATCTACCTTATACTGTAATATGTTATCTCTTCCCATTTTCCCTTGATAAATTCTCCTTTTTTTTTACTTTATTGTGAAATTTACATCTATCAAGTTGTGGTCTGACAGATAACAAAAATTTCTGTCTTCATCTATTTTTCATATTCTCATAATATATTTATCATTTCATTATTTATCATTACATACAGTACAGTAGTCTATTACACTTTTATTATTTACACACTCCCATGTATTTATTCCTTAACATTCCGTCGTTAGGTTTAGTAATGTGCCGTTCATAGCCTCTAAGATTTCTTCTAAGACTTTTCCCATTTTCATTTAAAATTTGTTTCCCTAATATTCCTATGTGGCCATTAAAATCCCCCATTATTATTAGTCCTTTTTCCTGACAATCCGTTATCTTTTTCTGTATTTCTTCCTGTAATTTATTATTTCTCTCCCTATCCTTTACTGAGAAATATACTAGAACTACATTTATGTGCAAATCTTGTTTTATTATTTTTACATGTAAAATATCTGTATGTTTTGATTTAACTTCCTCTACATGTCCCCTATTTCTCTCATCCATTAGCATAATTAATCCTTCCCCCTTTCTTTCATTAACCTCCCTATATCTTTCTATTTTGTGCAACCCCTCTGAAATGTTAAATTTATTAAATTTTTGTTGAGTTTCTGTAAGACAAATAAAGTTATTTTCATTGACTAAATGCTCTAATTCTATAAATTTACCTAAAGTACTTAGACTTTTTAAAATTATTTTTAATAATTCTCTATCTTTTTTCAACAATTTATATATTTCCGGCTTTATTTGATTTGGACCTGGTGCCTTTTTGGGTTTTAATGTTTAAACAAAATTCTCTATTTCTCCTTCACTTATTTCTGCCTCTTTCATCCTACTTATATTGTTTTGTATATTCTATATACCATATCTATATGTTCTTTTATTGGTATATAGTGAACCAGCGCAGCTGTATGCTATAGAGACATCATCAAGGTAGCCTAGGTTAATCTAGTATAGAAGCTACCTGATGTGTTCCGTGACGACATCGGAAATCGAAATCGAAATTCCCGGCGCTAGCGCTGGTAGTGACACCTAGTGGTGGCCTATGGTACTAATGACCCCCTGGTGGCAGGGCAAGGATCCTTCCTCGTCCACTTTTTCACGGAACATACAGCGTCAACATCTCCTCGTCGAGCTTCGTTCGTTATGGTTAGCACTGCTTTTGTTCCTGTTTGTTTTTATTTCGGGTTTCTTGTGGTTTGCCTGCTTTGCAGATGGTTTTCTATGGTGGTTCTTATTTTTGGTTTGGATGTTTTACTTAGTGTTTCTTTCACTTTCTTTGTTGCATCTTTGCTTTTGTTTTTGAACCCCACTCCCTTTTCCATGAGACTTCCTGTGCTCCCTTTTAGTGAGTGTGTTTTCCTGTTGGATTATTTTCCTATTTCCACACCCTGTTCTGTTTTCTACTTGGTGTTTTGTTTTTTAATTTTGCACGTGATATTGTTCGGGTCATCTGGCCTTCGGGCCTTTTTTGATCCTTGCCTGCTAGACCCTCTTTTTATTTACCTGGGTTTCAAGCTAGTTATTTTGCTTTTGCTTTATTTTCTTCCCGTTTTCGGGATTTTTTGTTCTCCACGTGTGTTGGTGCGGTTTCACGTGGTTTTCCTGGTGGAACATTTCTTTTGTTCGGGGCTCCTTGCTTTTACCCTCGTTTTTGGGTCCTTGGTTAGTCCTCTTTTATCCCGTTATTATCCTTGCCTCTTCGTTCCCTTCTGGTTACGATGTGCACGTGGGTTTATGTAATTTAGTTCACTCCTTGTGAGTGTCCTCTTTTATCCCGTTATTATCCTTGCCTCTTCGTTCCCTTCTGGTTACGATGTGCACGTGGGTTTATGTAATTTAGTTCACTCCTTGTGAGTGTCCTCTTTTATCCCGTTATTATCCTTGCCTCTTCGTTCCCTTATGGTTACGATGTGCACGTGGGTTTAATTTCGTTCACCCCTTGTGAGTGTCCTCTTTTATCCCGTTTTATCCTTGCCTCTTCGTTCCCTTATGGTTACGATTTGCACGTGGGTTTAATTATTTTTCTTCACTCCTTGTGTGAGTGTGTTTTTGCACAAATTTTATTTATTTTGTGTTTTGTGTTTCCCACGTGTTTCACGTGGTAATTCATTTTATTTCCTCAGTCTACTCGTATTGTGTGTGCTACGACTAGCTGTTCAGCTCGCTTAGCGACGGGTGGACACTTCCATGGTTCCGCACATGCTCCCTGTGCTACTCCTGCCGCGACCCCATGGCGTGTATTGGGTGTGCGGATTGGGGTGGGTCTGTTCAAGGAAGCCACGCCGGATGCTCGCCCTAAACTTCCTGCCTTTCTTTAAAGACAGTGTTGACGAGATTGAGACGGGTGGTGAAAATCGTGATGGGTCTGTCTTGGTAAGGGCTGACCCTTCACTTGGGACTGAATTAGGATTATCAAGAATTCAGTACCCTGCATCAGGTAATTCGGAGTCACAAGGGGTAGAATCCTTGTCTCGCCCAATTAACCTGCATCAAGGCAATTCGGAGTCACAAGGGGTAGAATCCTTGTCTCGCCCAATTGACCTATATACTTCCTTCCCTTGACAGTTCTGACCCTCTGTTCCGAGGATTTCCCCCTCAGCCAGAGACAAGTCAGTCTGTAGCTCGGTTACCCTCGGTTTCCTCGCCGTTACCAGGGCCCAGCGGGGTTAGGCCGCCGACTCCTCAGTTAGTGACCTCTGTGAGGCACTCTCGGGGGAGGAAGCGTAGAACTAAAGCCAAGGCCAGTTCTCTCAAGAAGACACACCGCCACCGACGATCAGCCCCCCTTCCTCCCGTACCTCATCAGGCCTCCTCGGCTCCATGTGCGGCGTCTGGGTCCGGTCTCGGGGGGGGTGGAGGGGTGGCGTACATCCACCCCACCCCCTGAGCCCGTCCCCCCCATGCGTGGAGGCGAGGAGGATGCGGTATCCTACCCCACGAGCCCGTCCCCCCTTCATGCGTGGAGGCGAGGAGGATGCGGTGCTCTGTCCTCCTTCCCCCCCCCCCCCCCTGAGGTGGCGTGGTCTCCTGACACAGACCACCCGGATGCGTGGGTGCGACGCGAGGATGTCATCCTGAAGTGGGGGGCGGATTCTCTGGGGGAACAGGTGCCCTTCTACAAGGCTCGCACCATTGCCACACCTACACCGTCATCCTCGAAGGTCTCTACTGTTACCACCTTGGATGCTATGGGCTTCTTGGTGGATATAGATAAACTTAATTCATCCGAGGCATGGAAGGTTGATAGGTCTTCTGATACTCCTAAAATCTTCCTGTCCTCGGATGCATTTTTCCCAGCAGACAGAGGAGAAGGCGACTTAGACATTACGTCGCCACCCGTGCGCAGCCGTAAGCCTACACCGAGGTGTCGAACCTGTGTCTATGGAGGACATGCCTCGTTCGATGTCTGACATGGTGTCGTCTTTAGTCCCGACTCTGTTCCCCCAGCTCCTGCCGTTTCGCTTGCCTATACCTGCCCCGGCCTCGCATGGGGTCGGTCGGGGTGGAGCCTACTATCTCCCATCCTGTCTCTAGAGCCGTCCGTGTCCTACCAGCTGTAGGAAACTGAGACTATGATGTTGGCGTCGTTGGACTCGGCGCGTCAGGAGTTAACCCACGCGTTGGCTACAGGCGCAGCCATGCCCTTGGGACGGAACTACCTCAGGCGACTGGCGGACTGCGTCCATGAATTAGCTGGCCTCACATTCCAGTAAGTACAAATTTCTGCTGAAATTTTGCCACTTATATACCAACTTTATTTCATTATATTTTGTTATATAATGTTATTCACCCATTGTCTTTATTGTGTATACCTCAGGCGACTGGCGGACTGCGTCCATGAATTAGCTGGCCTCAAACTCCATTAAGTACAAATTTCTGCTGAAATTTTGCCACTTATATACCAACTTTATTTCATTATATATTGTTATATAATGTTATTCACCCATTGTCTTTATTGTGTATACCTCAGGCGACTGGCGGACTGCGTCCATGAATTAGCTGGCCTCTAACTCCAGTAAGTACAAATTTCTGCTGAAATTTTGCCACTTATATACCAACTTTATTTCATTATATATTGTTATATAATGTTATTCACCCATTGTCTTTTTTGTGTATTTTATACAGTGACGTCCTGGTCCATCACTGACGACCATGACAGAAGGGTCTGCTGCCAGGGCGCCATTCGACCTGCAGGGCCTCCACTAGGACGTTCGTGGAGGCAGGGATAGCAGCCCGAACAGCCGCCAAGGCCACCCCAGAGCTGGCCCAGAGAGGAGTGGTTAAGGCAGGCCCACTCTCACCTGCTTTGTGTGACCAGCAGGCAGCGCAAAAGTAGGTTTACATCCTTTTGCTAATTTGATAATACAAGGGGTATTACAAATTTGATTGCTCACTTTGTGGTTTCACATTAGTTTACACAGTTTTCCCTATGTTTATTTTTCATACCCGATGGTATCGAGGGTTGAGAAAAATTACAAATGGATGTATTACGTGAGTTCCCATAAGTCTAGACAAATGTGTGCTACTTGTTCTGATTGTCCGGAGGCAGCGCCCACCAAAACAATCCAGACCTCATTCTCTACGTCACACGGGCCTCACCAACCTACGTGACAAGAGACTAACTCAAATTACCTAAGTTTGGTGTAACTACGGTATTATAAATATCATGTTTTATCACATAATTATTTTCTACATTCCTATACTAACTGTTCGGTACAGGCAACACCAACATAAATTTACTGAGGTTTGGTGTATCAGTGTGCAGAATGATAATATAACCTTTTGTTACATTATACTTTTGTACATCTCTATGCTACCTGTTCTATACAAAGTTCCCCTAATTTGGGTGTACCTATGTGTGGAATTATAAATATGTTTCCACACAGTTATACAGTCCTTTACTAAAAGGGTCTATACAGGTAACACCAACTCAAGTCTGCCTAGGTTTGGTTTACCTCTGTACGGAACGATAATTATTATGTTTTGTCACATAAGTATCTTATACATTTCTATACTAACTTTCTAAACATGTCACACCAAAGTAAGTTTCCCTAATTTTGGTGTACCTGTGTGTGGATGTATAAATATGATGTTTTGCCACATATTTATAGTATACATTCCTATACTAACTGTTCTGTTTATCCGTAGATAACTTATCTATGTCTAAGGGACCTGTTTGGGGAATTATAAATGTGATGTTTTGTCACATACTTATTTTTAGGCTAACAGTTCTGTTTGCCCGTAGGCTGCATCCCTCCTCAACAGACCAGACCATTAATATCTGTGCCTCACAGGACCCACTCGCCAGCAAGACAACAGACACAGTTCTACCCACGCACACCTATCCATCCTTCCAACACAGGACAGAGTAGGCACCAGCTCCGTCGTGGGAGACTACACTGAATGGAGCACACCTCCACCTACCCCCACAATGACCCCCCCAGTGATGACTGACGGGGTGGGCGCCAGTCTGGCTCACCCAAGACTGATCAGCGGAGGTAGGAAAACACGGCCTTCTTGTCCATGAGTTACGGTTCCGGTGAATTCATTTCACTCAATCATTTTATTTCTTTGAAATATTTGTGATATTAAGGTGTAGTCATATGTCGTACACCTATTAATTTTATTCTATTCGCCTCTCTCTTTTCCCGAGTCAAATTTACTCTTTTCTCAGTAGTCTTACACTTGAACTTCTTTCCCTTACCACCACTACACCTGCCCTACGTGTCTCCCTAGGTGATACCCTCAGTCAGCCTGCACTTGAGAGAAAGATGGAGAAAATGGGGGAGTGGAACCAGCTAAGAGAAAGGTATTGTTGTCCCACCGAGTCACAGTACCCGAGTAAACTCGGATGGGACGAGACTAGTGACCGACCTGAGCGCTCAAAACATATTCTTGAAGCCCCAACACTCCAAGATGTTATCAGTGGCCCAGGTTCCACTACAAAAGGGATAGTACTGGCACGTACCATTCCACCCTCCGTCTCACCTCTTCTTCCCCACTCCCAAGCGCAGCCGGCAGCATAGGTTCGCTTCCATCTCGTCCGCGTATTTTTGCTGGTGTTCTACCCTTGTTCTATCCTAACAGCATGTGCTTTTTATAATTTGTGAGATAGAACTGCCTTCTTTAGGTTTTAATTGTCATAATGTCAATTTTACTCTAGCATACGTAAGTGGAGATGATACGAACTTGTGCTGCCGACTGTACCTGCACGATTGGTGGATACACGCCCTTTTCAAGGAGCACGTATCGACAAACGTGTCAATTACAATGAGGGTGTTAAGATTGGCTCGACAGACGCCCAAAAAGATATACAAGGACTTCCGTTTCCGATATAGACAATGTCCCATCCTCTTCACCTGAGACTAGCTTGCCTATCCAGCACGTTTAGCTGAACCGCTTCAAGCGTCACTACGTCTACACACTCGAAGTTTTACAGTGTAGCCTCAGCAAACAGTTATCACAAACATAACAGTGGGCAAGACTATTTTAGCACACCATCCCGCCCTGTCAGACCCCCTTCTCCTTGGGTTTAAGATCAAGGTTCCCGAGAGACCACTCACCCTTCTCTGAATGGGGATTAGGGCAGGTACGGCCCCGCATCATACCCACATCGTGTCCTTACCTACCTGACCTTCGAGGGGGTCACACTTAACGTAAACCATCTCCTTCAGAGATCTCTCTTTCTGCTTGCTTTAGCTACAGACTATAGAGCTTCTCAGCTGGCAGCTCTTACCCGACACCCCTCATTCTCCTCATTAGATTTTAACTCAAACTTTTTAACGATTTCACCTTCACCCACATTTTTAGCAAAAATGAGCAAGCACATAGCAGAATTGGCCCCCTCGGGTTTCCGTCCTTCCAGCTGGATGGAGGTATTCACCCACTCTGCCAAATTCATGCCTTAAAAAACGAGAGAGGCTTCACTAGACCACTTATTCTATAACTCCAAGTCTGGTGTGCCTCTCTCTCCCAGATCAATCGCTCGCCTTCTCTGCCGAGTGATTAATAATGCAGACCCTGGACATGCCCCTAAAGCATACAGCGTTAGGGATATGGCTGCCTCACTCTCCTTCATTAGAACTCACTCGATGGAGAGGGTACAGGATTTGAGGGGATGGGCCTCTACTACCTCCAAGACGAGATATCTTTATCACTCGGTGAATCCCACTCAATGCGTAGCTCTAGCTACTCCCCCTGACCTTACTATTACGTCACCACCTATCAGGGGACGTCATGGTAAGAAAAGGGGGGGGGGGTAACCCGAGGGGTAAAGGTCAGGCCAGGTATCACCTGTCATACCCATCCTGTAATTACTCACCACCATTTCTTCATCTTTTACATTTATGTATTTGTAAATAAACAAATATCTTGTATCCAACCTTGCATAGACCTTGTTTTTCTAGATACAGATAGTTCAATAAACATAATCTCGTCCTAACAAGTGTTTTACCCAACACTTGTTTAGACTTACGATTTAATACCTTGGTTGTGACACAACTCTTGGTTATCCTTTTTTCCTTAAAGGAGTTTCCCCACTCATAGTCGCAGGGGAGACTATATTCACACATCGACTCTTCCTACGAGTGACCTTCACAACTACAAGAACAACAAGTCTGGTGAGGGCGATCCTTCCAGTTAGGTTCCTCCAATTTCCTCCCGCCTCCTCTTCTCACGCATAGCATACAGCTGCGCTGGTTCACTATATACCAATAATAGTGAATTTGTAGTGGCTTTTAGCCACAAAATATCTCTTATTGGTATTAGGTGAACCAGCGCAGATTTTACCCTCCCTCCTCCCTTTTGGAACCTATTTCCTTTCTTTACGATACTTCTCATTTTTAGTGAACGAGGAAGGATCCTTGCCCTGCCACCAGGGGGTCATTAGTACCATAGGCCACCACTAGGTGTCACTACCAGCGCTAGCGCCGGGAATTTCGATTTCGATTTCCGATGTCGTCACGGAACACATCAGGTAGCTTCTATACTAGATTAACCTAGGCTACCTTGATGATGTCTCTATAGCATACAGCTGCGCTGGTTCACCTAATACCAATAAGAGATATTTTGTGGCTAAAAGCCACTACAAATTCACTATTATTTCCTCCCTGCATATTTATTAATATAAACCCCAATTTTATCTCCCTCTATGATTGTACTCCTCGCTATTCTTGATAACTCTTGAACTTTAACAATTTCCCATCTCTGACATACCACCCTTATTCTCCTCTTTCCCTTTTCTCCCTTAGTATTTCCAATGTTTTCTTTGTTTCCTATCTTTCTCTAATCATCTAATGGTTAAATCCTTGGTTATTTGTATTCTCTTTGCCCATTCTTTTCTAGTATTTCTTAGATGTTTTGCATTTTTTAATACTTCATATTTCCTCTGGTTATTATCCAATTTTACCAATAATTAAGTCTCACAACCTCTACTGCTTTAATTTATTCACACCTACTAATTTATCTCATCAACTTTTTGTATTTTTGTTCATCATGTCTCATTATCCTTTCCATTTTTTCTACATAGTTATTCATTTTTTATTTTCCTCTCTCTCCCTCATCTCTTCTACCCTATTCTTCATTTCCTTCATAAATTTCTCATATATTATTTCTATACCATCATGTTTGTTTCAAATTGTTTGTCTCTTGCAGGGCTCTCAGAATGAATTTTCGAAATTACCTTAGATCATGAGTAAAATTACCTTAGATTGGAAAATTTTACGTCAGATTTAATTTGAAATTACTTCAGAATTACTTCAGACATTTTAGGGATAGAATTATACTTAAATTAATAATTATATGTGTTTTCCCCTTATATATATCACAATATTTTGTCTAAAATGGGAAACTCGCACCGTGCGAGTGTATCGGACTCACTCTCTGTGTAGCCTACTGCTGTTACTGCAGACTCAGCCAGACTGTACTGCGAATAATACATTGCCTCAGTCTGACTGAAACAGTGCTTTGTCTAGGAGGAGTGGCGATGATATCATTAATTGGAGGATGTATAGTAGTGGCATCACTGGCTTGCCGCATATTTGGAGCAAATGATTCCTCCAAAACAGTCAAAGCAACACCCCCACCTTTATTCTTAGTCGAGGTATTCAGTTTCCTCATGTATTTGGAGGAACAGGTAGCCTCCATAATGACAAAAGTAGGATATAATAAATCCCTTTGACAAAGATAGAGAGAGCAAACATCTTAACAGCTTGATAAACACAGGAGAGGTTGTTCCTAACGACTGATATGGACTGTGTATTACTCACTGTATTCAATGTGTATTGTTAAACAATTATATTTAAGTAACTTTCTTTTGGTATTCAATTATTTAAAAAGTATGCATCTTAAACAAAGCAAATCAAGATTACCAATTAACATTTAATTCAGCCATGCTCTCATCCAGAGAGAGAGAGAGATCGAGAGAGGTTAGGGGTAATTATGGGATTTATAGAACATGGGATTAGTGGTTTGACATGGAGGTGACAAGAGGAGAGAAAAAATAATAAAGGGCTGGCCCGTCGCAGTGCTTACCAGCCAACCAGATCACCCGATTTTTTTCGTTTTCACCTTTTTAGTACTCCTATGGCCAGACTTTTAATGCTTTGCCCTGGATTACGTCAGAATTACCTTGAAAATCTCATTACTTCAGAATTACCTTAAATGGGGTGAGATTACGCTAATCTGAGGTAATTACCTCAAAAATGAGAGCCCTGGTCTCTTGTCAGTGTTGCCAGGTCAAGTGTTTGTTGTTGTGTTATGCGCAGTGTTGCCAGGTCTGCTTGACGAAAAATCCCCAACTTCAACATCAGAAATTCTCAAAAATTCCCTGTTTACTCCTCATAATCGTCGCAAATTTCCCCAGTTACTCCTGAACAATCTTTATGTAATTTTCCCATTGTTTCCTCAAATTTCCAATGTCTAGTGATTTTGTTCCAATATTTGGCATCACTGTTTCTTGCCTAATGCGTACAGTTTTGCCAGATTTGTACTGTACGCATTAGGAGTAAACAGGGATTTTTTTAGATTAAAGAAAATTTCTGATGTTGAAGTTGGGGATTTTTCGTCAAGCAGACCTGGCAACTACTGACTTACATACATAGAACCTTGCCACATCGCCTTCTCCGTACCTCCACTGATCCTGACATGACCTTTCAGCTATTTGAGGTTCTACCTGGTAATGGAGTACTCCAATTATGTAATGTCTATTCTGCCCCAGCTAGACTCACTCTTGAGGCTTTTCCTTCTCCAACAGTGTGTGGTATGGTGTATATGGGAGATTTTAATGCTCGGCATTCTGATTTGAGTGATGGTTCTGGCTCTATTAATCGTAATGGTGTTCGTCTCCTTTCATATATCCGTAAGCATCATCTGACACGCTGGAACACTGGTGGTGCCACTCATTGCCGGGGAGATACTCTATATTACATCCTTTCTTCTGGCCTAGAGACCCTATATAGATATATCTATTCTGGCCTGATAGCATCTCGGGTCCAGTGCTCCTTAATGCCAGACTTATTCTCTGATCACATTGCTCTTCGGTTTCAATATTCTCTACCTGCTGGGTCAATTGCTTAAGCTACTCGTTTACATATTGCTGTTCCCCCTAAATATTGCCCGACTTACATCATATTTATGGCCCATGTATTACCTATATTTGATATATCATCAGCTGAACAGTTGTACTCTGATCTTGTATCTGCTACACATGACTTTTATAGGTTATATGTCTTCCGCCTACACCTCCAGCATCGCCATACTGCCCACTCCTGGACTCTTGATGCACGTATACAGGAGGCAAAGGAGGAGCTAGCTGAACGTGATGGCCTATTATTTCAAGCCAACCCAACTCCTGACCTGCTCCATCGTTACCAGATGTCTAGGGACGCTTTAGTTGCCCTGCAGGAGTGTGCTCACACTGAGTCTTGGTAGCGGTTCACGGACAGTATTGACCAGCAAATTAGTGTGGCTTCTATGTGGCACTTAATTAATCGGGTTGTTAATCTAGTATTATTGTTAATCACTATTAATAAGTTGAGTTCCACAGAGGTATTTATAATTATTTTGGAGTATATATATTGGTGCTGACTGTTCACACCCACTTTCCAATTGGGCACACACACACACAATGACAGCACTGTTTCTTTAAATATAATCACGAAGGAGCGATGTTACCCTCTCAACACAGAGGCCACAACTAGACTGACCTTAATTTTACCTGGGCTTGTCAAACACACCACAGGACCAACGGTTTTCCTGGCATACGGTTAATTGTTTGTTTTGGTCGTTATCTGGGGGATTAGAGCCGGTAGTTTGCCACACGGATTATAATGACTAGTAGTTTCACGGTGGATTAAGTAGCGTTTTCTGAACCTGACTTGATCACTAATGAAGACACACCAGTAAATTTATATTAAATTATATGTGATAAAAGAACCTGCCAGACTAGTGGCTTTTTATTCCTCTTGAGTATGCCACATAAACAAGCTCCTTCAATGTAGGTGTGTGTGTGTGTTTCGTGGATATGTTTGAAGGACTCGCTAACCTCCAATTTTCTGGCTACCTTACATGGGTTGCACAATAAAATTTAGTGCCATTCTCACACATAATCGAGTAATATTAAGTATGTAGTGTAAGCATAGTTAATTAGGAGACTTATGAGTTGCATGAGAAATAGTACTAAACAGTTCAAGGAATCACAGCATAATAATTTATTTTCCCAGTCATTACCGAAAATCGAGAATAAAGTAGTAAAAATCGCAAGTCTTCAACTAAAGATCATATCAAGAGACTTCTAGTTGGTCTCATCTTATTCGTTTCTTAATTCTGCATATTTTGGTGTATAATACATGCAACTTAGGACACAAATTTGCTTCATAATATGAGAAAAGTTAAGGAAAAGTAGACCAATTTGTAGTATTTTCTTACGATTTTGTTTACAAACTTTCTTTTATTTCTGCCCAATCCGTATCTGGACGACGAGAACACAGTTTCTACGTATTTGGTCAGTTCTCGTCACTGAAACCAAGCGCTCCCAAGACGGTCTTGCTACCCCAATCCTCCACTTGGACGACCAGATGACGGCTAATGTTTTTCCGGAGAGTGAGAATTTTTTTTTGGCTATTATTAAGCCTATTGTAAAAGGTAACCTTGATTCTCAGAGTCTGGGTTCGTATAGACCAGAGTATCAAATCTGACCTTTTTATCGAAAGTGATTGAAATGTAATTTTAGATCAGTTATGGCATCACTTGAATGAGGTGAAGGCTATAGACCTACCTGATAGTCAGTCTCCATACAGGCAGCTATACTCAAAAATTTAGTACTGTACTTAAGGGAGACTCTGAGTCTGAGAGAGCCGTTGAAAAGGCAATTGCCGCAATACTCTCCAGTCCCGAAACTCAATTTTTAATAAGTTACTCAACATTGTCAACAACAAGTAACTCAAAGACCTAAGTCACCCAAAGTCTCCAACTCAACTATAACAGCCTTGGGTATAGTAACGACCTCCTCACGTTACAATATCTTTATTACCTTTCAATCCTACATGTCCATTAATTATATAGTCACCCAGTATAGTCATTGTTGCTTTGTCTTTCAGCCTACTCAACTTAAATGTTTCTATTACTTGTAAACTTAGAGTTGTATTTCTCTCATTATTTACAGAAAAATGCACCACTAGGTATTTTTACAGTAAACCTGGGTTCAGTAAAACGTATATATTAGTATGTTTTACCACTAATTAGGACCATTCTATGACTATTTTCTTCAATGGTGTTTCTCTCGGAAATGCCCCGTTTTCGAGATATGCCCAGTTTTCATACCCCATACAAACTTGGGGGAGAGCCTGGGAATCCGGGGTTTTGGGTGGGAGAAAACACGCTGTACACTATGGCGTTGCCTTTATAATACACTTCTTAACTTTGTTTCTCTTAGAAATTACTCGTTTTCGAGATATGCCCCCGTTTTCATACCCCATACAAACTTGGGGGAGAGCCTGGGAATACGGGGTTTTGGGTGGGGGAAAACACTATCAGTGTTGCAAATGTTGTAATATTCATGCCACTTGTGGCTGTATTGGCTATATTTTGTTTTGGGAATACTGTGTTCCTGGATATTTACCCGGTAACTTCTATTTGTTATAACGGTTTTATGCCCAGGTTAGGCCCGGTAGTTAGCCCAGGTTAGGTCCCGGTAGTCTGTCGTGGTCTAGGTTAGGTTAGGTTAGGTCAGGTTAAGGTACGGGTCCACTTGAGAGCTGAGAGTGAAATAAATGTGGAGAGAACTCACAAAGAGCGTGTCCACCTGAGAGAACTATATCACTCTCGAGAGTCGCTGAGATAAAATGTCCGCGAGAACTCTCAGAAGCGTGGCCACTGAACACACAGACAGAGCAAGTCGCCGAGAGTAAAGAGTCTCAAGTGAATTCAGTGTGTGTGTGTGTGACATAATATATATATTTTATGGAATATGAAATTAAACCAAACCAAACTTTTGACGTCAACTTTTACTAAACATTAAAGTATATTTGTGATAATCTATTTACAATATTATTATATTTTTGACAACCACTGAAATATCCATAATAATCAATATTTTGAAATTATAATCATATTTACATTAATATTTTTTTGGAAAACTTGTTTTTGAAGACAGCTGTATATGCTTATTATTATTATTATTATTAAATATTATACTTATTATTATTATGTTTTATTTTTGTTGTTGTATCTTGTATTTAGACTATTTTACTTCCGCCCTTTCACTCTCAGCTATATCAACACACTGAAAGTGCCTGAGAGTAATCTCAGGATAGTGGGAGAGCTGTGTCCACTAGTGTCACGAATCACTCTCCGACATAAATCGCAGAACTCTCCGAGAGTACTCTCCAGTCTGTGTCCACTTACTTTTTACCAACTCTCGACATTTATTTCACTCTCAGCTCTCAAGTGGACACGTACCTTTAGGTAATACTAATTCCCAAAATAACCATTTGATTTAAATATCTAGCCCAACCCAAGCCAACACATGTTGTAACGCTGCTGTTTGGGCTATAATTGTATTTTATTGTATCGGTCTCGAAAACTTTGTTATTTCGCTTTTATTTCTGGTTTCAAGTGTTTATTTAAGACAATTACATATTATAAAGGCAACGCTATAGTGTACAGCGTGTTTTCCCTGCACCCAAAACCCCGGATTCCCAGGCTCTCCCCCAAGTTTGTATGGGGTATGAAAACTGGGCATATCTCGAAAACGGGGCATTTCCGAGAGAAACACCATTGAAGAAAATAGTCTTAGAATGGTCCTAATTAGTGGTAAAACATACTAATATATACGTTTTACTGAACCCAGGTTTACTGTAAATTTACCCACCACTATTATACAGTTTCTTTTCCATAAATTTCCCCCTTGACATAAGTAACGTTAGTTTTTATTGTAATTTTCCATTTTCATGAACGTTATCCTTTCATTTCTTTTGTGTAATATAATTATTTCTCTTTTCTATTCTTTTTGTTCTCATGCTTTCGTATACGTTCATGTCGTTAATGTTATATTAAAATAGGTGTCTTGATGACTTTGAAAATGTGAACCTGAAGTGTAATTAGTTATATAGGCTCAGTAGTGGTCCAGGTAAACATGGGGTCCGTCTGGTTCAAGGTTGTGTTCTGGAATAATATCACCTGCTGTCTTTGAGGTGTTATCAGTAATTTTGTTGATAAGGTTTGATCATATTATTGTATTTTATCACGATTATTTCCCGGTAATTTGTCCAGGTTAGGTCCCGGTTGTCTGCCCAGGTTAGGTCCGGTAGTCTTGATGCGGTCTAGGTTAGGTCAGGTCAGGTAAGGTTAGGCTAATCTCAAAATGTTCCTTTTGAATATGCCCTATCTTGGAAATGGGGAAATTCCATAGAAGAAAATAGTCTTAGAATGGTCTAAATTAGTGGGTAAGGAAGGTAGAAAAACCGTACTCAATAACGGTAATTCATTCACTATTTACCCTTTGACTTTTTGGGGGAGGTGGGTGAGGGTTGGACAGCTTCAATCTAATCGCCACTAGGGGTGGACGACATAAAAACAATAATGAAGACCAATGTTTAATAGTGTGTTTTGAACAAATTTATTCTTCACAACCGTTGCAAATTAATGTTTTGGAAGATATCACCCCCTCCCTCCTCCCTTAACTCAATCTCCATAAACACCTCATTTTTGTCATATTTGAACTAGATTCGTCTGAAAAATACTACAACGCATTAAATAGAATTAGGTAGACCTTACCTAATCTAACCTAATCAGGACCACGGCAAACTACCGAGATCTAACCTTAGCAATATACGGGTCTGGATGAAAGAATTTGATGACCATCTTGCATTGATATTATTATACTGGAACCGACGCTTTATGTTAATGCATTTGCAATGGAAATACCCAATAAGGAAATGATGTACAGATACATGTATTAAGTAGTATATAAATATTAGACAAAAAAATTAATGGGAATGATTATGGGCAAATGCTTGACTAATACCAAATAATGCTTGTGTAATCAAACCAATGAGAGCGGCGGGAATAATGTGACAAATTTAATTAAATTAAGTTTAAACCACATCAATTAAAATAAAATATATATCTTTTTTTAATTTGGATAATGCATTATTCCCTGTTATTATTTGGTTAAAATATTTAATATAAGGACTACTGGTACACTGTTTATTGACTATAACATGATATCCCCTAAGAGACCGCATTGAGTGGTAAAATGGTTAAGGCACCCTGTAATGTAGTCAGAAAATTGGGTATTTATTGAAAGAATTAGTGTTCTGTAGAAGTGTTACCAGATCTGGCTTGGTCCCAGTAGTTTGCCCCGGTCATTTCCTGTACTATACCACGGTTATTTCCTGGTAGTTTGCCCAGGTTAGTTCCCAATTGTTGTTGTTGTTCTCCCAGGACAGAATGTCCTCCTGTCCCACAGACTCCTGGTACACTCTGGTCGCAGTGAAAAAACAAATTAAAATATAGGAGGGGCTGGCCTTATATGCCTGGGCTACCGAAGCACATCCCAAAGAAATGGGACCAGAGCTTACTGAACCAGGGAGTCTGGGGGCCTCCGATAACCAGGGAGATTGGGGAGAAGGTCTTTGATACCACAGCCAGTGCTGTGGGCCCAAGTCCATGTCACCACAAGAGCTACAAGTGGGGCCTCACCTTCCATGAGACCAGCCCTGAAGGCACCATAAGGGGAGGAAGTTTACACTGCTTCATACTAAGGGATAATACACCCCCGTGTGCTGGCGGTCCACACAGCAGTGGACCTCAGTGGATATTTAATCCATGTGAGCAGATCTTGTCAAATCCACTAGAAAGTGACCAAATCCTACAATAATCTTTATTCTAGCCCTGTGGAAAATGACTAATATTCTCAGAGAATAAAGTCAGCCTCCCTGGGCTGATTAGGTCCCGGTAGTCTGCCCAGGTTAGGTCCCTGTAGTCTGCTGTGGTCTAGGTAAGGTCAGGCTAATTTCAAAGTGCCCCATTTGCATATGCCCTATCTTGGAAATGGGGCTTTTGTGGAGGAAATGCCGTAGAAGAAAATAGTCTTAGAATGGTCTAAATAAGTGGGTAAAAATTGGAGGTAATTGAGTCCTTCAAATATTGTCATGAAACACATGCACATAATAGAAGGAGCTTGTTTTGTGGTATGATCAGGTGGTATCAGAAGTCTCCAATTTTCATACACGATCACAGGGTCTTTAAACAAGTAAATAATATATTACATAGTAAACATGGTCAATATGAACTGTAAAAGTCAAAACAAAACAGGGATTAATGGATTAACTATACAAAATAAATAAAGGACGTGAAACCTTATAATTGGCAAAACAAAATATTGAAACTCCTCTATGGATAAGTATAATTAATTTCAATGTAAGGGGGTTTCCAATACTAATTTTGCTAACTGTACATATATAGATACTGTATTTTCATTTTCAGAGATAAGAGGTCCAAGTCCTGTAACAACGAGTGGGAAAAGAGTCACTGCTGTCCATTATGGCTGACAGGGCCCTCGTACTGATCTGGGAAAATCGTCACGCTGCATTTGGTGACATTTTGATGAGACTGAGAGAAAGGGTAAGTTTCATAAGAGCAGCACTGTTTATATTATTATTATTTCATTATTAGTATCGTAATGGGGAGTTTCTGGAACTAATCCGCTAGATGTCACTGCTGTGCAGTCAGTTCATGCGACATGAGCTAAAATATTGTTTTTTTAAATCCCATCAGCATACAAATGCATAGAACCTTGATCATTATGATACATGTACTTTCGAAATCCTGCATCGACTTTTTAATAACCTGTATGGATAATTTTGAGATAAGTTGGTTAAATTAGATATTTTTGTTTCGTGATTATCGACCTTCTGCTGTTGATATTTAAAGTAAGGCATAGGCCAAGGCTAAAATCTATTTATTTGGACAATACAAGTAAATATGATTAAGACTGTACTACATATTATGACGTAACATACCCAGTAACATGGTAATATATACATAGATATAATTATTTTTGTGGAGATATTAGCATCTCCTTCACCAAGTGAGCGACAAGGCAAAAGTAGCCGAACATATGATGAGTAAATGACTAAGAGTACCTTTGATATATAATCACAGATAGTTGATTAGGGAATGACTAAGAATACAGTACAGTACCTATAATATATAATCACAGATAGTTGATTAGGGAATGACTAAGAATGAATAAGAATACAATACTACCAATCTCATCATTGATTCCCTCCATGATTCGACTACTTCGCCAGCACATTCGAGTTGCCTATTCTCAATTGAAATATGTATTTCAATAAACCAGGAAGTTGATCTATGTAATTCGGAGTTTTAACTATCACCTGCATGTTCTTTTTATGTTTATTGTATTTTCATTTACTTTGTTTCCAATCAATGGTGTACCTGTTTGGTAATCCCGAGATGGCCAAAATAATCTGAATGCCAATTTCACCAGAAAATCAACTTAACTCCTTTGATCACGAATAGTACTATTTTACCTCTGTTTTACTACGTAGAAAGAATTGTGTAGAAATATGTATCATTTAAGCTCGATGCATTTTTTTTTTTGTATAGAATGACTCTGAAGGAATATTTTATTTTGCTTGTATGCGCGATGAACCACCGATTGTGATGCCACCTGGTGGCAAGCACGAGTTTAGAAAATTCCCCATTATTATGGTATTATTATTTAATTTAAACATTTGTACATTTTTCTGCTGTAATCTGATTGACCAGAAAAAATATACCTTATACAGGTAACCCCGGCTTCCCTTTGAACCCATGATTCAGCTGCTCCTGTATGGCCATAGATTGTCACTCACTTCCACTGGCCAATCCCCAAAATATAAAGATATTAGCTAATACTGTACAGTGGTACACGGAATATTATGTATGCAAGACATGGTGCTTTGATATGGTGTAAGAGTGAAACGACTAACCACACCGGATGCTCTTTATTGTACCAACTGGAGGATTGCCATCCTGGAAACTAATGGAAAAATTTTGTCCTGGAAACTACATACAGTACTGGAGAAATCCCATCAACAAATAATAGAAGGCCATTATACAGTATATGCTTCCATGGTACCATAAATGCTATATAAACTAAAATGGAACCTAGCTTGGCCTACAAGTATTGCTTTCATTATCAAAACAGATGTACAATAATTTTAAAAGGAATATATTTGTTTTTCCTGTAGTCTATCCAGCATTACATGATATGGGGAATTTGACATGTATACAAAGAAATACAATGGACCTGCAAACAGCAATAGACCTAGTAGTCCTTGTAAGGCTGTATGGCTTTGCTAAACTATCTGCTGCATGCATGTAGAAATGTGTAATATATTTCTTTCAGTAATTTATAAATGGATATTTGGTGATAATTTTGTACTATTGGTGATTTTTACCATAATTACTTACTCTATACATTGGGAATAACTATTTTATTTCATCATTTTTTTATGCATCACAGCAGGGTATATATTTTTCATAGGAGATTCATACATACAGTACTGTACATGTTCTGGTGTGTAACATCAAGATTTTTAAATCTATTAGACATATATTTGTTTAGGTGACAGTTGTAAAATTGACACTGAAATTCTTTTGGTTTAGATAGTACAGTAGTAGGGAAATTGCAGAAGAGAGGAATTGATGAAACTAGTGATAGAAATCACATAGTACAGTAGCTACCAGCTACCAATGAGAAGTGTGGACATGACATCTGTATATTCATTATGAAAACTTAATTGGTACTTCTGTTATAGAAATGACACTGATGTGGGGAAGCCCATTGAATATTTTGGTGATATTTTTTAAAATATAACACAATCTTTGTCTAATTTGTAGAAAAATAAAAAGTTACAATTTTTCTTAACTTTTGCTTTATATCTCAGGGAAAATTTACAGATGTAACATTGGTATGCGAGGGAAAATTCTACCCTGTTCACAAGCTGGTGCTGTCAGCCTGCAGTGAACACCTGGAAAAGATCCTGGAGAACAATCAATGCCACCATCCCACCATTGTCCTTCATGGCATAAAGTGTTATGACTTGGAGCAACTGCTGATGTACATGTACACAGGTGAAGTTAGTGTTCCGCAGAGGTTACTTTCTCAGCTAATGCAAGCTGCAGAGTTACTGGAAATCAAGGGTCTTGCAGTTCCTGACAATGCTCCTGCTGCTAATATAGTTAACGAAAATAAAAAAAAAAAGAGCTCAAGCGAGAGAAATGTCAGTCCGCCATGCAAGCGACGAAAGCACAAAGACCAGAACAGCAATCTTGAGGGAACTGGTCAAGCCTGGAACAGCCCCCTGCCTGAGAAGTCAAAAGAGAAAAGCCCCAGCCCTGATAGCAAGCAACAGAGATATAAGGACCGGAGTAACAATCAAGGAAAAGATGGTCAGGAGGTCTGCACCAGCTCCCTAACCAGCATTTCTTCTAAACATCCTCCAGAGGGCCAAGAGGATGTGGAACATTCCCCATTAAGAAACAGTCAGCAACCTGAAGTTGGAAGAGAAGAGGTATGTGTGTTGTACTGTAGAATTATAATTTTGAAACATTGCATGAACTCGTAAGTCAATATCATGGTGTAAGTAGCTGAGAAAATAACCACACACTTACATTCCAAATGTATTTTGGTTATTGATCTAGCAGATAGTTAAAGGGTTACTGTACTATTATTGATAAAAAAGTCATGTACAGTACCATAATTTGTTTAGCAAAAACTATACAGTATTTTGAGGAATGATACGGTATGTTATGAATCCCTAAATTTAATTATGATATTATAATGAGTTTTATGGGTAAAGTGGATGAGGTATCATGATTTTAACAAAAAAAAGCATTTCTGTAAAGGAAAATTCATTAAATATTAATCAGTCAGCAAAATTTGTTGCAGTATAATAACGGTAGTTGAAGTTAATGTATACGGTAGTATACATTCTACCATCTTATGGAAATGTCATGTTAATGGGATTCTTAAGAACCCCTAATTCATACTGTACCTGAGCCCACAGTCCATTTGTCCACTCATGTGTTTCAAATTTTATTTAGGTGCAGTACCATTAAATTTATTCACTCCTGTTTCATGAATCCACTTTGAAATGACATAATAATGACCTAATGTAACAATGCACTAACTCAAAAGCAATGCCTAAATGTATTTTGCTTAGACAGATGATGTAGAAATATTGGTCAAAGAAGAGGTTGAGGAGAACTACAGTCCAGACAGTATAGCCCCTCCTGACCTGATGTGCCAAGCTGGTAATGATGGCATAAATACTAGTCCTGCCTTCCTGATGGACGATGGTAGCATATTGGTGGATACATGGTCCATTTATGACGTTGAACAGACACAAGACCATTCTTCACTTCAGTCTCATCATCAGCATCATTCTATAAAAAATAAGCAGGTAAAAACTGCATTACAGTATAGAATAAACAATAGTTGCAAAGTGGTAGGGATCAATACTCAAAAGGTTCACTGTAATCGATTAACTGTGTGGTTGTGGCGCATGGGTGGGTACTGGTAATAGTACTTATTACTTACTAATAAACATTTGCACAGTGGCAATATCGTAACCAATGGGTTTAGAGGTGAAGCCACTGCACATATCGCTACCATCAGGAATTGGGAACTCCTTATACTGTATACAGCACCTCGGTGACCTGCCCCTCCACAGGAAGAGTAGGTAAGTCTCACCCCGTCTCCACGTGGTAACCTCGGGGGACACCTCCCTGTTTTTATAATTATTTTATTTGTATAAAGTCTGGAGGTGGAGCCAAAGGGGGAGGCGGTCTGGGGACACAATAGGTTTCCCCACATTTAGGTTTTAATTTCCATTTAAGTGTTGACAAGTATTTTTTTAAATTATAACTGTAATTATTTTAAAGTGCTAATTGTACAATTTTATCATTATTTAGTGTTTCAATTATTTTTAGTATTTTAATTATTTTAATGTTTTCGAGTGTTTTTAACCTGTGATTGTAATTTATTTTAATAGTGGTGATTTTGTGCATTTTGTCTTTTAGCTGTATTTTGTTATTTAGGGTCTGTGTAGGAGAGAGTGACAATCTTGATGGTCCGTGTCCCTCCGGGATTGAGCACTGCGTTGGCCTTGCCAGCCACCAGCGGCCCCCCAATGGGGGGACGGACGGCCACGGCTAGTGGCGGGGAGGGGTCTCTGGTCTGCCCTGTGGGGGGCAGGGGAGGGGATGAATGTCTGAGAATAGTAGCAATTAATGTGAATGGAATGGTGAATGAGGTGAAAAGGAGAGAGATTGTGGAGTGTGTGAGAAGGAGTAATATAGATGTGTGTGGGGTGACTAAGGCACATATGAAAGGATGAGGGATGGAAGAGTGTAAGGATGGAGGAAAGAGTAAGTGGTGGGAAGGGATGGAAGGAGGCGTGGTATGGACCAGCATGAACGAAGAAAGTAAAGGGAGAGGGAAGGAAGGGTGTGCATTGTTGGTGTCTGGGAGGGTGTGGAAAGAAATGGACAGGCATGGAAGGAAGGGAACAAGGATAGTATGGATGACAAGCAAGATTGGAATAGTAAGGTATGCATGGGTCTACGCGTATGCACCAATGAATGCGCAGACCAAAGTGGGAAAGATGAAAATGAAAGAGTTTTGGAATGAATTGATTGACTGCCTGAGAAGTTTCTAGAGGGGGAGGAAGATAGTACTTGTGGGTGATATGAATGGGAAGGTAGGGAATGACAGAATAGGAAATGTAGTTGGTAAATGGGGTGTGAATGAAATAAATGAGAATGATGAGTACCTGATGGATGTGTGTGCCGAAGCAGGGTTGTTCCTCGCCAACACCTGCTGTGAGCACAGACTGATCCACAGATACACGTGGAAGAGGAGAGATGAAAGGGGTGAGCAGATGAGTCTGATTGATTACGTAGCTGTTGATGAAAGATTGAGGAAAGATGTGATAGATGCAAGAGTGGTGAGAGGCATGTTCCAGTGCTCTGACCATTATGCGGTGTTGGTAAGGATTAGAGTATGGGCAAAGTGGGAGTATGGTAGGAAGGATAGAGGGGAGAACGAGAGGGAGGTAGCAAGTGGAAGATTAAATGATAATGAGTACAAAGAGGTATATAAGAGGAGGGTGGGTGAGGTGCTTGAGGATGCAAGGTTGAGTATAAGGGAGGGAGTGGGAGTGAATGAGATGTATGAAGTGTTTAAGAAAATAGTAATGAAAATAGTAACAGAGGTAATGGGGTATAAGAAGAAGAAGAGGGGAAAGAAACGGAGTGCATGGTGGATCGAGGAAGTGAAAGATGCAATAGCGAAGAAAAGGAAGGCATTTAGGAGAACACTACAGAGGAATGTGCCAGAGGAAGTGAAAGAGAGGTGGAAGAGAGAATACAATGTTTGTAAGAGGCAAGTGAAGAGATAGGTGAGTGAGAGTAAAAGGAGAGTGGATGAGGAGTTTGGTAGGAAATTGAGTGAGAAGTTTAGGAAAAATAAGAAACTGTTCTGGAAGGAGGTTAAAAGAGAAAGAGGAGAAAGAAAGTCTGGTAGTGTGAGAATGAAGAAAGAGGATGAAGTTACTGTGAGTGGAAGTGAGGAAGTTAAAGAAGTGTGGAAGATGCATTTTGATCATTTGATGAATGAAGGGACAGGAGGGGAGGCGATGGTGACATGCATGGGGATGAAGGCAGGTGGTAGACTACAGGATGTACAGGGAGAATTAGTAAGGGATGAGATTAGGAAAGCAATAGGAAAGTTGAAGATGGGAAAGGCACCGGGGGTAGATGGGATAACTGCTGAAATGTTAAAGTGTGGGAGGGAGGTAGTGGTGGAGTGGATGTTGCGTATATGCACATTGGCATGGAGGCAGGGAGAGGTACCAGAGGATTGGAGGAGGGCTATAATTGTACCTTTGTATAAGGTGAAGGGGAGTAAGGAGGAGTGTGGTAGCTATAGGGGAATAAGCCTTCTTAGTGTACCGGGGAAGGTGTATGGGAAGGTTTTAACTGAAAGACTGAAGGAAGTAACAGAGAGTAAAGTTAGTAAGGAACAGGAAGGGTTCAGAAAGGGTATAGGATGTGTGGATCAGATATTTATATTGAAATCAATAGTGGAGAAATATATTGGGAAAGGTAGAAAGCTGTATTCTGCCTTCATGAACTTGGAGAAGGCATACGATAGGGTCGATAGGAGAGCTATGTCAGAGGTGTTGAGAATATATAGTGTTGGGGGATCTTTGCTGAAAGGCATTGAGGCTTTTTATGCAGATGCAAAGCATGTGTGCGGGTAGAGGGTGATCTGAGTGAAAGATTTAATATTAGTGTAGGGCTGAGACAGGGATGTTTTATGTCACCATTGTTGTTCAATATATATATGGATGGTTGTATGAGAGAGATGAAAGCCAAAGTGAATGGTCTGGGGGGTGAAGTTGAGGCTGAATGAAGTAAATTAGTCCTTGGCGGCAAGTTTATTCGCGGATGACACCGTGTTGATGGCTGAGAGTGAAAGGGAGTTACAGAGAGTGGTGGACGAATTTCAGTCTGTATGTAAACGAAGGAAACTGAAGGTGAATGTGGGAAAAAGTAAAGTGATGGTAATTGAAAGAGCAGAAACTGAAGTGATTGACTTCGCTACACCTTACAGAATGGAAGTGCCAACTGGGACGAAATGTGAGATAACTCTGAGGGGTGAGAGGATGGAGGAAGTGAAAGAGTTTAAGTATCTGGGTACAGTTATGTGTAAACATTGAAGAATGGAAGGAGAAATTAGGGAGAGAGCAGTGAAGGGTAGACAGGGCATAGGATCACTGGGGAGGATAATGAAAGGTAGAAGTGTGAGTATGGAAGTGAAAAGGGGACTACGAAATAGTATAATCCTGCCAACACTGATGTATGCGTCGGAGACATGGACATGGAGTAGGGCTCATCAGTCAAGAATAGGTGCTGTGGAAATGAGTTATCTGAGAGGAGCATGTGGACTGACAAGGTGGGATGGAGAAAGAAATGAAAGTGTGTATAAGAGATGTGGTATGAGTGAGAAGACAATTGGTATTGAGTGTAGAGTGGTTGAGAGTGAAATGTAATACTCTGAGATGGTTTGGACATGTAGAGAGAATGCAAGGTGAGGAGTTTGTAAAGAAGGTGTGTAGAAGTGAAGTTGTGGGATGTGGTGTGAGAGGCAGACCACCAGGTAGGTGGCAGAATAGAGTGGAAGAGTATGTGAAGGAGAGAAGCATGAGGGGGAGGGGAGGGCTTGACCAAGTAAGGAGGGAGTGTTTGAATAGGGAAGACTGGAGACTTTTCTGCCGCGGCCACCCCTTGGGGGGAGTTCCCGGAGGGAACGCGGCGTCAGAGCTATAGATAGATAGATAGATAGACAGAATAAACATTTCAGTTCATCAACAAACATTGGGAAATACTGTATCTATTAAGTGAAGAAGCAGTTAATAGTGGAGTGTAACATTAGATACTGTGTCGAGTGGTTTTAATTGGAAGACCTATTTCTTTATAGAATGAATATGTATCCAAAAGAGGGTGAACAGTGAGAGAATAGGTAAAGGAGATTCAAGAAAAATTAGAATAAAGGAAGAAAAAGAAACGAAAGAATTAGAAGTAGTGTAAAACGAAGCTGTTATTATTAATAATATTATCATAAAGGCGTCTGCCCTCCTTCTAGTTAACTAATATTTGACTTGTAATCCTTGTGAGGCAAGTGTCAACAAATTACAGCTTAGCTATTTGATATTGACCATATAGATATTTACAGGAGCATCAGGTGGAAAAATTCTGTCTCTGGTTATATTGTATTTCATAGAGTATTTTTTTTTTTTTTTTTCATTTACAGTTGGGAGGTGAGAGAGAGGTGGGAAGCGAGACACACAACTCAATGATGGGAGACTCAGAGTTGTTACCTTTGGCCTCTGATCCTCCTGGTGCTCTATTAAACGATCAGCAAGGGGTTAGTACTGTACTCTGGTTAGCTTTTTGTTAATCCTTCTATTCATGGATTCTATTCACTGGTGCTTTAATTTTGATAAGATGTTCCTGGTGTATTAGAGGCTACTGTAGTGCTTTCCACAGATTAGGACATGAAAGGTAAGGTGATTTGTTTAGTGACATGTTTTGGAGGAATCTGCGACCATCAAGTTGTTGTTGTTGAAGTTCCTCAAGCTGTCTGGCCGAGTAGCCCCGAGCTCCTGAGGAAGGTCATGGCCTGAACCGGGCTTTCCCACAGTGCCCTCAGAGAGTGTATGTTGTATTGTTGGTGAGTGTGGTTGTGTGTATTGCAGTCTTCAATAATGTGTTTAATAGTATGGGGTGCTGTGTTGCATCCTGGACAGGCATCCACAGTGGTTTCATCCAGCCTCTTCTGATATGTCAGAAGGGCCGGGTGGTGGCCACATCGCAGCCTGGCCAGGTGGACTCTGTCCTCACGGGGAAGGGAGGATTCAGATGGATGGATGTCAAGAGGTCGTGCATGCAGTTTTTGAATGTTTGGATGGACTGATGAGTGATTTGAGTATGGATGTGTTTTTGGAGATTGGTTTGGGGTGGGCATGGTGTAAGAGATGATAGTATTTGTGTGTGGTATCGTGTGCTAGGTGTTGTTTTAATAATAATAATAATAAATGGTTTATTGAACAGAGTGCAGCCCTGGGGCTGAAAATATACATACATAATAAATTGATATAATGGACATAATGGATGAATCAAGTGAGATGTGTGATATATATACAAAGATGATACTTGTATAGAGTGGATGATTACTTGTTTATTATATTTGTAATGGTGGGAATAGGACTATTTTTATATCTGTCCGTTCTTGCTTTAATTGGTTTAAGTTTATTGTAGTGACGGGCTGCCCTAGATGGAGGGGGTAGGGTAGGTGGTAGGAGTGGACGGAGTCTGGAGTGTAGCAGCAACTTTTCCCCAAAGGTTTGAAGGTCACGATGGTGTCTCTCTGTCAGTGAGGGTAGATTAAGGGAGATTAATGCCTGGTCATATGTAGTGTAGCTGACCCCCAGTATTATTTTACAGGCCCTCTTTTGTACCCTCTCCGGCCGGCGTTGTTCCTTGGCATGTGTGGGTGCTGTGCTATGTAGTGTAGTGGATGTTGTGGGTTTGTGAAGGCTGCAGCAAGTGTTTGTGTGTCTCTCATGTCAAGATGATCCTTGATTTTGAGGACTTTGGTATATACTGTATATATATATATATATATATATATATATATATATATATATCCCCAGCATTATTTGTTACTTTATTTTCCAATATACTGCAATGTAGCAAGCCTACAAGATTAACTTCTCACACTTTTTAATTCTTCTTCCTATAAATATATCATGCAAATTGCCTCAGCTGAATATGGGTTCTAGCCAAATCTCATGTACAAGTTATCCACTTTTCAGAAACTTTAAATTTACAACAGGCTAATTATCCCCCTTCTACCTATCCAGTGAATTACAACATGATAAAAAGTAAATTTTTTCCAAGGCAAAAAATTAAAACACTTACATGCATACATATACTGTACCAGGCCTTCCTCTCCACGCTGGAGGTAGTCTCGTCATGTTGCACACCCTCCGAAACAAAATGCCCAAACATAGACCCCCCCCCCCGACACACACTCCCATCTCAACCCCCGATACCTGTTGGAGGAGGGATCCCCCATCGCACAACCGCATCTCCTTGTGGGACTACAAGGGGCACAGTCATGTTTGCATCCATAGCTAGGTCCAACAGCAAATGCTGGTTTACCCCTGCCACTTCATTACAGGGCAAACTCCCCCTCCAGTATTCAGCCGGCCAATGCAGCCCCTCAATGCAGGGCACTCCTCCAAGGACCTTGAAGCTGCGTACACTTTTCAAGCATTCGCCACCCTCCTCCACTCGTTTCTATCATGCACAATCACTCTGCCATGCTCCACAGATATACCTCTTCCACTCAGAGCTCCTTATAGGTGTCTATCCATCCCCTCTTAACTTAAAACTTATAAAAAAAGAGCATTATGATAAACTGGCTAAAGGTGAAATTGAGTTAGTGTCAAAAAAAGAAACTGAAAGTCTTGATAGTGAATATACTGAAAGTTATTCAAGAAAGTACAAGCAGTGATAAGACAATTATTTTGGATCAGACAAAATTTAAAAAGCAAGGTAATAATATTGTTAAAAATGTATTAAATTTATTGTTCTGTTATATGTAGAATCTTCGGAAATTTCATTTAAAGTCTATTTGTTTTGGTATTAGGTTTTAAAAAATAGCTTCTGCAGTTCCTTTTTATTTTTATACAGTATTTTGTTACTTGCTTTTATTTCAGAGTACAGAATTTGAAGGCTGTATGATGTGAGGTTCAAGCATCCATTTAATTGGATGGCTGGGCTCTTTTGGTGAGTGTGATTAGTAAAAATATGCTTGTTGTCCTTTTCAGAGTCAAAAACAAATGGAGGAACTAAAACTTCGAATTGCCGAGATACTACCAGCACTGACATCTGTAGTAGTCAAAGATGTTTGTGAACATTTAACAAATGAACTTGGGGTGAAGAGTATTGAAGATCTTAAATACATTAAGGAAGATGATCTACCTATGTTAAAACTCATACAAGTGAGGAAATTAATTAAGAACTGGAAAGAAGGTACGAGACCTGCATATACTTTACACTGTATTTTTTTTTATTATTATTATTATTACAGTACAGTAATCCCTCAGTTACCTGGCTGCTCCTTATCCGGTGGTCAAAATTTTGCCTATGAGAATCCCGTACTCGGATTAATTTGTCTGTATCCAGACACTGATATCTGAGAAATGGACGAAAAATCAACAGCAACAACAAAACATATCCTGTACAGTATGTTATATTATTTATAATTTATTTTAACAGTTATATCATTGGTGTGGCTGTATTTTATGAATGTGACATTAAAAACATGTACTGTATAGGCAATGAATTTGACTCGTATTTCCATTCATGGTTCAATATGTCCATTGCTCAGATTTTGCTCGTATTCTGCTATGTCTTTGCCCGTAATATACAGTAGCTGGAGAACTGAGGGATACTGTACATGATTAACAATCATTACTCTTTCACTGAAACACCCTTTACTATTGTAAATTATTTCTGCTTCTCATCCCAATACTTCTTTCCACCACCCTGTATTAAATGGTAACAGTTAAATACGTTAGAATAATTCCGAGAGCGTAGTGTATGGTACCAAATTTCTAATTCATAATAGTAATTTTTCAATCATACTTTGCAGATAATGACAATACACCATGTAACAGGACCCAAGAAACTGTTACGAGCCCTTCATGTACTACCACCCCCTCTAGTTTCAGTAATTTGGCTACTTATAATAAGTGCTGGGCCACAGACTTTGCCATACCCACAAAAAAATTCCCAAAGGAGGAGCTTTTAGCATTAGAAAAAGGCAATAGACCATCACCATCAGGTCGACATGAAATAATAAGAATATTGTGCTCAGAAGTTGCAATTGTCTGTCAAAGGCCAAGAAAAAAGGCACTATCAATAATTGCCCAAAAGATAGTACATGCTTATCCAAATTCATTTGCAGACATTTTTGATGGGACAAAAATTGGCACTGGACATGATTCAGTTCTCAAGCAGTTACAAGGTCGATTTGACAATATGAATCGACAAACCCATGGTATAAAAAGGAAACTGTTGGATGATTATAATGGGACTGCTGGAGCCATTGCTAGGAAACATATGATGGATGAATATGGGTGCATAAACTTTATGCCCTTAAAATATCCTGATACAGAGACAAAATGCCAATTAAATGAAAAGAAACTCATACTGAAAGACAAAATGCTGCTTAGAGAATGTGAACAAGTAGAGTCACTTCTACAAGAAACATATATACTTCAGAGAATAAATATAATTGATGATAAAATGCCCATAAATGAACTCAAAGAACAGTGGCCTCATTTATTTAAGGCAACAGGAATGTTTATACATTTCTGTAAACTGACAGGTATAAAGATAAGAGACAAAATTGAAATGTCCCTTGAAAATAAAAGGAAAAAGTTAATGGCTTGGATGGGTGAGCAAGAAAACAAAAAAATAAAAAGGATATTACTTGACTTAATTGAAACAAAGGTTGACCTTAAAAATGTAAATCCAGAATTGCCTGCATTCATTCAAGCTATAATGGCCCACTTTCAGGAAAAGGAAGAGTCACTGTGCCTTCTAGTAGAGGTATGTCATGGATATATATTATACATTTAAGTATCAGAACATTGCAATTGTAACAATTTGGCCATATTTTGCACTCTCACATGAATATCTATTCTCAGTTATCTGCACACATAAATGAACAGAAAAAACAGTACTGTACAGTACAGTACCTGTGGCATTACATGCTTTTAATATAATTATTTTAGTTGCATAGGTACAAAAAAAGGAAAGTTAATGGCACTAGGCACAAGTTAGGGTGGGTTATAAAGTACACCTTAATATGCAAGGAATAGTATTTACAATTTTTATTGTTAAAAGTTAATATAAAGGCTGATCATATACTTGGAATTTATATTTGAGCTTAAAATGGTCAGTTGTCCAATTAAATATTGTGGTAGTATTATTTGCTGCCTCACAGCTTTCAGTTAACAATATGTAATCACTTGTAATTATTAACACTTTGACCTTTTATAATCTATTTTCTGTTTTCATTTATTCTCCCAAAATTTGTCACCTAATGGCATTTCCATTACAGTCAAGTGCCACAAAGGAAAAATGTGAAAGAATCCTGCCTCAAACACCTTGTCTGATTGCCTTTGGTAAGTACTAAACAGAATTTAAGTTATGGAAATACAGCACTGAATGGTGGTACAGTCATGGTCAAATGTCCTACAACCTGGTGAATAAAAGCAATGAGCCATTTGAATGAATCTTGTGAACCAATATTGCACACACCAACAGCTATAGTTCGGATAATTTTTCGAAGCCATCTTATTGGAAGGTGTTGCAGGATTATTGACTGTGACTGTACATATTAGTCTAGTGGATGAGAGCACTTGAGTGATATCATACCTCATGACCCTCACTACCTCTTGTTCATTAAATTACAGTATTGTACTATATTCCCCTTATATCATTTTCATACCATCTCTTCACACTGGATGTCATATTAGACTTTAGAGTGAACCACTAATCAGTAGGCCAGCAGATATGTGACAAATCAATTTACCACACAGTATGAAATTGCCCAATTCTATTACTCTAGATTTCCTTCTACTTCATATATTTATATTTTTTTCTAAATCACAATTTTAAGTTTGCCATTCAGTGTAAAGAGAACAGTGAACCTCGGTAACTACTAGCTCTATTCCGTGGCCTAAGTCTGTCTGTTTGTTGTTGTTAATATAATTTTCTTAAAAATTATTTTGTTTTCAGGTGAGTCTTGGCTGACTTCTACTAGGTTTATACTTGGAGTTTATGGAACAGTTGTATGTGACCACATCCCTAACTTTCTTGTAGGGTTGGCAATGATGTTTGCCTCATACTACAACTTTAATATATGCTATCCACTCGAGGCTGCAGCGACGCTAGAGTTTATTCAGAGGTATATATTGAAGTTGTATTTCATAATGGTTTGTAGAAAGGCTGGTGTACACTGAACTTTTTGAGCTTTTAAACTCTTGTCAATGAAGCTTTTATCACAGTTATTGGTATGTTTACACAACACTGCTCCCAAATATTTTGACTCATATTTCTTCTTCCATCATCTTCTCAAAATTATATCACACCCGATCCTACTTGAACTATCTGGAGGGATATTTAAGCAAGAGCCATATTTTATTTGCCAGTCTCTCTGTAAATTTTGGTCTTTGTTGAATATTGGTAATTAATATAAGTTTCTCATATGGCAGAATTAGTTCAGAGTGCCATGTTTGTGTGTTTGGCACACAAGCATGTAACTGTGTGATCATTTATAAGTTTGTGTGTTGATATGCCTTCCAATTTCAGGGGCTTGGTTGGAATGAATCCAGATAATGGTAGTAAAATTCAGATAAAGAAGAATCGCAAGAGACACTGCACCATTCATCCCAAAGTTCTGTCTTTTTTTAACAGAGTGGTTGATATTGAATGAAGAACTTAATATCAAACAATTGTGATGTAAGCCACATCCAGCAGCTATTCTGTATTTTTTTTATCAGATGAATATAACTCAGCTTTCTCCTCAGTAGATATAATTTAACTCCTCTCAAAATTCATGTGAGTACTGTACAGTACATGAAACTCAGTTTGCCTCTTTCGCTATATTATTGTATGTACTTATTATTCTCCTTATATCATGCGGTCATAATTTATTTCAGAGGATATCTCTGACCATATGTAAATCAAGGGTCCATTGTTTCAAATATCTTAGCCTAATACAGTTTAAGTGATTTATTCTGTACTGTATGATAGGTGGAGTGGCTGATATTTTAGTGAGTGAATCAATGGGAAGGGAGACTGCTTGTCCTACCATATGCCATACATCTCAGTGGATGAAACTCCTAATATTACCCTTTCTGTTATGGTTTATTAGTGGATGAAACTCCTAATACAGTGAAAGCTCCTTTATCCGGCATTCTGGTAACCGGAAACTTCCCGTATCCGGCATTTTTTTCATACAGATATATTTCGCCAAAAAGAGCTGTCACGCTCACCCGCTCAGGGCGCAGAGTGAGGAAGGAGTGACGAGTGTTAAAAGTGAAGAGAAGTGTACTGTACTGTTACTTTACAAATGTAAATACAGTATTACAATTCGTATTAAGCATATTAAATGTACATAACAATTCGCTGACAACTCATGACTGAAATGAGTCGTCGTCGTGTGTGGTGGAGGTGGTAGGGGGAGAGTTTGTTTACATTTTATTAATATGCATACTCTGGTTTTCCTTCTCCTTTCTCTGTTCGAGAAAAACCTTCCATCTTGATATGGAAGGATATGGCCTTCCGTTTTGGAAATGCACCACTTGACATGACTGATGAGTGTTGAAGCTGGTGGTTAACTCATAATTACTAAAATTGAGTCACACACAAGGCAGGCTAGGCCTATATTCCTTTGACCTTGAGCTAGGGTGAATGGAGACTGAGGGTAGGGGGGGGAAGGAGCATGGGAGAAGTGGTGACAACACACACACACACACTTCACGGACGACAGTGATCTAATTTCCTGACATGTTTATCATAATTTCACTCGTTATGTATAAGAACTTCTCGGATTTATTTGAGAGTCATCTGTATATATACATAAATAGGTATGTAATGATGTGTAAATAATGTACCTACCGAAATCCTTTGCATCGGGGTCTATTAAATCGAGGTTTAACTGTACTTGTGAAAGAATGTAGAGTAACGTAATTTTAAAGTACACTTTAAATTTCTCGTATCCGGAACGTTCTCGGTCCCACTGGTGCCGGATAAAAGAGCTTTCACTGTATTACCCTTACTGTTATGGTTTATTAGTGGATGAAACTCCTAATATTACCCTTTCTGTTATGGTTTATTACTTTTTTTTACACCATGTAATCTTAAGTGGGTCAGAAAATGTCTGGAAATTTACAAGTTTTGTTTTTACAGTATTGTCATTCTAAATATCACGATTTGTGTGTACTTTATAATTTATTATACTATACACTACCGTAATGTATGTATGTACAGTACTGTGTGTGTGTATATATATATATATACACAGTCCATACAGTTACAGGGGACACAGTGTACACCTATACAGTTACAGGGGACACAGTGTACACCTATACAGTACATACAGTTACAGTGTACACCTATACAGTACATACAGTTACAGGGGACACCTATACAGTACATACAGTGGAAAGTGTACACCTATACAGTACATACAGTTACAGTGGACAGTGTACACCTATACAGTACATACAGTTACAGTGGACAGTGTACACTTATACAGTACATACAGATTATACAGTAGGCCCAATGTGTATATAACTTGTGAGTCTTTCTTCATTGAGGTTTGTACTACTTATAGAGAAGTGGAATCAGAAGAATGAAAAATATTTAGACTCTTTAATGAATGCTCACCATCACACCATACAATTTGTCAGTATTAAATATTTTGTAAGAAATAGTTATGTTTCCATATTTCATCAACCAATCAACTTATAAAATTAAGACACTGTTTAAAGAAATAAGAAACCCGAGTTAACACAAGATCAGTCTTTGATATATATATATATATATATATATATATATATATATATATACACAGTATTATATATCACTTCATGAAAACAATCTATATTGTATTAAACTTTACTATTAAGTACAGCACTACTGTTAATGAATAATTTATTTATAGAAGTACTATATGCAGCATTCCTTTAATAATTTCATTTGTTATGTACTGTACTTCATCAAGAAAAGCAACTAATTAAAAAAAAGTAACTGAAATACTGTAATCTCACAGCAACATGATACACAAAAACAAATAATATAGTAATTGTTGTGATTCACAACAAATAGTTACCGAGAGGTAGAGATTTTCATCTTAATACTGTATATGGTAAATTATGAATTTAAAAAAAATAATACCCCGTTAGTTACTGTCAAATCCTTAAATTGAAAAAATCTATTGGTACTCCATTTCTTTCTCATTAAAACAGTGAATAATGGCCTTATGCCAATATAACCACCTAATTAACCAATGGGTTTATAATATAGAATTTGGCCAAATTGACCTGATATAACATAACATTAAATGATTATAGGGCATAAAATTATGTTAGGGTAATTTCTTTGGGCTGGTTAGATCAGAGGTTAAAATAATACACCTTTCCTTAACCCTTTTTCTAGAATCTAAGCACCAAAAACTGAGCATGAACATTGAAATAAACTAACAAAATCCCTTATGCACTAAAATAATATAGAGAGGAAAACCTGGGTTTGAATTACAATACACACAGTCTAATCCTGTCTTCACTTCATGTGATGACTTACCATTCTTATTTCATTGGCTGCCTTATATTTCATGTTTTAACTTAAAAGCTACCGTATATATAAAAAAGTAAATTTATCTTGATTTCCTTGATAATCTACTTATACTATTAACAGCCTCTGTGACAGCCCTCAATGCAGTGTCTTTGGCTTTGAAGTTTGACAGTCACTACACAAGTTAATTAAAGGACTTAAATACAGTGAAAGCTCTTTTATCCGGCACCAGTGAGACCGAGAACGTTCCAGATACGAGAAATTTCTCGATACAAGAAAGAGTACAGTACTTTAAAATTACGTTACTCTGCATTCATTCACTTTATTCTTAAGTATATTTAACACTAATACCATAATTTATATTAATCTAACACTTGCATCTACAAATGTACGTATTGTAAATTCGATTAGAATGCATATTTGTACCATATATATTTAGGATCAACACTGAGCATCATCAGTTCTGTAGCTTCTCATCGGAGACATCTACATCAAAATTCTAAGTGGCCGTGTTCAGGTTCAGTGGCTGAGAGGCTGCGTTTGGTTTCACTGACTTCATATACTCCCTTATGTCTCTCTGCCTACAGTTCTCTCCTCTCTGTAGCAAAAACTCATTTTGAATGCAGTGAAGAGATATGACATCATGTGTGTTCATGTATGTGCACTGTTCAGCAAACTTGATGAACACTGATAGACCTTTCATGGCATCCTGCCAAGACACTCGAGGCTCTGGGTCGTCTTCTTCTTCGCTGTCTGCCTCGGTCAACTTTGAGTGCTGTTCATCAAGTACTGATTGAATAATTTCATCATCAGTGAGTGATAATGTCACTGATTCCTTCATGTCGACATCGACCCAATCTCGTAGCGCTTTATCACTTACGTTAAGCTTAGCTGCGCCACTCATCTCTCTCAACTCTGACACCACTGGCTTGTGTCTAACCGCTCCAAAACCCTTAAAGTCCTCATCCCCTTCCTCCTCTTCAAACATTACCAGTGGATACAATTTACACCAACTTCGCTTCAATGTTTTTTGCTTAACATCCTGCCAAGCTAGCGAGGCCATAAATATAGCATCTTTCACATTAAATGCTCGTTGGAATTCAGAAATAGAACCATCATCATAATTTACCAGCTTACGCATAAAACTACGACGATAGTTTACTTTAAAATTCTGAATTACTCCTTGATCCATGGGCTGGATCACACTCGTTACATTCGTGGGTAAATAAACAACAAAAATGTTACCCACGCTTAGCTCCTCAGCTGGCGGGTGTGCCTTACAGTTGTTGAGTAAGAGCACAACTTTACTATCCTCTGGAAGTCCTTTCTTTTTCAAATTTTCTTTTACAGATGGAACAAACACATGCCTAAACCAGTCAGTGAATATAACAGAGTCCATCCATGCATTATTTTGAGCACGATAATCTACAGGCAAATAAGTTAGATTCTTAAAACAATGTGGCTTACGGTACTTTCCAATGACGCACAACTTAATTCTGTGGGTTCCAGCCATATTAGCACACACTAACACTGTCAATCGGTCCTTGCTTTGCTTAAATCCTTTAGCAGCCCCCTCTGCCTCACTTGCTAGTGTAGACGTTGGAAGACAACGATACAACAGACCAGTCTCATCTGCGTTATAGATCTGCTCCGGTGTTAGATCATGGTCAGAAACTAGCTTGGCAAACCTATTGAAAAGAGAAAGAAATCAATAAGAAAAAAAATACATGCGCCCGTGTATACTAGAGAAAAGTGAAAAGTATGTCCGCATCGACTTTGTTTACACATGGTTTCCCTGCTCACGAGTTAACGTAATGAAAACATACCTGTCTATAAACTCCTCTGCAGTAGGTAAATCAGCAGATTTTGCTTCCCCAGACACATCAAGTCGACGAATACCATGACGATTCTTAAATCTGTGCAGCCAGCCATCAGAAAAAGTACACGACTCGCCATTGGACATCTTCGTAGCAAACTCCTTAGCTTTTTCTTGTAGCATGGGACCTGATAGAGCTGCACCTTCAGACTGTTTCAGGCAAAACCATTCATACAGCACCTTGTCCAAAGTGACCACACGCTTTTGTTGTAGAGTGTGACGATGTTCTGCAGCTTTTGGAGTGTCAGTCACTTTAACAAAAGCACGTAGCTTATTTGCTTGAGCCTTGATGTCGTAGATAGTAGACGACCCAATGCCGAAATCTTGCATGATGAGTTTTCTGTTCTCGCCTTTCTCCAAACGTCTGCATATATCCAACTTCTGCTTAACTGTCAGCACCACACGTTTCCGCTTCTCAACTTTCGGCATGATGAATCAACTGGCCAGCACATACACGGAGATAAGGAGATGACTGTAGGACTGAACTGTCTGACTCTGCTCTACACAAATGTGGCGGGAATGAATGTCGATTGATGCGCTGTGCCTCTGATGGCGGCGGGAGCAACTACAGTGCAACCCCACGCTGGAATTTTGTATTTTTTTTTTCATATATCTTTCATTTTTGCTATATTTATCTTTTTATGAAAAAAAATGCCGGATACGGGAAGTTGCCGAATAAAAGAGCTTTCACTGTATTACTGTCCTTTCTGACACTTCCTGTAATATTATCATTAGTTCTTTATTTATCCATGAAGATAGCAGCTATTCTTTTCTTTCCTGTGGGAGTGTTTTTAGCAAGGCTGTCAGACATGATGGCTAATTATATATATCTGTGTTGGGGTGACAAAACAGTAGACAAAAGTGAGTGAGTAGTGGTAGTAATACAGCAGCAGCACTCATATCATAATTATTATAATGTGTGGGTTGTTTATAAAACTCAGCTGATATGTCACTTGTTCCCTATTGGCTGTAATCACTTTAAAGCTGCCACCTGATTGGCTGAAGGACTTAGGAACTCCGAGAGGATTTAGGCATTCCTAAGTGTTGAGAAGGGTTTAGGAAGTCCTCAAAACTTTTTGAGAATGATTACTTAGGAAACGAGATAGGAATTTCTATCCTATTTGGCACCACTTAACATTCAATGTATTATTTCATGTAAACAGTTTTGTGTAACCTGAGTTGGGATTTGTCGGAAAACTTTTTACCGCATTCATTACATTCAAAATCCTTTACTTTTGTATGAACTTTCATATGGGCATTAACTTGAGATTTCTGAGCAAACCTTTTACCACATTCATTACATTCAAAATCCTTTACTCCTGAGTGTATAAGTATGTGTTTCTTTAGATAAACCTTTTTCAGAAACCTTTTACCACATTCATTACATTCAAAGTTCATCACTCCTGTGTGTATAAGTATGTGCTGATTTAGAGTACACTTTGTCACAAACTTCTTACCACATTCATTACATTCAAAGTTCTTCTCTCCTGTGTGTGAAAGTATGTGCTGCTTTAGAAAATTCTTTGTCACAAACTTCTTACCACATTCATTACATTCAAAGTTCCTCTGTCCTGTGTGTATATATATGTGCTGCTTTAGAACACTCTTTCTCACAAACATTTTACCACATTCTTCACATTCTAAGTTTCTCTCTCCTGTGTGTGTAAGTATGTGCTGATTTAGAGCATAATTTGTCACAAACATTTTACCACATTCATTACATTCAAAATCCTTTACTCTTGTATGAACTTTCATATGGACCTTAAGTTGAGATTTCTGAACAAACATTTTACCACATTCATCACATTCAAAATCCCTCACTCCTGTGTGTATAAGTCTGTGCTGCATTAGAACCCTCTTTGTCATAAACTTTTTAAAACATTCTTCACATTCAAAGTCCTTCACTCTCATTTCTGTGTGTATAAGTATGTGCTGCTTTAGATTACTTTTTGTCACACATTTTTTACCGCATTTTTCACATTCAAAGTTCCTCTCTCTTGTGTGCATATGTATATGCTTTTTTACTTCACCCTTTGTCACAAGCATTTTACCACATTCTTCACATTCAAAGTCCTTCACTTCTGTGTGTATAAGTATGTGTTTCTTTAGATCAGTGTTTCTCATAAACATTTTACCACATTCTTCACATTCAAAGTCCTTCACTCCTGTGTGTACAAGTATGTGTTTCTTTAGATCACTTTTTGTCACACATTTTTTACCACATTCTTTACATTCAAAGTTCTTCACTCCTGTGTGTGTAAATATGTGTTGCTTTAGTTCACTCTTTCTCATATACTTTTTACCACATTCTTTACATTCAAAGTTCCTCTCTCCTGTGTGACTAATGCTGTGATTATTAAGGTTAGATTTCCATCTAAACTCTTTACCACACACATCACACATAAACATTTTCTTTCCAGTATGAGTCACCAAATGGCGAGTGTGATCGCATTTCCTACTAAACTTTTGACCACATTGTTTACAGACCAACTTGTTACACTTCTCTTCTCTGACAACATTGATGGTGTCACTTCCTTCCACCTCCATCACTAACACAGCTTTATTCTGCCACCAATATGACCACTTGGTTATTACTGTTGTCAGGGCTGCCAACCACACTGTTACTTCATATCTGAAACAATAACAATACCAGTTTTACATAATTTGAAGATTTGAATATTTACTGTAATATTCTGTAGCACCAAAAATAGCCTATTATATGTCCAGTTAGGTAGGTCCCAGTAGTTTTCCCCGGTTAGGTCCTGATAGTCTGCTGTGGTCTAGTTTAGGTTAGGTCTGGTCTGGTCAGGTAAGGTAAGGTTTGATTAGGTCAAATTAGGTTGGTTAGATTTTTTTTTTCCAACACTGGACATAGGCTTACTCAAGCCCGATACCTTGGCCCAGGTCAACTGTTGCTCACACACACACACACGTCACGACTTCCGAACTGGTACCCAGCCACAGAGAGAGGGAAGTGAGGGTTATTCCCAAATACTGCAGTGGTTATGGTACCATAAGGTAAGATTAGGTAAGGTAAGGTTTGGATAGGTCAGATAAGGTAACATTAGGTCAGGTCAGATAAGGTAACATTAGGTTAGGTCAGATAAGGTAAGGATTGGATAGGTTAGATTAAGTAAGGTTAGGTCAGGTCAAATAAGGTACCGTAAGGTTATGCTAGGTTGTACTGTACTCCGGTTGACAAACCTTCTCTCGCACACACAAGTCCAGAGGTATTTCACACACACATTCGAGTGGTTCAAACCATGGTTGAGGGAGGATGTGTGTCACCGGTGCTCTCCACACACCTCATTCGACGACAACAACAGCACAAACAGTTATTAATATTATTATTATTATTTGTGTAAGAAATTAACTAAAGGAAGAAGATATGCAAATTAATAACTATAATAACCATTGAAACTAGAGCACTTAAGAAGCATAGCAAGGTCCCCGTAATGGTTTTGGTTGGTTGTCTACTTGGAGGACGGGAGTGTCATCAATCATCATGGATGATGAAGAGGATATACAGTGTTATAAATGTCATGGGAGTGAGGGTGATGGTTCTGAGTGGATTGGCTTCAATTTCTGCTCTTCCTGGAGTCATTTGAAATGTGAATTCATGACTGGGATCAAAATTTACAATTAAAAAAATTTAAATTAGGTTTGTGAACTGTGTGTGGCATGTGCAAACACTGACAAGAAAATTAATGTTCAAATAAGAGGAAATCAAAGCTGATATATCTAATGGTGCATCAAAAGTGAAAGATAAAGTAAAAACAGAGAAAAAGAGTGAGATTGTCCAGGTCATTGACTGTATGAGAGAGAAGGTTAAGGATAGAGTTAGGGCAGTAGCTAGCAGTGTTGATTCCATCTGAATCAGCGCCATACTCTGTTGTGAATGAGGGAAAGAATAAGAAAAGGAGTTTGTTAATTATTAAAGCCTCAGATGATGAAAAAAAAAGCTACTGACATGAAAACTGAGGTTGCTACTGTACTGCATTACAAGGGGTTCAAATAGCAGACTCACGGTTCACTGACCGCGGAAATATTGTGAATTTTGAAAGTGAAACTGCTAGAAATGATGCAGCACAGAAATTGGAAACCGTACAATAGGTGACAACAAAAACTGTCAAAAAGTCCAACTCAAAAATAATTATCTGCAATGTACAGCTCCGGACAAAACTCTCTCAAACCGGTTGGCAGCATTTGGCAGCTCTGAATCTTAAGAGAAAAGCACAAACTACACTGGCTCTAAATATACATACAGTCGCAGTCTAATATAATCATCCATATAGGAGTAACTCACATAAGAGTTTGACAGCTTCCCTCTGTTCCTTAGATGATAACCTCTCAAATAAATAGGTTAACTACCATCTTTTATTTTAATACAAGCAGCTATGAATTACTTAAAACAATAACATCATATGAAAACGTGAAAACATTAGGCATTAAACTGTTTGAGATACCCATATGTGGATGATTATTATTGACCGCAACTGTACCTACATCCACTGGACCTCCCTCTGATAGCACACACACACAATGAATATTAAGATTCAGTGAAAAGTTCCCCCTAATCTTAACCCCTATCCCCCTATGAGATACCAAATGCTGCCAAACAGTCGAGAGTTTTGTCCAGAGCTGTACATAGAGAAGAAGTGAGAGAGGGAATCATCAAAACTTTGAATGATAGAAATGAATACTTGAACATTGATAAAGTCGAGAGTAAAATTCAGGTCCTGTTTACTAAGCCAGCTGCCGGGGGTACAGTGTAATACTGTACATACTTAGATGTGATCCTGCTATAAGAGGGCTGATTTACAAACATCATGACAAAGTAATATTGGAATGGGGGATCAATTCTGTTTGTGATAGATATCATGCTATGATTTGTTTTCATTGCCAGAGGTATGGACATCAGTCAGATAATTGTTCAGCCAAGACAAATAGTGAGGGCCTTGTATGTTATAAGTGTGCTGGAATCTATAAATCAAAGGATTGTTTTAACACTCTTAAGAAGTGTATTAATTGTGTAAGATACAAAAACCCTAATACGGATCATATGGAAGATGAATACAAATGTCCTGTGTATATGGTGGAAATAGAAAGTGTCTGTAATCTACCTGATCATGGCTATTAGGCAGAACATGGATATTAAGTGTGGCTTACCAAATGCACAATCAGTGGGCAATAAAGCTTTCAAAATTAATTATTTGCTTAAAGACAATGAATTAGACATACTGTACTAACTTTGACTGAAACTTAGATGAGTGACTGCAATAAAGCTAAGATACATGAAATGATGCCTGAAACACATATTTTCATACATGTTCCGAGGGGCAATAAAAGGGGTGTTGGGGTTGGTATATTTTTTAGCAAAATCAATAAAACAAATTATTAGTAAGACAATTGACATTCGGCAGACTTTTGAGATTACAGTATGTACATTAGCTCTGAACCAAGTGGAAGAAACTGTACCTTCATAGTGGTCTACAGGGCCCTGCACACACCAGTCAATGTATTTATCGATGAATTTCATATGATTTTGGAGTAAGTGGACATAGTGCTAATGTAATAATTTGAGGCAAATCAAGCGAGTTAAAATACCACAGTGACAATGAGTGATCTCCAAACACACACACTAAGTTCTACACAAAACAGATTAAAACACCACAGTAACATTGTTAAATGAAAAGAGTATGGATGGTAAAGAGTTACTGTATTATGAGTTTGATCTGATAATGTGATACAGTATTACATTATCATTTACTGAAGGCTATAATATGCAAAAGTTAGTAGGCAAACAATTAGTATAAAAATATACATACATGATAGTAAGGTAAATAATGGAAATATAGATTCTTATTCATAGATATAGTTACTGTATATCGATATCATGTCTTTAAATAAAAGTAGGTAATAAATTACATGATATGCAATGCTATTTATACAGAAATTACAGTATATTTCACCCTGTTCTCACCAACTGTCCAAGTAATAAATAATAGAAACTACAATGATTCCCATCCTTTTTCTGTACAACTATACAAGTAATAAATAATAGAATATGTACTAATTCTCACCCCTTTCTCATCCAACTAACCTATACAGTACAAGTAATAAATATAGTAACAAAATATGCAACAAGTGTAATGGATACGGTACTAATAGGAAATGCAATAATTATATCACACCTTTTCTGTCCAAGTAATACAGTAATAGGATATGCAATATACACTTATAAAAGTTGTATATAACAGGAAGGAACTGCAATACTGTACAGAAATTCTCAACACAGGAAAAATAATTGTCATTCTAAACACATCTATCTCTCTACAAAACTCCAAGTAAGGAATAATAGGAAATGCAATCCTTCTTAATCCTCTTCTCTCCAACTGTCCAGATAATGCATAACAGAAATTACAGGGATTCCCATCCTTTTTCTGTACAGCACAACTGTGAAAGTAATTAATAATAGAAAATGCAATGCTAACTGTACTTCTCATACTCTATCTATGTAACCTACAATAATTCCCATCCTTTTTCTGTACAACTGTGATAGTAATTAATAATAGCAGTTGGCCTGGGCCACGATAATGGACTTGATAAAGCCTACGTCCAGTGTCTGAGCATAAAAAAAAAATCCCTTTTAACACAGACACAGTACACTACTGTATATTACTTGTATATTACATTTAGCACATATATCCTTTCAAGACAGACTCAGTATATTACTTATATACAGTAGTTATTTTATTTATATATATATAAGCTGTCAGTAGCCCTTGACTCTTAGGAGGCCCTGAGATTGTTGGGTGTCACACTAGACAGTGGAGCTTGGTGGTACCGTAGCTTCTCTTCTGTCTCACTATACGACCCCACCTTATTTATACACGTCACTACACAGGAGACAAGAGGAGTTACACACACACACACACACACTAGATGATGACACCTTATTTATACACAGAAGCCTGGGAAAACATTTGGTGGTTTTCAATGAGTGTAAAATTAAATGGTTGATAGAAATATATACTGTACAATATTAGTTCACTGTATATCCAGGCTCTATAGTAATAATAAATACTGTATGAAGGCCCCGTAAGGGAAGTATTGCCTGCGGAGACGTGGATTTTGGCGTCCTTTTGGCCCCAGCTAATCCTTTTCAGTTCTTCATGTATCCCTCCGTTCCTTTTCTTTCTTTTGTATTTACTGTCCCACCTCTCTATCACCCCTTCCCACTGGTGAGGGCTGGTTATCCAAAAATGACGAATTTGGAACCTCTACTACACCCTGGCCTGGGCCCAGTGGGGCTGACTTTATTCTCTGTGAATATTAGTTATCCCCCACAGGGTTAGAATAAAGATTGTTGTAGGATCTGGTCACTTTCTTGTGGATTTGACGAAATCTGCTCACATGGATTAAAAATCCATGTGAGGTGTACTGTAACCGGAGGCCTTTTTTTTTTCCACTGCTGTGTGGACCGCCAGCACACAGGGGTGCATTTCCCTTTGCATGCAGCAGTGTAAACTCCCTTCCCCTTATGGTCCCTTCAGGGCTGGTCTCATGAAAGGTACAGCCCCACTTGTAGCTCTTGTGGTAATGTGGACTTGGGCCCACAGCACTGGCTGTGGGATCAAAGCCTTTCCCCCAATCTCCCTGGCGGTCGGAGGCCCCCAGACTCCCTGGTCCAGTAAGCTCTGGTCCCATTTCCTTGGGATGTGCTTCGTTAGCCCAGGCATATAAGGCCAGCCCCTACTTTATTTTCATTTGTTTTATACACTGCGACCAGAGTGTACCAGGAGTCTGTGGGGCAGGAGGCCATTCTGCCCCGGGAGAACAACAACAACAACTGTATGAGGGTTTGTTGGCTCGGGGGAACATGCCTGTGAGCTAACAGTCCCCTCTTCTGTTGCCTTCGAAGAAACAGATCTCACAATCTCCCTGACTCCCTTTTGGGGTCAGTGCATCTTGACCAGACAGTCTGGGGAACAACAACTACTGTACTACTACTACTGCTGTATGAATATATACTATTTATGTTTAGTTTGTATTTAATTTAGTTTATACAGTGTTAATAAATTGTAATGCCACACATTTTCAAATCCATTTATTCTAATACAGTAAACACTTCACCGTTTTTATTATGGAGCCATAATTCAAAAGTGTTCATCGATGGTGTGGTACTGGTATGATGGCTTAATTATTTTTCTATGGAGCCATTGTACTATTGCTACACCATCATTTGCACCACAAATGTTTTTTAATATGGCTCTTGTTTAATGCAGAACAAATATATTTAGACCCTATTTGACATAGAAACACAGACCACAACAGACCTTACGGTCCACACGGGGTGATCTGATTAGAAGGTTACTGGTAAAGAATGAATTTCTCCCCAGTGATAGTTGTAGATAAGGATAGCAAAGTAGAAGGCTCTCTCCCCACCCACCACTCCCTCCGGCCTGTGCCGTACAGGAAACAAAGTCATGAGTCAGAACCTTGTGGGGTTGGCAGAAAAACACCACAAGGAAATTTAGAGAGAGAGAGGGAGAGAGCACTCTTCCAAAAATTATAGTTCTCTTTACTTTCACTTATTTCTATCTTTGCTTACACTATTTCACTTTCTATGTACAGTATATCTATCTTATATTTGTAGTGAAGTCACACAGGTCTCTCTCTCTCATAATATATACAAAATGGGCGTGAAAACAATACCCATAGTGATGTCACACAGCCTTTTCTTTCTCTCTCACAATAATACACAACAAAATACACAAAAAAAAAATGAAAACAATATCTGTAGTGTTATCACACAGGTTAGATCTGTGCTAGAAGGCTGTAAGTACCTTCACTTATTAACACTTACAACCTTCTAGCACAGATCTACACTGGGCAGTCCATTGTAGTTGATGACGACGTAGCTCCATAGGATAGATAGATGATGGGTGTCACTGGCCAGTTCTCTGATGTCACTTCAAATGGCTGTCAAATCCTATCTGGGATTGATTGATTGATATTTGGCACCACAACAGCAAGGAGGATCTTGTAGCACAGGTGACAAGGGTGTTGATTATGAAGAGGGGATGTGGCTCCATAGGATAGATGATGGGTGTCATCGGCCAGTTCTCTGGTGTCGTCATCTAATGTGTTTGTGTGTAACTCCTCTTGTCTCCTGATAGTGACATGTATAAATAAGGTGTCATCTAGTGTGTGTGTAACTCCTCATGCCTCCAGTATAGTGTATAGTGACGTGTATAAATAAGGTGTCATTGTTTAGTGGGGCAGGAGAAGCTACAGTACCAACTTCACTACAAAGCTCCACTGTCTCATCTAGTGCATCACCCAATAATCTTGGGGCTTCGCAAGATTCACGGGCTACTGACGGTCTAAAGTCCCAAGATTGAGGTATATTTAAAAGAGTACTACCCTGGAAACATAGATATTGTTGCACACATGACAGGAGTGTTGATTATGAAACGGTATGACTCGTAGGACTCTGTGATAATGCCAGGGATATATACTTCTTAGTGTATGTAATTATGTATGTATATGTGTATGCCAGGGATATAGGCTATACTTCTTAGTGTGTGTATGTCAGGGTTATATACTGCTCAGTGTGTTTATGTATGTATATGTGTATGTCAGGAATATATACTTCTCAGTGTGTATGTATGTATACATGTATGTGTATGCCAGGGATATACTTCTCAGTGTGTGTATGTAATTATGTATGTCAGGGATATATACGGTACTTCTCAGTGTGTGTATGTATGTATATGTATATGTCAGGGATGTATACTTCTCAGTGTGTGTATGTCAGGGATATATACATTGTACTTCTCAGAGTGCGTATGTCAGGAATATATACTTCTTAGTGTGTGTATATGTGTATGCCAGGGATATATACCTCTAAGTGAGTGTATGTGTATTGGTTAAACTACATATGTATTTGTTTTCTCTTCCATTTGGTTATTACCTGTCTCATGACTCTGCCACTATTTGAACTCACCACATGCTCCTACTACTTCCCTCCATATATTTCATTTCTTCCACTAACTTCATGCCCACGTGTACTCGTCTTTGATGGCATCTCCTTTCTTCCTTCTTTACCCCAGTGCTCTCTCCCTCCAGATGATATTGGCCACACTTTAACCAAAAGGGTGAACATTGTTCTGTGTATTGCTTGCGAAACTTGTCTGGCCACCGCCTCATGCCACACCCACCCACCTACACTACCTCTTGTAAGGGAATTGGTTGGATGAATTTACTCCTAATATTGATCTCGGCTGTGGGAAAATTATTAGGTCTACCCAAGAAGTCACAGACAGTGCATTTAGGCCCTGTTAGGACACTTCTGCCCATTATTACAATCCTCCTCCCACTCTCAAACTTCCTCAAACACCAATTCAGCTCCTCCCAGAAATCTCTCATCTTCTCTCTCCCCATCTTGTTTTCATTCACTGGTGTATATGAACACACCCACGCATACTTCACCAATTCAATCTTTCCTGTCATCCACACCACTCTTGTTCCACATCATCCATGTCCCTCTACTCAGTTCCACATCCTTGGTGATACCAGCACTTACACATCTCTCTCTCCCTCCCCCTTCCTTTACACTTTTCATCCATTCCTGTCCAAACTACACCTCCTCCATTTTCTCCTACATCGCACACCCTCCTCTACTCCCCATCTTTTCATGCAAGTCTCTGTCACTCCCATCATATCCACTCCCCCATTTTTAAAACATCCAACAATCTCTCGCCTCTTTGTCCTATCAACTATACCATTTACATTCACTGTTACCACTTTCATAGCACCTACCTTTCCTTTCCTACCTCTCCTTACAGGGAAACCAGGAGACCCCCCCCCCTCCCCATGCCCTGCAAGAATTAGACAAGTCTTACAATGACTGCAGGATGTTGGATTAAAGATAAAGCTGTCAAAATGTACATTCCTAAAAGCTGCAATAGAATTTTTGGGTCATAAGCTGCAATAGAATTTTTGGGTCATATAGTTAACAGCAAGAGATTTCACACTTTGGATTCCAAGATAAAAGGAGTTACTGAATTTCCTCAGCCTACTACAGTACTGTACTTTAAAACAATTTAAAGTATCACATACATATATTTTGCTATTCCACATTTATAGAGCTTGAAGTTGCACACTAGAATCTGAAAACCAGACTCTCATAAGTATGTTGTTCCAGTGCAATACTGTTCTTGCTCACTATAAACCCGCTAACTAAGTACCCGTAATCAACATAAAAACGAATAATGGCTTTAACATTATATTTCATTAAGGGGAGGTAGTTTTCTTCTTAAAATGACTGTGTATAGTACATACTGTAGGTTATACAGTATCAGATGGTATCAGACCTACCCTGTATCTTAACATGGTATTTATAGTATATTAAGAGTAGGGCTGGATAATGCATACGGTATATGAAAATAATGGAAGGGCCAAACATTTATTTATTCTTTTCTTTTGTATATGCAAACAAGTGTCATGTGATTATGTGCCTCTAAAATTAATTCCTTCACAGATAATGCCTCAGAAGTAGTATAAGATGCTATTCCACATGCACAAGAAGATGCCAGAGGTGATGCACATGAAGCACAAGAGGGTCTGCTCGACTAAAGAAATGGTGAGATTTTTTTTTATATATAAAAATGAGTGAATAGTATAACAGTATTTGATGGAGAGAGTGAAACAAAAACACCTTGAGGTGGTTCAGTCATGTAGAGTTTATAGGAAGTGAGAGATTGGATAAAAAGGGATTGAGAGTGAGGCGGAAGGACAGAGGGGAGCAGGCAGACCAAGAGTGAGGTGGAAGGATGGAGTAGAGAAGTATATGAGTAAGCGTGGCGTTGGGTGGTACCGTAGGAAGGATGCCAGTTGATGGGGGACAAACATGCGTGGAGGCAATTCATTCACCCCTTTGGGGATTAAGATGTGTGACAATAGATAGATAAATGGATAGACAATAATGGACTGGTTGACGATCAAAAATTTGTTCTATTAAACAATTTACATCGTTAATAAATAAGCTGAATTGGACTGTTATGTAATTTATTTGACAGAGAAAAGTTTTGTTTGGCATATAAAAGCCATCAAAATTGCACATAATGGAAGTTGATGGCTGCACATCCGTGACGTCACTAACCTTACACATAGGCCATGCCAGCCTTTTGTTACCTTTGAGAGCAAGAGATTGAGATGTCTAGGGAAGTTGTGCGATATTATTGCGCTTTTAAGGAAGATGTACTTCATCTTCACCATGCCAGCCAATAGCCAACAATGGTGGAGAAACACACCAGAAAAGAGATTCATTAGTGTTGTGTGTAGTAAGTCTGTAGTAGCTGTCCTGTCGGTACACTTGTGGCTGGTGACGTCACAAAACGGTGTGAGGTACAGTACAGTACGATGTTTCTCCACCACTTATTTACCCTTATTGTTTGTGAATTTAAACTCATATAGGAAAAATATTGGTACTGTATCTCCATGATCAGGAGTGCCTATTTTATTGTTTTAGGCTATATACTTTGTACACGACTGTCAACCAGTCCATTACCTTAGTAATCGGAAAAGTGATAATGCAATACAGTACGGTAGTTACTGAAAAATACAAAGCTTAGAATTGCTTATGTACAATGACAAAATGAATGTACAGTACCAAAATAAGAGATGACTTTCCTATAATGAAAGAAAACTTCCGGAAAAAATAATGAAAATAAAACTTCCAGGGAAAAATAATGGAAATAAAACTTGAAGTTGAAAAATTAAGGAAAATTAACACTTGCCTATAAAATTTAGTCACAAAATATGAACTGCAGAAAAATCTGTGCAAGAAAATGAAAAAAATAAGATATTAGTAATTCCCCTACAGTATAAAATAATGTCTCTGTGATGCACATAATGTGGTTTCATTGTGCTGTAGGCAATTGCCTACTGTGATAGAAATTAAATTTGTTTTTTTACAATTTCCAAAGTTATTATACTCACATATTTCTGGACTAAAGGGTCGGCCAGCTAGAAGCTTGGATTTGTGACTGCGACAGGGCGGTAACGTTCCATACCACCTCCACTGTAAGTGTATCTGAGTGTAATTATAAATTCATTAAGGATTTAAGTTAGGATGGCTGATAGTTTTGAGATTACTGTAATTGTTTCTAAGTAGAGGTATAGTTAGGCGAGCTGGAAACTTTCATGGTTAAATAACTGTAATAATTAATTCATTTATCTCTTAGCTTAATTCCTGGATTAATGCTAGCCCTGAAGCTTAACTGTAAACATTTTTTGTTGTTACCTGTTAATGGGTACTGTACTTATGTGTTAGGCGTGGCTTCCACTAGCTCGTCACCGTCATCACCGTCACGAACGGAGGCTGAAATGGAAATCAAGGGCCCGGGAGCTCCGGCCTATCACGCTGACGGCCACCAGCAAAAGATGAATAATTTCATCTTTTGACGGAGTGACTTGGGCGGTATTGACCACCATCGATGGTGTTGGATATCTTGGTTATTATGAAAATATGAATATTAAGCAATTACACACGGAAAAAGATGTGAGATCACATTAGTCATATAAATATTTAAATTTATTTACATAAAGTGTGTGCATTCATGGATCGTGACCACTTTTTTATAGATGAATCTGGAAATGTGACAACACAGCACATTCTTGCGCATCTCGGCTGCGCAGCTCATGTAAACAAAAACACCGTGTAGGCCTACTAGTACACACTACACAGGCAGTCCTCCTCATCACTTTACTAACGAATATATTCCTCACAGCTCCTCTTCTATAAGATTCCAACTAAACGATATTGCCGATAGAGTCCAGCAGGCCCACGTAGTCTGTAGGGCAATTGCATTTATTAACGACGTAAAGAGGGAACTAAATTTGATTTCCTATACTGATGAATAAAAGATGAAAATAAATTAAACTAGAAAATGTGTTTTTGTTTTGTATCCTGAAGCCGCATTTAACTATGATTTTAAATTAATTTAAGAGCAGCAACTATAAACTCGTCGTCCATGTCCATCTTGTTCTTGTGCGGGTAGGCTAGTGTGGGTAGGCAACAACAACAACACCGCCGCCGTTGACGGTGCTCATCTCCTCCAAAGCGAGCGGTCGTCGTGTTCGTGACGTCACTAACGGTGACGGTGATGGGCTAGTGGAAGCCGCGCCTCAGTGGTATTTGTTTAATAGGTTTAAGTGCCCCCCTCCCTTTCCATTTATATGTTAAAGATTTGGGTTAATGTAACTTTTCTTTGTGTGTGTGTAAATCAGTTTTGTCTTAATAATATTAAGCCTTGTGTTCGGGTGTATTCGCACAGAAAGTCCGTTACTTGATCATTTTGTCTGCACTAGGTGGCAGTGTGACGTTCCCACTCAATACACAAGTACCCTGTCCTGAACACGGTCAGGGATACACGGGCTCACAGTGGCGGTGAGTTGTTCAGTCAGCCAGCTATTTATTCTTTTAAATACTGTATTTAATACAAATAATACTCTATGGTGATGGGCTGGGCACCCTCTATCACACATGGCCTTTTCTCCCTGTCCCTCTAGCTAATTTCTTTTCTTCAGTCTGGGGCATACATTCCTGATTGAGGGTGTACCCTGCCTACCTCAATGTCCATTGTGGGGGCAACTGGGTAGACAGGACTCGGTAGCCTTGGTCGGCAGCCCATCTAGATCCATCACCTAAAACTGTGGTTTGCATCAGGCAAGGGCCTCCGGTGTATCATGCAATCATGAGGACCGTGCAGATGTGAGGACGAGAGATAAAAGCGATTATAGCAACACCTATTGGTTAGGTTAGGTTAGGTATAATAATTTTTTCTCACTCATCCTCATACCTGCACGGTCCTCACGATTGCATGATACACCGGCAATAAAAATTGAAGCCTAAATCTAAATGTTCTGAGTTGTGCAAATGATATGGCCCTCAGTACCCAACAGCTTCGACAGGGGGTGCTAAGAATCTCTGAGTTGAATAGTAGTTTAAGCATAGCCACGGTAAATGTGGGCTCAATGAGTGGACGAAGCAGGGAGGTGGTATAGTCCAACCAGTGTATCTTGGCCTCTGAGGGTGGGGTCGCTCAAGAATGCTCATATGCCACATCATAAATAACTGGGCTATACTAATATGAGAGACATCTATAAAATGCCACACAAAAGACGTAAACACATTCCAATGTTATTTCAGTAGGCTATACAATTGTTGAGTCAGTGAGGTACGGTAGCAACTTGATATTTATGTGAATGTTTTTTTTTGGAAGAATAGGTCACTTCTTCTTCTGGTTTTATGTATAAATACGAAATGTTGTTTTTTTCCGTCTATAAATGTTTTTTAATAGTTCTTAGTTAGATCTATGCCAAGAGTACCTCACTATAATGTGATGTGATCCAACTTATTTTGATCTCAATTAATGTTCTTAAAAAAGAAGCTATTTTTGGATATACAGTATCTCTTTATATATGTATAACTCGGGCCATGAATGCGGCATATTTTTTTACAGTTGTTTTAATATCCTTCGGTGTCCGAAGTTCGGCCAGCGTGTCCAGAGATCGATGTTGTTAACCATTCTCATGTTTAACAGGAAAATACAACACTGTCCGAAATTGGGAAGAGCTGTTCGAAGTTAGGACATTTCTGCCTAACTTTGGACACTTGAAAATTAAAAAAAAGCACAAGTATAGCATGTTTAATGTTTTTTTGTTATATGAATTCAGTAGGTACTGTTCCTAGCTACCACACGACACTAACAGGAATAATATTACACTATTATTAACAGCGTTATTCACTAAAACATGTAAAAAATGTCCAAGTTAAAGTGTTTTATGGTATAATCCAGTTTGTGGCTATTTTGTAGCAGTGTTGCCACATCTGGCTATCCTGGTAGTTTGCCCAGGTTAGGTCTCAGTAGTTTGCCCATGTTATGTTCTTGTAGTTTGTTTTGGTCTAGGTTAGGTTAAGCTAATGTTATTTATTGAAATAATGATAGTTCTGTAACAGTGTTGCCAGATATGGCTAGGTCCCAGTATTTTGCCCCAGTCATTTCCTGTACTTTAGTAGTTCAAGTTCAAGTTTAAGGTCCCGCAGAGGGCTGCTCGTGGGCAGCATAATATGTGGGGGTTGTGCGGGAGATTTAGGGATCCAGGGTAGGATTAGGAATGGAGTTAGGATGAGGGTGGATTGGGTCAGGGATTGTGGGTTGAGGATTAGGATTGGGGAGGTAATGATTGGTGATCCTATTTCTAAAAGTGTCAAGAGTGGGGCTATTAACTATATGAGATGGGAGATGATGCCACTCTTGTATACTACGGGGAAAGAATGAGTGCCTAAATATATCAGTGCTCGTCTGGTATGTATGGTATTTTAAGCTGAGGTAACTACAGTTATTTCCCGGTACTTTGCCCAGGTTAGGTCCTGGTAGTCTGATGTGGTCTAGGTTTAGGTTAGGTAAGGTCAAGCTAATTTCAAAATCTTGGAAATGGGGAAATGAGGAATTACCATAGAAGAAAATAGTCTTAGAATGATCTAAATAAGGCAGGAATCCTTTTATTCATGTATTTCAGATTCACTCTAAAATCTTATATACCATTTGTAACCTGTATGAATAAACAGATTAAAAACCCACAATCTCTTAGTCTCCTTCCAAACCTCACCAGGAGACTAATGTAGCACCCCGCTACAGTAGAAAAACCGTATGCAATAACAGTAATTCGTTCAATATTTACCAGACTGATTTCAAAATTTTATTATGACCTATCTTGTAAATGGGGCATTTCCGAAGATAATGACATAGAATAAGTGTCTAAGATTGTTACAGATAGTTATAAAGTATTGGGTAAAGAGGGTAATATAGGCCTACTGGATAAATACCCTGTATTATTATCAAAAGAAATAAAATAATAATTACCATAGCGGCGGCGATCTTAAGTTCCTTCTAATTTCGTCTATATTTTCTTTATTTATCCTTCCAGCCAGGCGCCTCTCGTAGGTACCGATTTTCCCGCAGGGGTAGATATTTTCCTTGTAGGAAACGATAAAACTCGTAAAAACTCACTATATACGGGAAAATCATCAGGAAAATGTGCCCAAGAGAGTGATGGAGAGAGAGAAACGTGTCGTGACGTCATAGGTAAACAAATGGCGTTCGAGTTGAGACAAACTTGAGTCTGTTAACGCAGGAATATAATTATATTCTTATTTATTTGTTTACCCCTTGCGATAAGGGGTCCTTCGGTTGTATACGAGCAACCGCTCTTCTAAAACTAGGTAATGATTTTAATACATAATAATGTCCTGTTCATGACCTTTTCAATGGTACAAATATAAATGGGGGGTCGAAACGTGAGTTATGCGTACCATAAATTATGGGAGGCTCAGCCTGGTCCTAATAGGATTCGTCGCTCGGTGCTATCCGCCATGTTTGTTTACATTTCGGACTTATAGAACATGAGCGGAGGCGGCGGCGGCGGGGCGGCGACGAAGAAAATAAATAAATAAATCAAATAAAAAATAGGATAAAAAAAAAAAAAATTATTAAAAAAAAAAAAATTAATAAAAGAAAAAATATTAAAAAAAATATGTATAAAAAAAAAATAATAATAATAATTATTAAAAAGCGGCGGCGGCGGCGGGGTGGCGGGGCGGCGGTGGGGCGGCGGCGGTGGCTGGGCGACGGTGGCAAGCGGTGGCGGCGGCGGGGCGGCGGTGACGACGACGACGAAAAAAAAAAAAAATAATAATAATAAATAAAAAAAAAAGAATAAAAAAAAAAGTTAATTACAAAAAAGAAAAAATAATAAAAAAAATATATTTAAAATATATATATTATTAAAAAAAGATAAAAAAAACTAATTATAAAAAAACGGCGGCGGCGGGGCGGCGGCGGCGACGACGACGACGACGAAAAATAATAATAAATAAAAAATGAATAATAATCATAAGTTAATTATTAAAAAAAAAAAAAATTAATAAAAAAAAAAAAAAAAAAATATATACATATTATTTAAAAAAAATATATAAAAAAAAACGGCGGCGGCGACGACGACGACGACGAAAAAAAATAATAAATAAAAAATAATAATAATCATATGTTAATTATTACAAAAAAAAAATAATTAATAAAAAAATATATAATAAAAAAATATATATATATATATTAAAAAAATAAAGAAAAAACGGCGGCGGCGGCGGCGGCGGGGCGGTGGCGGCGAGGCGGCGGGGCGGGGGCTGGACGGCGGCGGCGGCGGCTGGACGGCGGCGGCGGCGGCTGGACGGCGGCGGCGGGGGGCGGCGGTGGCGGCGGCGGCGGTGGCGACGACAAAAAAAAAATAATAATTAAAAAAAAATATAATCATAAGTTAATTATTATAAAAAAAAATAATTAATAAAAAAATATATATATATTATTAAAAAAAAAAAAAAAACCGGCGGCGGCGGCGGCGACGACGACGACGACGACGACGACGACGAAAAAAAAAAAAATATATATATATATATATATATTATTAAAATAATAAATATAAAAATTTAATTATTAAAAAACGGCGGAGGCGGGACGGCGGCGGCGACGACGATGACGACGAAAAAAATTAATAAATAATACATCTTTAAATCTATACATATCAAAATACCATAAGAGCTATAATGAAAATCTACCGGAAAGTTATCCCAACCTACTGTTTTTTGGTTACTCACCTTGGCATATCTCCTCCTCCTCCTCCTCCTCCCCCTATATATACTCTTCTCCTTTTTTCTCCATCACCATCTCCTTCTCTCCCAATATATACTCCTCTTCTTCTCCATCTCCTCCTCTCTATATTCCTCTCCTTTCTTCTCCATCTCCTCCTCTCCTTTCTTCTCTCCCTATTACTTCTCCCCCTTCTTTTCCTTTTAATCTTCCTCTTCTCACTCCACTTTCTTTCCTCCTTCCCTCCCTACCCGCATCTTTCTCATTTCCTCCTCCCTCCCCCCACCCCTTTCCTTTCCTCCCTCCCTCCCTCTCCCCCCTCTCTCCTTTCCTCTTCCCTCACCCACTTCTTTTCCTCCCTCTTCCCTCCCCCCCTTCTCCTCCCCCCCCGACCTCTTTCTGTCTCCCTCTATCTAAATACCTATCAATAATTACCTTATTTTTTTCACCACTAGTATTTAAATATTTACTCCAGATCATGACCGATATTATGGTTATTTTATCATTTGTAATTATTCGTTCATTCCATCTTAACCCATTGCACCTTACATTGGTTTTTATTGATTTCTCTATAGTTTACTTTTATATTGCATTATATTGGTTTTGTTTTCTTTTTTTATTTACCATTTGCATTATTTTCTTTGTCAGTGTTTTTTAGCCAAATTTGCTTTTGTACGTTAATAATTTTTTAATCTTAATCGACCCGTGTCTCAAAAACTGTACAACATACTTATATTTGGTAGCCTATCTGGCATAACCCACAGTCTTTTAACTCAGGGTCAGTTAACCACTCACTATTAATTAAATGGCTGGTTGTACCATATCTTCTTTTTCTTTGTTGGTGGAGTTTTATCTCCATTGTAGCCTGCAGTAGCCTCAACTGTAGCCTGAGATTCACTCATTGTAGCGATATACACCAAACTGAGGGATTCAGAGGGAAGTTGCTCGGAACAAATCCTGGCGAGTGCCGACTGACCGAAAACAGAACCTGTCCTTTCACTGTACATACGTGTTCCTGGCTATTTCCTCGTTACTGGACGCGATTGGAACCTGTCTAATCGTAAGTGTTTATAACTCCCAATAGTAGCCAACACTGCCCTCATGCTACATATTATGATGATATGAACTTTAACAATATAAGTGGATGTTAATTAATTATGTCATAATTTTCTATTCTATTATTAGATAAATTTTTGTCGCGTTTTCAAGATACACTGCTACTGATATGCACATTTAGTATAGTATTTTGTTTAATGTACTTAGTTAATGAAAAACTCCAAGATTTGTTGGATTCTAAAGAAAAAATTACAAGACCCCAAGATTGAAACAAAAAATCCAAGATCAACCCTCCACCTTTTCACCTTCAAATAAAAAAAAAGATGAATTTCAAATCTAAAAAGTTGACTTTCAAATTAAAAAAAAACAAACTTTCATATTAAAAAAAATGAACTTCATATTAATTTATTTTAACTTTATAAGAAACATTTAAACTTCAAATTAAAGTAGTTGATATTCAATAAAAAAAAAATGTAATATCAGATTGTGTATAGAGAGCTTATTTTCGTGCCTTGTTGAATTTCTTCTCATCATATCATTATCAACACTTTCAACACATTTATACTGACAATTGATCAATCATGTTTTTTTTTTATTTGATTTCTTTCTCCATTATTGAGGTTATTATTCTTATAAACATAAAATAAATAAAAGCCTCAAATTCAAACATCTTATTTTAATAACACTGTACACTCTGCAAAAAAAGTGTTGGAACCACCCCTATTGCTAGTGCTATGTAGAGTTGGTAAGCCAATTCCACTGGCGATAATACTCTCACTCTTCTCACTCTACTCTCACTATTCTTTCTTGTCTTCCTCTCACTCTCCCTTTACTCTCACTACTCTTTCTTGTCTTCCTCTCACTCTCCCTTTACTCTCACTATTCTTTCTTGTCTTCCTCTCACTCTCCCTTTACTCTCACTACTCTTTCTTGTCTTCCTCTCACTCTCCCTTTACTCTCACTATTCTTTCTTGTCTTCCTCTCACTCTCCCTTTAGGCCTACTCTCACTACTCTTTCTTGTCTTCCTCTCACTCTCCCTTTACTCTCACTACTCTTTCTTGTCTTCCTCTCACTCTCCCTTTACTCTCACTACTCTTTCTTGTCTTCCTCTCACTCTCCCTTTACTCTCACTATTCTTTCTTGTCTTCCTCTCACTCTCCCTTTACTCCTACTACTCTTTCCTGTCACTCTTACTATTCTTTCTGTCTTCCTCTTACTCTCACCCCATTCTCCTTTCACTCTCACTTTTCTTTCCTATCTTCCTCTCACTCCCACCCTTCTCTCCTTTCACTCTCACTATTCTTTCCTGTCTTCCTCTCACTCTCACTCCACTCTTATTATTCTTTCTGTTTTCCTTTCACTCCACTCTCACTTCATTTTCACTATTCTTTCTATCTTCCTCTCACTCTCCTTCACTTTCCCTCCACTCTCTTACATTATAATATGTGTTATGAATAGGTGTATTATTGGTGTATAAAAGGTGTATTATTGTCCCTGTACAGAAACACTGGGGCTGACTTAGCAGGCGTACCAACCGTACCCTGATAAAAATTCTAAAATTAATGGAGGGGTGGTTCCAAAACTTCTTTTGCTCAGTGTACTCCCTTTTTTTGTTTTTTATTATGTCTATGTAATTGTGAGCGTCTAAGTAATGCAACCAGTTCCAAAAATGAGCTTGTGATATGCTATCAGACATTTTTTTTTCTAACTGCAAGTAATTTTTTTATTTGAAGTCCAACTTTTTAAAATGAAATCCTTGGATTTTAATTTGAACGGCACATTTTTAACTGAGTGGCAACTATTTTGATTTGAAGTTCAATTTTTTTTAATGAAGTTCATTGTTTTAATGAAGTTCAGTTTTTTTAATATAAAGTTCAAATATTTATATGAAAGTAATTTTTTTAAATGAAGAAAGATGACAAAAAATCCTTCCCTTTGACTCCAAAAATTCACAAAAACACTCGGAATTAATATTACAGTACCTACTGTATCTCCACAAGCATATAGCAGAGCATAAACAATGTCACATAGTAACGCTGTAGGCCTATACGATGTAAAAGATACTAGCCGAAGTCCTGATGATATCTACTCAACACACATACGTGACAACACTCTTCCTTACACACTCAAAAATCCCTTAAATTCCCTCTTAACCCCTTATAGTAATGGCTGAAATTACCTGGACAGACTGAACACTACTAATTTATAATGTTGAGAAGGGAGATTTGTTTATTTTCTTCTATTCATTTCCAGAATAGTGTTTGCAATGTGTCACTGAGAGTTGCCAGTTGGCCTGTTGTGTTTGAATATTTATTCGATTGTTTTTATGTTCTATTATGATCTTATTTTCTCGAAGGGGGTGTATTGTTTTCGGTGCCGGATATTTATTTATTTATTTAATTTATTTATCTGTTCGTGTGTTTGTTTATGGTCTAGCGTCCACAAGTTTAGCCGTATGATGTTCATTTTTTTTCTAGTGCAACATTGAATTATTGTGTATATAATAATTAAGTAAGTAATTATTTATCAATTGACTTACCTTACCTGGTTTTTATTAATGAACCTTAATTATGTTGGCTCAAAGTAGGTTTTCACAGAGGTTAAATTATTCCCTTTTCATTGCAAGTTCTTTTTTATCAACATATTTATTTTTATGCGAGGTCTTCCGATATGTATGCATTTATAAATTATAGTGCCAAGGAATATGGTGTATGAAACAACCAATCACAATCGCTTTACTATATTTATTAAAAAAATCCAAGATCACCAACATGAAATCAATAATTATAGTCACACACACTCACTCACTTCCACACGCAACTAGCTAACTAACTAAATAATTAAGTTACCCTATATGTGTGACTTCCGTTTTCTATCGATGTCCACGGGGTTGCTGTCCTCGTTTATTTCTCGAGTATTATATCCTCGCTTCATTTCCCATCGAGTTAATTTTCTATGTTCAACAGTTTTCAATGTTCACCAATTTTCTATGCTCTTCAATTTTCAATGTTCTCCAATTTTCTATGTTCTTCACCTCAGTTAATTTTCAATGTTCACACTCTGGTCAGAAATTATGTATCATGAGTATACATTACTTTCCTAGCACCAAAATTTCCTAGTAATGTTATTTGGCTAATATTTGAATCAGTCAGCAGAATTATCCTTACCGCTATGTGCAAACTAAAGACCCCTTGTAGCCAATGCTCTGTGTACTAATTCCTGAGGCTGACTATAGATTGAAGAGCCTTGTTGATTCTTCCAAAGTATGTCAGAAAACTGCATATACAGAATGTCTTACGAGTTGTGGTGGAGATGGTGGTAGTCATGATAGTAATGGTGGTAGTGATGATAGTAATGGTGGTAGTGATGATAGTAATGGTGGTAGTGATGATAGTAATAATGGTACCACACCATCGTATACACCACCACGGATATTGTTGGATATCGACCTTGATTTGAACTGAATTGAATTGAAAGGTGTATTGTTGTAAAGGCATACATACTGTACATGCAAACTACAAAGGACTACGTAGAGAAGTGAGAAAGTAATATTGGGGTTGACTTTCTTGTACTGATTCACAACATAAACTAGAGGTGATGAACGACACTCATAAATATTTACAGTACAGTATAAGAATGGGTGAATGGCAATGCGGACTTGGCGGAGGTTATAAACAGTAAAATTTATAGTCTCCGGTAACTCGAACCTCCAGCAGTAACCATGTAGCCACGATCGACTCTCCTTTAATAAATTACATGTATAGGCTACAGTCACAGGAAAAAATTTTTGTTACTAAACTGGAGTTGAATGCAAATCATCTCTATAAACTCTTTATTATACTGGTGAACTAATGATCCTGAAGTAATGAGGATTAGTACATTACGGCTGGTGGCTGAAAGGATGTATAGAATTGTGAATGTAAATGGCCACAATTAACATTAAGCTACAATTATTATCCAGTTAAATTTGTTCACCATTTCAAATATTATAATACAGTTGGTCATATAATAATAATAATAATAATATATATGGCGAGTTAGACTAGAGGGGGCTCCGGCCACTGCTCTGCCCCGATTTTGGGGAGAGAGGGCTTCCCATGCTAGGAAAGTCGCCAATGAGAGATCAGACTAAATGGTTCCCATGCATTACCCCGTAGGGGGGTATTACCTGTAGTAACGTGGGCAATACTTTATGGGTTTTGGTGCCCCTTCGGCCCCAGCCACTAGCTTTCAGTTCTTCAACTGTCCCTCTTTTCTTTCTATTTCCTTCCTGCTTGCTGTCACACCTCTCTATCACCTTTTTCTGGCGCTATAGGATCTCGATGTTGAGGCGCCAAATATCCATCAATCAATACAATCCATCCACAGACTATCAAAAAGTTGCGAGATTTGCCAGATGCATTAATTCGCCAGGTATACGGGTATCGACAAAAACCCAGTGCTTTCGATATGAAATGTTTCCTGTAGTAAATATAAGCAATTGAAGTCTATTTACCTATTTAATATTTTGATAGATAATTAAACTATATTCCGAAATGAGAATTACTGCAATAAGGTGGTTTATAAAGATTAATAAAGTCAAATACATACAGTCATTGAAACGGTCATAAACAATTTTATTTTGTGTTCAAATTACACATTTCTTGGAACTGAAATTCCAGTTGATGCATAATGAGCGAATGAATGTTTGGGCAGGTCACGAAACGATGTCATGGACTAATATGCATAAAATATTGAAAAATGGTAACTGAATTTCCATTAAACCGAAATTGCTGACCGAGATTGATTGGAGTACCGAAATTTACAATACAAAAGCTGCACCTTGGGTTGCGCAGTTTGCCAGATACGAGACGTACAGTTCCGAGCAAATGAAACAGAGACATGCCATGATGCCAGCCATCAACGAGGTGGTGTAGTGCTCTCTTTATCTGGTAACACAGATAGGTTTGGAGCTTCAGGAATTCGCAAGCACGATTCGAATATTGTGTTCCTTTCTGATAAGTAGGCTATTATCTATTTAAAAGCAATAGCGAAAATAAACTATCAGTGTTGAGAATTGTTTTCCAAAACATATTTCGCATACCTAAAGGCCTAAACGATTACCTGTATCATAAATAGCTGAATATATTGTGTGATATAGCAGATTTATGAAACTCTGATCATATAAGCCTTGCACACGGTATATGATAGAACAATGTATTATATCAGTTTTCCCATAACTATCAAGAAATGAATATTGACCGAAATGTGAAGTGTCTAACATGAAACTGAAATCTGTTATTATAATCCTTTGAAATCTAGAAAGTTAAGTATAACCTAATATATATATATATATATATATATATATATATATATATATATATATATATATATATATATATATATATATATATATATATATATATATATATATATATATAGAGAGAGAGAGAGAGAGAGAGAGAGAGAGAGAGAGAGTAATATATAAACTGCATACATTCAACTGCTATTTTGTGTTTTTCTGATTTCTGTCTCATTATATACTAGGAAAAAACCTTGCCTTCTTTCTGACTAAGAACGAAGGGAGAGGAAAATAGACTATATTGGATTTTCTGGTAGATGACTTAAAAGTTTGACTTTGAGAGAAACAAGAGATAGGGAATGAAACAGAGGTGAAATATTAGGTGTAGGAGAGATAAGCAAGATGACAGATTATCACTACTTTATTTCGTTCAAGATCAGGGGTGGGATCTTCAAAGCTTCGTAAGCGCAGTTACGATTATCGTAGCGCCATCTTTGTTCGTAAGGTGTTCGTAACCGCTAAGAACGTATCTTCAAAGCTTCGTAAGCGAGTTTTCGGCCGCCATTATCCGCCATATTTGTTCGTAGCGCTATGAAGATCGAAAAGCACTCGTAAGGCTCATAGCAGGGTCACGTAGTCGATAAACAACCCGTAAATAGTGAGATTTGAGTTTATTTACACTTGGCGCGGCTGACATAGACGACATAATGGTTGTTGTTATTGTCATTTATCGGTAAATATAAACAAGAGGAGGAGATTCAGCAGCTTAGGAGAATGGAGCTGCAAGTGTCAATTAAACTGATGCACTGTGGAATAGAAAGTTACAAATATTTTGTGTGTGTATCATTACCTTTAGAGTGTTTAATTATGAATAATAGGATATAATGGTGACTTACTAATTGCAGGAAATTGGCTTCCATTTACCTGCAAACAAAGCAGAAATTCTTCATTGCATAGTTAGACCTAATTTAATCCATGTAGTATGAGTCTTTAATCCATAAATTAAATATTATATAGTCCTTTGTATGAAGTAGATATTCTTTAGGATGATAAACTTTGATTTACTGACTTTCTAATGAAATTATTACAAGCACATTAATGTGATGTGTGAGTTGATAACATTTAAATAACTGGAATTATATACTTACTGATACATACTGGATGTATAAAAGGTTGACCATATTCCAGAATCTAGGGCAAAATTATGTTTCAGAATTAACTATTGCAAATATTATCATGTAAGTTTCAATACCATGTACCGTACATGAACCTTTCTTACCAACTCAATTTTATTGAACAGTATAATTTAATAGATAATTTTAACCTGTTTTCATATAACATAAGACTTGTCTTTTTCTAAAATAAATGCTTTTCAACAGCTAATAACAAATATGTGACTGGTATTGGTTTTTCTTAATAGACTATAAAAAAACATACATTTTATTTACATAAAGTTTACAGAAATCCATGATACCTCCCTAGCTATTTGTACTATTAGTTTCCTGCATAATCACAGTTCATTACATTATATATACCTGAGTAAAAACATGCAAATTTATGATATTGGAAAGCTGTTTCACTCATGTACTTTCCAACAATGACTGATAACAAAAAACACCAATTCCATAATGACTACGGTACTTGTTTGTCACTTCACATTGCTTGGACAGATCACAGATATGGCAGAGAAATTATTAAAATACAAGATTAAAGCCACAGTACAGTATAAGTATATCCTTATAGTTAATCTCCGAACACAATAATTATTCAAGTACCGGTACTTTCACCTTCATTAATACTATTGGACAAAGATAAAAATGCATGAAAAAAAGTTGATTTTACTGAAAGAATAACAAATCTAACATGAAATGTGAATGCTAAAATAAAAGCTATATTTGAGAGATATAATATATAATGAAAATAAATAACATAATTTCTTAAAAAAGCATAAGCAGAAGTTAACTATACTTTAGATTGAAACCTACACACAAACCACACAACTAAAACCATACTTGCACTCTAATAACTCTGTCACAAAATATAACACAACTTAAACTACACTAATTATATATATAAAAAAAAAGACACGTGAAAACAAATCACCTTTTCTCGATTGCCTTTTTAATGTTCACCAAAGTTTCTGATATTTTTGTTATATTTTCTGCAAGATCCATCCAAATATCCCTTATAGTCTTATGGAAAACTAGTATATCCTATCTGGAGGTAGCGTAGCTTCCAGATAAGCTATCACACCTCTAGCAGACCTAGAGGAAGGGTGACTTGAGGCTACAGAGCTGTGGTATGAATGATCCTCACTTGATAGAGGTTCTACCAGCTTCGGCAAGCTGTTGCCAGTCAAAACCTCACAGTCTTCCACTGTAACTGGCCCAAAGTCCTGCCAACTGGGCCCAGGTGTAAGTGAAGGGACCCTTGATGGCAGTCCTTGGTTAGGTGTAGGTGAAGGGACCCTTGATGGCAGTCCTTGGTTAGGTGTAGGTGAAGGGGCCCTTGATGGCAGTCCTTGGTTAGGTGTAGGTGAAGGGGCCCTTGATGGCAGTCCTTGGTTAGGTGTAGGTGAAGGGGCCCTTGATGGCAGTCCTTGGTTAGGTGTAGGTGAAGGGGCCCTTGATGGCAGTCCTTGGTTAGGTGTAGGTGAAGGGGCCCTTGATGGCAGTCCTTGGTTAGGTGTAGGTGAAGGGGCCCTTGATGGCAGTCCTTGGTTAGGTGTAGGTGAAGGGGCCCTTGATGGCAGTCCTTGGTTAGGTGTAGGTGAAGGGGCCCTTGATGGCAGTCCTTGGTTAGGTGTAGGTGAAGGGGCCCTTGATGACAGTCCTTGGTTAGGTGTAGGTGAAGGGGCCCTTGATGGCAGTCCTTGGTTAGGTGTAGGTGAAGGGGCCCTTGATGGCAGTCCTTGGTTAGGTGTAGGTGAAGGGGCCCTTGATGGCAGTCCTTGGTTAGGTGTAGGTGAAGGGACCCTTGATGACAGTCCTTGGTTAGGTGTAGGTGAAGGGGCCCTTGATGACAGTCCTTGGTTAGGTGTAAGTAAAGGGACCCTTGATGGCAGTCCTTGGTTAGGTGTAGGTGAAGGGACCCTTGATGACAGTCCTTGGTTAGGTGTAGGTGAAGGGGCCCTTGATGGCAGTCCTTGGTTAGGTGTAGGTGAAGGGGCCCTTGATGGCAGTCCTTGGTTAGGTGTAGGTGAAGGGGCCCTTGATGACAGTCCTTGGTTAGGTGTAGGTGAAGGGGCCCTTGATGGCAGTCTTGGGTCAGCCACATCACCTTCATCCAAGTCTTCTTCAGCAGCTGAGAAATTATGAAAATTAGCAACTTTCATATAATTTTAGAGAAATATTAAGGATTATCGTTATGAATTAATATTGTAAAGTCATACCTAAAGAAAGCAGTATATAATTAGTCATACATATAAGTACAGCAGCAGTACTGCAATTTTTTACTTAGTTAAAGTACTCATATGATACATATGGAATCCAACAAAGCATCACAAATTTAGTTTTGATTAATATTAATATGGCTCCAATTTTTAAGACTATATGAACTGCTGCTAACAGGAGTTATTTATATGATACACAAAATATAAAAAATCACTATGTACTTGACTCTTGTATATTGTGTAATCACAGTACAGTACAATACATGTACTGTGATTACTGAAGGTATGGATATATGAGAACATCTTGTATATATATTCCTAGGACTAAGGCCTTATGATTTGCACTGTTTAACTTTGAATGGAATTGAGAGGTAATGCTGCTCAAAATTCATGCTTTATATATATAAACTCTCAATGTAATTACTTCACTAGTGCCAATGAGGGAAGATTTCCATATTCCTAGCCTAGATGAACAGTAGGACATTATTTACTGTTATATACTGTACATACTGCCTGGGTCTTGGAGTCCACAGGAATACCCAACACTTGCACTTTTTCAATGACTTGAGCCATAGCCTCAGGTGAATGCCTTTGTGTCACTAGTGCCACTACCTGAAATATAACGAAAAATGGTACATATTTCAATAACAAAGCAGAAAAAATTACAATACCTGGTTATTTTATTAAAATAGTACCGTACTGTATCTAAATCAGGCAATGGACACTCCCCCCATCTTTCAACCCATGTGTGCCCATGCCAACACCCAAATCCACAATATTAATAATGCTTATATAATTTATTTCCTTAATCTGTCTTTCAATAAAAATGTTTGAAGTATAAGTTATTAAATTGCACTTGCCAGATTTCACTACATATTGTATAATTCTGCCTGTTACTTGGTAATGGCAGTCAACTGTAACTTATAGATTTTGATATTATCATAGAAACTACTGTAGGCAGGTGTAAAGGAAATAAAACAGTGACAGTAGAAGTTAAAAGAATATAATGTCCTCCAAGTCAATGTCTTTGATTTATTTTCATGACAACCATGCAGCTGCCAGTAAACTTTTTGTATAATGCTGTTTGTTCTTGATATAAAGTACATAACCTAACTTATCTTTAACTAACATAGCCAAACCTAACCTAACCACAGCTATATACAATATCATACTAGTGATTGGCGTGATATTAAATATATACCAAGGAAGCTGCCTTAACTACACTGTTGTGTTTAATGTTTACCAACACAGTACAGTATAATAATTCCCTTACCTGTCTTTTGTTGTTGCTGTCTGATGTAACTTGGTGACAGTCATCTCTATCAGCTGGTAGTGTTGAAATCTGAGACAATATTTATGTGTTGACATTGAGATACTACGCTACGATTGGCTTACAGTATCAAGGACATTTTGTTTCCTTCATTGTGATTGGCTGAAAATCAGTCTGCTTGGTGGCGGGAACAGCCAGCGACGCTCGCTACGAAGACATCATCGTGAGCTACGAAGAAGGTTACGAAGCGTTGGAGATACCAACTTACGATCTTCGTAAGCCACGAACAAATATGGCGGCTACGAGATCGTAAAGTTGATCGTAGCGCCACCAACTTACGAAGCTTTGAAGATCCCACCCCAGTGCCCCGTCCACCAAGCTCGAATCGTGCAGGAATGGTTTGTTCAGCATCCTCAGTTCCAATTACTACTGTGGCCTAGTAAGGAAGCAGATTGTAATCCCATTGAAAATATCTGGGAGACGATTGTAAATGAATGGGAACCCGGTAATGAACGAACAGAACAGGAACTCCTTGCTCAAGGATGATAGACTATAATTATAGTCTATTATCCTTGTCCTTGTTTCCACTCGTCGAGTATGAGAAACTTTCAGAGACCGTTCTGACCTTGTAAGACGTCACATTATCAACATGCCAGATAGACTTCAGGCAGTCGTTGAAAAGGAAGGAGGATGGACAGGGTATTATCCTACTCCTCATGTTTACTTATGTTTAAATAAATGTACTAGTTAATCAGCAATATTTTTATGAACCTTAGAATTGATAATTATTGTGACGATGACGACAATAATAGAAATAATAATAATAATAATAATAATAATAATAATAATAATGAAAAATAATGATAATGAGCAAAAATAAAAATATATGATAATAATGAATAATAATATATTATAATAATAATAATGAATAATAATATATATTAATGATAATGAATAATATATGATAATAATAATAATAATAATGAATAATAATAATAATCATGAATAATTGGATATAATAATAACAATATATAATGAATAATAATAACAATAATAATATATGATAGTAATAATGTAAAATAATAGTAATAATAATAATTTTAAATTCTATTACTGTTACTTCTACTATTATCATTACTATTACTACAACTACAGTACTACTAATAATATTTACTAATTTTAGTATGCTGTTACTCTTATATCAAGAACATACAAAAGTTTATCACAAGAACTATCCCAATTCGTTATAATAAACACAATAATCTACACGATGTATTACACAGAATATGTATACAGAGCTAATTTCTGTTGGTCTATTATCGTTTTTGATATTGAATGGATACTGCTCATAAAACCCAAGGATAATAGACTATTGTCAGTCTAAATCAAGACCCTATTATCAATACTATAGAGTAGCCAATACCAAGTACATTGGTACATTACTGTAGACCTACTTCTGGCGAGTATAGTATACGACGCACGGTCACGCACCAGTGGTAGAGATCTTTCCTGGCTTCACTGAATATCTATTGATGACAACGCACTACAAACACATTTACTTTAAGTTATAATGATCAATTTTAATTGTGTGGAGTACAAAGACACCAAAGATTAGTAATTATTGTACAAATATGGGTTTAGAGATGCGAACGCGACGATATCAATCTTGGTCGTGAAAGGCCTTCAGTTTTATAGTCCATTATTCTATTTCAACAACTACTGTCGAGTTCTACAATTGCCATTATATCAGTATGCTTCTTATATTTATAACCTACCAAGGTGCAGCTACCAAGAAATTCATTATTTCGATTAATATGAGCTGATATAATCTTTATGCCTCATACTTTACATAGTATGCGGGCAAGGTTTGTGCTCCAGCTAGCGACTGAGCCTCCCGTGACGTCACGGATATCTACGACGTCATCACTGTGACGTTGCAGTGGACTATCCTTTATAGTCTATTATCCTCTTGCTTATACCTGACTGCTGTTGAAGCCCCGATCCTATCAGTGTTACCAGATGAGAGAAGCTATACACCACCTCGTTGGTGGCTTGCATGTTTCCATTTCATTTACTCGGAACTGTACACACGAAATTACATGTGGAGGCCGATCAAAATATAAAAATAATTACTAATATTGTCACGACCTTGCACCCATAAATGAAGCCTTATTATTTAGTGTGAGGAGTGACGACCTTGGATCATGATGCCCACCAGCCAGTACCAGCCCGACAACAAGGCACCACATCTTTGTCCACCACCACTAACAAGCCCCTTTAGTATGAGCAGCAGTTTGGTTTTATTGACCAATCATAGACCTGTTAGTGTCTCAGGACTGACCAATCCCCTCTCAGTATGGGGCCCCACTAACGGGAATCGCCTTGAAGTGGTGGTGGTGGTGGGGGGGGGGAGGGCTTGTATGTCTCTGAGACCTGGCGAGCTAGACTAGAGGGGGCTTCGACCCTTGCTCTTCCCGATTTCGGGGAAAGAGGGTTTCCCATGCTAGGAAGGTCGCTAGTGAGAGACCAGACTAAATGGTTCCCATCTTTCAGTTCTTCAACTGTCCCTCTTTTCTTTTTATTTCCTTCCTGCTTGCTGTCACACCTCTCTATCATCTTTTTCTGACGCTATAGGACCTCGATGTTACGGTGCCTAATATCCATTAATCAATCTCAGTACAGGGGTATAAATATGCCTGTACAGTCGGTATCCCCCCTCTTGGCTGGAGCCATGGCCAGAGGAGAGCAGCGAATCGAACAACCCCTCCCTCCAACACCCTCTCCACCTCCACCCCCACCCCACCCCTACCCAGACCCGTTAAGAAAGTTGCTGGTTAGGCGTGATATGACTCACGTATTAATGTCAATATTGATGTTAAATATTCACTTGAATTACCAATACCATCCATACCACACCAGAAGGAGCTAATCTACAATAATGTGTTAATGTGACGTTATGCAGATAACAAATTCATATAAAAGCAATAAAAAATATACAAACAACCATAAATATAACAATTTACTGGTTTTAAAATCAGTAAATAATTTACATATGTCCAGTGAATGTGTTATTCCAATAATATAAGATATATTACAGTCCATCACCACCACAACCCTAATTTATTAATAACACTCCATTGTAACGTCAACAAACAAAACCTCGAACACGAACGAATCAACCAACACGTTTGTGAACTGTATATTGCTTTGTCATAGCATAATGCAGATATGCCAATAGTATCAGTATAAACAGTATTATCTTTTATGTCTAGTTTCTCTATCGTCCACGTGAAAATATGGACGATATACCACACCTTATCTGGTTTACATAATAATTGAATCAAGATAAGCACGTTTCTTGACACTTTGACACTAATGAACAGGTAATGTGGATATTATTACAGGTTACGGTATCATATTATTACAGGTTATGGTATCATTATGTATGAATAAATACCCTACAAGATTTTTCAAGATTTCTTTCCCTCTCCCCAAAATCATCATACCTACCGTCGTGTCCTTCCTTGCTGGGGGAGGGGGAGTGGAGAAAGTAATGTTGTGTTCAGGAGGAGAACTATGGGATCAAAACTAAAGAAGATATTAAGGGGGTTACTGACAAGGCTACAGTACTCTTCTTCTGAATAATGCAGTGTGCGTACTCTCTCTCTCTTTCTCTCTCTCTCTCTCTCTCTCTCTCTCTCTCTCTGTATGTGTGTATGTGAAAATTATATGTTAATCTGTACGTATAAGTACACATGTATGTATTGGATTGATGGATCTATGAATGGATAGATGGATGTAGTACACGATAAAATGAATGTAAGCATTCATGTGTGTGTGTGTGTGTGTGTTGGTTCCGTGATATCTGAAGAATACCAGTAACCAACAACTAGGGCAGAGTTCGGTATATCCAGGTCCACTCACATTGATTTCCCAAGAGAACCCGACTAGTCTCATACATCTTGTTAGCTCGGCCACACCTCAGACCCGTCTCTACCTACCCATCATAATCCTATATACCACCTCAGCTCGGCCACACCTCAGCTCTCTCTCTACCTACTCATCATAGTCCTATATACCACCTCAGCTCGGCCACACCTCAGCTCTCTCTCTACTTACCCATCATAGTCCTATATACCATCTCAGCTCGGCCACACCTCAGCCCCCTCCCAACCTACCCGTCTTTGCACATCTCTTTGACTGTCTTTCTGTATATCTCTCTATTTACTCTTGCTTAGACTAAAAAACCATTTGCTGTACATAAACTTATCCATTACTTAATCGTTGGCATGCCATGGTTGCTAGCGTTCAACGAACTATCAAAGATTATCTAAAAAATTGTGATACGTATCGTGGTAACCTTCCCGCCGATGAGGATAATAATCTTTGTCCAGTAATGTAAAGTTATCACCTTTTTTTCCCAATAAATTTCAGTACTCGTCAGGATTCTAAGGGTATTAATTGAAGTTGTACAGCTCCGGACTGATCAATGGTCCACACTTCTTCCACCCTTGCCTTGGTGTGGGCCTCAACGGATATGGTATCACTGACAGGTGGAGGGGGGAGGGGAGAAATGTGGGCGGAGTTATATAGGGGGGGTAGCGTTACCAATGTTGAGCCATCCAGAAATTTGAATCCCGAACCACTTGTGATCATGGATGTGAACCACTCACTTGAAGGTGGTAGGAGAGGAGGGGTTGGGTTGGGGAGAGAGGGGTAAAGCTTCACCAGTGATCGAGATGGAGAGAATTATTGGATCAAGTAGCTAAATGTTTCTTCTGTAATCTAAAGCCAACTCTGATGCTGCATTCCATGGGATATTCTTTATTATTTGAAATGAATCCAGATTTTACCTAATATAATTAACACGACACCAGTTTTTGATGACTAATATATCAAGCGATGCACCACCTACCCAGTGTTAAGTTACATTTCAAGTAAATCCTTTATTTTTATCCTGTATCATTTATGACATTTTCTAAGAAACGTCTATTGTGTAACTGGTTACCAAAGGATAATAGTTATAGTGTAAGATGTTAATTACCTAATAACTACTACATCTGTTCTTCCTCACCCCGTCCTCCCTTATTCAATTCACTGTTTCCTCTCCCTCCATCCCAGCATTCCTTGCTCTCCATCTTACCACCACTACCATCATTCTGTGTGTTGCTGCATAATCTGTTAATGCGCAAACACGACCACAATAGAAATAAAAGTGATATTTGGTATGCAAATACAATCCGTTATATATGACGAATATATTTATTACCTTTATTTATTTATCTGAGGTCAACATCTAGGCCAGCCATTCAGACGCCCAGTATAGTGAACCAATCACAAGATTTAGAGGATATTGTGTCACAACTATTGTTATTACTAATTAAAACAGGGAAAAATTGAAATCAGACATTTATTGGTTATTGTTTACATCTCCACAAGTCCTCGTCACGAAGCATTCAAACCCATAATCCAACTGGGTCTGTAGGCACCACACTGTAACTATAATAACAACAATTATAATAACTGTTAACTTATTATAACCTGAAGTTTATACTTCGACCTCACGTTTGCATTAAGCATGTGTAATGTTTGTTTTGTTTTCTTATTATTATTATAAGCACCGATATATGTATTGCTTTAGACCCTTAGCCACGATGATATACAGTATATACACTATTTATATACACTTCTATGAACATATTAAGGCTTGAAATACTGTAGATTACATATTTCATTTTATTACTCATCAATTTGTTACTAGTATCGTGTTCAACCACCCTCCTTCTCAATGACAGCCTGCAGTCGCTCGGGCATTGAGGCACCATGCCTCCTCACTGTATAATATATATGGTTTTCCCCGAAAAATCTCCCACTGTGTTCTGGTGTGACGTAACAAATCTGCTGTGGTTCTCTGTCGTTCTGGCTCCCACGTGTTAACGATAGAACCTCATAGATTTTCTATAGGGTTCATATCGCAGTCTTAAATAGACAAATCTATCACCTGCAAATAATCATGAGCAGTAAACCATTCTTGAACTTTCCTCGCCATATGGATAGGGCATCGGTCGTGTATAGGACAGATAAGGGTGAGTAGTTGAAAAGATATTAAAAACATTTAGAATATGTGCTTCATTATATTGCATTTGATCGATCTATTAAATAAAGACACTGTCTATTGTTCACCCCCGTAGAGAGATACTGATTATAATTATTATCCTTTGGATATTAAGCAACAAAAAACGGAGCCGAGACAATTAATTTTCTGTCTTCAGCTTTAACTGTATTCTTTTCACCCCTCATGCTGGTAGTCCCCCTCTTTATCACCTTTTATCGCCGTAAAATAAACTTAATACCTATATCTTTCAAGTAACTGGCAACCTCACACAACCTCCTCTCCCCTGTCTTCTCTCTCTCTCTCTCTCTCTCTCTCTCTCTCTCTCTCTCTCTCTCTCTCTCTCTCTCTCTCTCCTTCCTTTCTTGCCTTCTGAAATATTCTTTATCTTTTCTTTCTCATAATTTTAACCCTCTGGTCCCTCTCATTCGTTCTTTCAAAGTTTAATGACATAGGCCTTTCTCCCTTATCACCCATAGTCCTTCAAATTTATGCAAGCAAAAGGATATGACAATAGTAATGTAGAATATATATATATATATATATATATATATATATATATATATATATATATATATATATATATATATATATATATATATATATATATATATATATATATATATGACGGTGTGCAATCTTCCAACATGTTTTCCATTGTGACCTGGTGTGACTGATGCCCCGAGGTGGCTGATACCTCTGTGTTCATGGCAGGAACCCTAACCGCTGCGTATAGTGTCACGTGACACAAGTTTATCTTCTAACTACTTTATTTTGTGTTTTCTTCGCTACAGTTAAAACTATATAGTTCACAGATTTGACAAATAATACTCATTTCAGTACGCCACCGTCTCAGTTGACGGAGAGGAACTATGTGATTCGGTAATTTCAGATTCATTCATTTCAACACTTGACACAATATGGAACTGTTGGTCTGTCCTGACTAACAATGTTTACTGTCATCCATATAAAAGACAACTGAACCACTGTCGTTTCTCGTTGATGTATAAATATCTTATGTAGTTATGGTGTAGTAGTCATTATGGTTTTATTCTTACCTCATCAATCCATGTCTGAGTTTCGGGAAGTGGGGGCAAGAGATGGGAAGTTAAGAGGATGCTGTCTGCTAAATTGGAGCTCTATGCATCCTCCAAACTTTGCCACGAAACTGATCCCTCATAAGAAACACCAAGGTCGTCTGCTTTCTGGCATAGTCTGGAGTATTCATGGAACTTCAATTTTACAAGAAGATATAGTGTTCCCTTAAATGTATAAGCCTACTGTGGTTAGAAATTAGTTCCCTAAACAAACTTACCTTTCGTCACACCAATATTTACTCTATGTGGATAGATTATCTTTACGAAATCATATTTATCTTGTAATATAGACGATAAGGATATCTCTACCCAGGATCAAGAGAATAACCATTTATCAATTCAATTCATAACCTACCGAAATGTTCTGGAACGCAATAACGCTGACGTGCATATGTATAAAATTATTGTCATTAAGCTGGGTCTAGAATTATTACTATTCATTAGTACTATCTTCAAGTAGAGAAAATTCATCTTTTCATCTCACTGGCTTGCGATAATTATCAACCTCGTCATCCCTGATATTTCCTTAAACTCTACGATATGACATCCAAGTCGACCGTGTTAAGACATATATAGCTGGTATTGTAATATGCATGAATATTGTAAGCTTATGTAATTTGAAACCCTGTGGGAGTAGCTTGTCCTATGTAGCCAACACCGTATGGAAAACATGTTGAAAGATTGCACACCGTCATATATAGTGTGGGCTGGTTACTCCATTGAAACAGTAGCATCCTTTGTTGCGCAATAAATGTTAATTTGTTTATATTGTTTTCATTATATTTGGTTATCAATAACATTCTGAGAACATAATTCTGTAGTTGAGCATAAAACATTGTTTTCAGTAGCATATAGAGAGATACATGAGAATTACGTTGACTACCATTAAGCCCGTGTCACACGAGAGATATTTTCTGGCATCTTTTGGTATTTTGCTACCAACTGATGCCCGTACTGGTAGGAAAAAGTGCGCGTGTAGTCACACGGTGGATTGGTCTACCAGCACCTTCCACTGGCGTCTTCCCGAAACCAAAACAAACTATGGACCAACAGAGACGACGTCGTGTTGCTGCGCTTGACCTTAATTTGTGTGTTCTGGCACATTATATGCCAAGAAAGCGTCTCTGTCATCAATTATTTATATATATCTTACCTCTTTATTATATTCTTTCATTATTATTCATTATTATTATTAGTAGTATTAGTATTAGTTAGAGAGTGAGTGAGTGAGTGAGAGAATATTATTCTCTCTCCTCTCACACACACACACTCTCTCGTTCCCAATTTTCAGAGAGTGAGAGAGTGTGTGTGTGAGAGAGAGAGAGCAAGCAAAATACTGAGAGAGAGAGAAAGCAAAATACTGAGATAGAGAGAGAGAGAGAGAGAGAGGGAGAGAATGAGTGAGCAAAATACAGAGTGAGAGAATGAATGTGTGTGTGTGAGAGAGAGCAAGATACAGAATGAGAGATTGAATGCATGTGTGTGTGAGAGAAAAAAATACCAACCAACAACAAAGAAATAACAACAGAGAGAGAGAAGAGTGTGTGTGCGTGTGTGCGCAGATAAGGCCATCTCCCTGGGATATTCTTTCTTGAGGGACTCGGCAAAATTCTTATACACTGATCTCTTCAGTGTTTTTTTGCTATAGCCTGGGTTTATAGTGTCCCACAAACATCTGTTTTCGTGATACATCTCACAATGAGATGCTACAACATCCCTGGACCAACCAAAATTTGCCATTTATCTCGATAGTGAGGAATCACTCTATACTGTGTGGACTGCGGCGTCGTCTGCAGCTCCTGTATGTAAACAAAGATGCCCGTACTGGTGGCAAGAAGACGAACATGCGCGTCTTCCCGTTTACTACCAGTACGAGCATCTTCCTACCAGTACGGGCATCTTTTCCTACCAAAATACCAAAAGATGCCAGAAAAAGTGTCCGTGTGACATGGGCTTTACTGTCCTTGTGGTCCATATTGTGTCACATGTTCTGCACAGTAATGCTGGATGTAAGTATAAGTAAGTTTATATATCTACATATATATTTTGATAACAAATGGCCATAATTCAGACTAGCAACATACTGGCAAATGGCAATACATGAAACCAATATTCCTTCTGATTTAAGAAGGCGAAATGCTGTGGGTGGGATTATGCAGGCAAGAATGCGTATCTGCCAACACCTTTGTTCTACATTACTATTATCATATCCTTTCGCTTACATAAATTTGAAGGACTATGGGTGATAAGGGAGAAAGGCCTATGTCATTAAACTTTGAAAGAACGAATGAGAGGGTTAAAAATATGAGAAAGAAAAGATAAAGAATATTACAGAAAGCAAGGAAGGATGAGAGAGAGAGAGAGAGAGAGAGAGAGAGAGAGAGAGAGAGAGAGAGGAGGTTGTGTGAGGTTGCCAGTTACTTCAAAGATATAGGTATTAAGTTTATTTTACGGCGAGAAAAGGTGATAAAGAGGGGGACTACCAGCATGAGGGGTGAAAAGAATACAGTTAAAGCTGAAGACAGAAAATTAATTGTCTCGGCTCCGTTATTTGTTGCTTAATATCCAAAGGATAATAATTATAATCAGTATCTCTCTACGGGGGTGAACAACAGACAGTGTCTTTGTTTAATAGATCGATCAAATGCAATATAATGAAGCACATATTCTATTTTTTTTTTATTTCTTTTCAACTACTCACCCTTATCTGTCCTATACACGACCGATACCCTATCCATATGGCGAGGAAAGTTCAAAAATGGTTTACTGCTCATGATTATTTGCAGGTGATAGATTTGTCTATTTAAGACTGCGATATGAACCCTATAGAAAATGTATGAGGTTCTATCGTTAACACGTGGGAGCCAGAACGACAGAGAACCACAGCAGATTTGCTACGTCACACCAGAACACAGTGGGAGATTTTTCGGGGAAAACCATATATATTATACAGTGAGGAGGCATGGTGCCTCAATGCCCGAGCAACTGCAGGCTGTCATTGAAAAGGAGGGTGGTTGAACACGATACTAGCAACAAATTGATGAGTAATGAAATGAAATATGGAATCTACAGTATTTCAAGCCTTAATATCTTCATAGAAGTGTATATAAATAGTGTATATACTGTATATCATCGTGGCTAAGGGTCTAAAGCAATACATATATCGGTGCTTATAATAATAATAAGTAAACAAAACAAACATTACACATGCTTAATGCAAACGTGAGGTTGAAGTATAAACTTCAGGTTATAATAAGTTAACAGTTATTATAATTGTGGTTATTATAATTACAGTGTGGTGCCTACAGACCCAGTTGGATTATGGGTTTGAATGCTTCGTGACGAGGACTTGTGGAGCTTTCACCTAAACTGACAAAGTCATAAAAACAAAAACCTATAAATGTCTGATTTCAATTTTTCCCTATTTTAATTAGTAATAACAATAGTTGCGACACAATATCCTCTAAATGTTGTGATTGGTTCACTAACACTGGGCGTCTGAATGGCTGGCCTAGATGTTGACCTCAGATAAATAAATAAAGGTAATAAATATATTCGTCATATATAACGGATTGTATTTGCATACCAGATATCACTATTATTTCTATTCTGGTCGTGTTTGCGCATTAACAGATTATGCAGCAACACACAGAATGATGGTAGTGGTGGTGGTAAGATGGAGAGTAAAGGAATGGTGGGATGGAGGGAGAGGAAACAGTGAATTGAATAAGGGAGGACGGGGTGAGGAAGAACAGATGGAGTAGTAATTGGGTAATTAACATCTTACACTATAACTATTATCCTTTGGTAACCAGTTACACAATAAACGTTTCTTAGAAAATGTCATGAATGATACAGGATAAAAATAAAGGATTTACTTGAAATGTAACTTAACACTGAGTAGGTGGTGCATCGCTTGATATATTAGTCATAAAAAACTGGTGTCGTGTTAATTATGTTAGGTAAAATCTGGATTCATTTCAAATAATAAAGAATATCCCATGGAATACAGCATCAGAGTTGGATTTAAATTACAGAAGAAAGCATTTAGCTATTTGATCCAATAATTCTCTCCATCTCGATCACTGGTGAAGCTTTACCCCCCTCTCCCCAACCCAACCTCTCCTCTCCTACCACCTTCAAGTGAGTGGTTCACATCCATGATCACAAGTGGTTCGGGATTCAAATTTCTGGATGGCTCAACAATGGTAACGCTAACCCCCCTATATAACTCCGCCCACATTTCTCCCCTCCCCCCTCCACCTGTCAGTGATACCATATCCGTTGAGGCCCACACCAAGGCAAGGGTGGAATAAGTGTGGACCATTGATCAGTCCGGAGCTGTACATGGCACTCACATGATACTCACGATATTCCTTCTGCTGAATACGATAGCCAAAGCTGACCCAAGTGAAAAAAGAATCACACACACGTTTCCGACTAGAGAATCCTGCCCCGTCTCATAATAGCAATGGGTCGCTCTTACCTTCCCGTCTCCCTGCTTATTTCTCTGCTCTTCACTTGGAAACCAACAGTCTATCTGGAGGAGGATAGGTGAGTAAGTTGTTCTTCCCTCTTACATCCCTGGAGTTTTTAATTAATATTGCTTGTGATTTGTATTTTTCGGTGCTTTATAATAAGTTATATAAACGTAGGGAAATTAATAGTACTCCTCCATAGATAAACCTTATTTCATCACTTTTCAAATGGATCTGATGTTTACACTATGAAACTTGGGCCAGCATCCTGCATACTGATGTCATTTAAATGGTCTTGATTTAAACAATGGGCAGCTACTTTATATGTTTCTAAATAATTCTAGATTATATATATTTCTGGAAAACGTAATACAGACAACTAAAGGCAAAATTTTGTTGCACCTGACCAATTAAAAATGGTTTAAACCTTAAACACGGTTGAATTAATAACTAACAATTTATAACTTCATCAGGAGAAACACAATATTCAAAAGTTAAGCAAATGTCTCATTTTAAGGGATTGAATAATTTGACAAAAATTATCTATAAATAACATGGGTGTGAGGTGACCTCGTGAGAATGGGAAACTTCCTGTATCCATAGCGAGTAAATGACAATAAATAGACGCCTCACTGTCTCCTCTTAACCATTGAACACCTCTATATAATATTATATATACTGTATAAGTATGTCCCACAACATTAGGAGAGCAATGTCCACCTATAGTCACTGTTGACGTCAGCCCAACCAATCCTAGAATGACAGCTCATGAAAATCCGTTCATTACATAAACTTAGGCTCTTGTGATCGTTTATGAGACCAGGTGGCTTCTGATTCCTCCTGACTATGCCACGAAGGTGTTTCGGAACAATGTTTGAGGGAATCACTAAACATCATTTTTTCACGACTGCACAGGGTCCCTTAACCCCTAAAGACCGGTTGACGTGATATACTGACATACGGTAGAAACCGGGTCACACCATATACCGTTACAGCGATTTAGCGCTATTTCGCGCCCTGTAGGGCTAGTTTTTCTTGTCGTTGGGCGAGAAAATACACTCACAATATCGATCCGCTACCCACTCAGTCGATTCTGGTACCCCACGATGGCTGGGCGATTTTTAAGTAATTGCCCTTGTCCGAATTTGTGCTCTAACGATCGTAAGACAATACCGTAGTGAATATATGTACGTGAGTGATACCATGATATTCCTACATTAATCTCTGCTTGTCTCAGGTGTAGACAAGAAGTTGAACAATGGTATGCTGTTGAAGTCCACCGAATCCAGGATAATGTGTAGCGCTACCTGTAGTATCCTACCTGACTGTATCTCCTTCAACTATAAAGGTAACAAACACACAGCATTCTTATTACTACAACTATTACGGTACCACACACACTATTCTTATTCCTATAACTATTATGGTAGCACACACAACACTACTCTGATATCATAATACAGACTTATAAATTGGACTAATAAGAGACTTTACTTGCCACTACTATACAGAAAACATAATTTATGGTACAGCCACAATCAAATATCCACCGACACCTTCCTTTCATCGTAGTAAATATCTTGATAATAAAGAATAACACGTGTATGATTTTGCAGCATCTCATAATAATAATTGAGGGGGTTGAGTTGACGTAAGATGTTGTAAGATTATAGTTTGATATGATACTTATTTATTTGCACAATGGAAGGAAAGTGTCGGTGGGTATTTGATTGTGGTTGTACAGTTGGACACAGGAATTCGAGGAATAGCCCAAGTGAAAGATGGTCAATTTCTCCCAATATCAAGTTCCTTAGTGCCAAATAGGAGACACTAGGGGCAGAAGTCAGTATTGAGGATGGTAATAAAAAGCAACGACCTGATAATAGACACTGGTTACTCAAATGGGACAAGTATATTTCACCTGGGTTGTAGCACAATTCCTGTGTCCAGCTGTACATGGGAGATAGCATATACAGTGTATCTGATTTCGTATACTGTAATAGTTAAAATACGTAGTTTATACATCTGTCTTATTATCTGAATGGTCAGCTATACAGGCAATAATAAAAAATATACAGGTATATTTGAACATTTTTTGTTAGTTATGTATCAATACTAATTCTGCAAAATACTACAGTAATCCAAATATTATTTACTTTCATGTATGTTGTATGTATTTCAGCATTAGTAGGATGTCAGTGGATGTTTTGTGAGTCCAGACACAACCTAACCTAACCTAACCTAACCCAACCTAATCTAATCTAATCTAATCTAATCTAATCTAATCTAATCTAATCTAATCTAATCTAATCTAACCTAACCTAACCTAACCTAACCTAACCTAACTTACCTGTCTCCAGATGTTGGGTTGGAGTGTGAAATGCTGAGTACAGCGATAACGAATATCGGACAACTGACGAACGCAACTGGCTGGTCCTACATGAGCCAAGTGCCTCCTAAAAGGGTGAACAAAAATGAGAGAGAGAGACAGAGAGATTACACATACAATGGACTGATGATTACATGTGAAAAGAAGCAAAGTTTTATTGAGATGGATAGGTAGAGTAACATGCAACATATAATTCTGCAACATCTTTGAATGAAATAGCCTTGCAATGGTCTTTGGCTCGTACTCGTTTCTTTAAGGGATGATTCTCTTGTTAGTAAATTAAACAGGTCTCTGAGATCTCCAAACTCTGCCAGGAAACAGACGCCTTTAATGGTACTAATAGGAAAGCAGTTGTGTGGTATATTTGGAGAAATCTTTCAAGACCTTATAATTCAACAATAAGAGAATCTTCCCTTAAGGGGGTGCGGGAATACGGGGACAGGCTTGGGGGTGATTATAGGGGTGCGGGTTTTTTTGGGGGAGTTAAGGAGGTTTGGGGAGAGTCAGGGGGGTTTGGGGGGGATGCAGGAGTAGGGGGACAGGCTTAAGGGGGTGCGGGAATAGATGGACAGGCTTACTATCCCCCCAAGCCTGTTCCCTTATTCCCGCACCCCTCAAGCCTGTCCCCTACTCCCGCACACCATTAACCCCTACAAGCCGGCAGACGCAATACACCGTCTTACGTTAAAGACCGGCTGACTTGATAGACCGTCACAGCTATTTAGCGCCATTTAGGGATATGTATGGCTCGTTTTTCTTGTCAGCGGGCGAGAAAACATACTCACAATATCGATCCGCTATCCACTCAGTTGATTCTGGGACGTCACGATGGCTGGACTATTTTTAAGTATTTGCCCTTGTCCGAATTTGTGCTCTAACGCTCGTAAGACAATACCGTAGTGAATAATTTTATATGTACGTGAGTGCCACCATGATATTCTTACATGGTTACAAATTATTATTTAGTGTATAGATCATGACACACGATACATAATGGTAGTAATAATAAAATAACACCACAAACACGCCCAGGCAGGGGAGAGTGATGGTAAATATACGTGTTTCCTACGGTACAAATCAGTTAGTTTATCATTTTCTATGTGACAGTTACAGGATGATATATTCCTACAAGTGTTCATACTATTTTTAGTGTTGTAATCATGACATATGATACATAATAGTATTAATACGAGTGAGTTGACAAGGGAGTTACGCGGGAAACTGGACACTCTAAGCCATGGTCGAGTCTATCCCGCGCGTACACACAGACACACTGCTGATTCGCGTGCCAACATGGTCCACTTCAACTCGCCCTATCTCCACAACTATTCATCGTAAAGCCCTCCAGATGGTACCATTGGAAAGAGGAAGAGTTGAAGGTATGCAAGAAACTATATTGAAGTCAGTATACTATATAGGTTAAGAGTGAGAGCGTTGTGAATATAGGGGAAATCGAAGAATTTTGCCGGGACCGGCGGGCCAAAAACTAGAGGCAAGCGTACTCTTAACCGGAGCGTATGGGTTAATGGACCCTATTATGTAGAAAAAAAATAAAAAAAAATTAGATATTTAAGTTGTTCAAATATTGCCACGAAACACCACCTACAATATATGAAATTTAATTTCGTAGCATGATCAGGAGGAAGCAGATGCCTCCACTTTTCATACATGATCACAGTGGGTCGATTCCACAGTCACTCGTTGTGGTTTGTAAGCACGCAAACGAAAGAATGTCAGCTGTGTTAATGACTTATGGGCGAATTATACAATGAATTTGGTGAGTAAACTATTCAGCGATCATTATTATCTAACTGTTGGATAGATTTTCTGAATGTGGATACTCAGCTTTTGGAAAATAATGAAGTGTGGTTGGTTGGGAAGCTAACAAACGAATACCACTGTGGAATGGACCCTAAAATAATGAAGCCTTACAAGTGTGGTTGGTTGGGAAGCTAACAAACGAATACCATTATAGAATCGAACCAGTGTTCTTAAACAACTCAGTTTCACTTGTGTACTACAATAATTGCTAGAAGGATATTTCCTTTTTTTAAAGGGTTATTTAAGGGGGTGCGGTAATAGGGGGACAGGCTTGGGGTGGGTAGATATCCTGTCCCCTAATCCCACCTCCCACCCACTCCAAAATCCCCCCTGACCCACCCAAAACCTCCCGCATCCCCTAACCCCCCCAAGCCTGTCCCCCTATTCCCGCACCCCCTTAACACAGGGTATTTTATACGTCTCTGTTACACCCACCTGATGACATACGTATGTGTCTCTTATCCAGTCAAAAACTAACATTTTACAAAGTCTTAGAAAATAAAAACACACCATAGATAATTAATAATACTTCTGAAATCAATATACAGTAGTAGTTTGTCTTCTATGTAACAGTAAGATAAAGATTATTATTATTATCATTTTGTCTTCTATGTAACAGTAAGATAAAGATTATTATTATTATTATCATTATCATTATTTTTATTAGTATTTTTATTATTATCGTTATTATTATTTTATTATTATTATTATTATAGTTATTAATATTTTTATTATTATTAATATTGTTATTATTATTGTTATTATTATTATTATTATTATTATTGTTATTATTTTTACTATTATTATTAAAAAAAATATTATCATAACAAGGCTTGAAAGAAAGAAAAAAAAACGTTCAAAAGGGTGTTGGCTAAAATAAATAAGAAACATAGATAATCGTGAACATGTCCACACCGACGAATTGTCCCGAGTCATGTGAATTTAATGGCATAATTGTAGGTACTGTAGCCATTTCATTAGATTGTGAGAGCTGGAGTGAAGGTAGAATATTCCAACGCGAACATTGTAAACCTCATGTGAACAAATCAGGCATTAATTTAGACAATTATCCTGTTTCATGAGCTCTGTCCTGTAGGGTGTGTGTGGGAATGAGGGCATGAAGGGTTAGGTAGGTGAACAAGTTAACACCAATTATCCTGCCTCAAGAGCACACATATGAACTGAATCACGTATATGCATATATTTATATACATGACTTTCGTAACGTATATGATTACAATTACATATACAAATTTGGTCACATATATGAATTTAGTCATATATATCAATACAATTACATATATGAATTTAAATACAAATATAAATTTGATCACATATATGAATTAATCTCATGTATATACTACAGTAATCTAAAAACCAGACCCGGGAATCAGTAGCCTTCCATTTCACAAACAAGTAATTACCTTCTTTATTAATTAAGGGGAGATAATCATGTTGATGAATTGGAAGGCGACTGATTCCTTCTAACTATGCCAGAAAACAAACACATTTAATAGTTTTAATACCGTATATGTTTCATGGCATAGTTTGGAGATATCAGATAAGATTCTTCCCTTAAAGGGGTCGTTTCATTTGAATTCTTTGGAGTTTATGTAGTCTCCAAACACTGCAACAAAATAGGTTCTAACCTCGTAAACTGAGATGCATGGGCTGCTTTCTGACATAGTTTGCAGGAATCAGTAGCCTTCTAATTCGGCCCAAACAAAACATATTAAGTTGGACCCATGAATGGGTGGTACAGCCTAAGTGAAAGATGGTCAATTTCTGCCAATATCAAGTTCCTTAGTGGCAAACAGGAGACATCAGGGGCAGAAGTTCGTATTGAGGATGGTAATACAAAGCAAGTACCTAATAGTAGACACTGGTTAACCCATTCATGTGTCCAACTGTACACAATGCACTTACTACAAGCATTGATCTGCCCAGTTTCCAGTACCACATAACACACTGAAAATACTAAGTGATTGGTTGGTCATTTTCTTTTTAACATTTTTCTTCGTAAACACAAGGGTAATCACGAATACCTGTCCCAACATAATATTATATAGTGTTTCAATCCATTCTATTCCTATGTTTACTTTTCCTCTTCTTATGCCTTCCTTAGCACCATTATTTACATTTCTTTCTCCCTCCTTCTCCTCCTCCTTCACTCTTTTTCTTTCTTTCCACTCTCATCTCTCTCTCTTTTTCTCTGTCTGTCTGTCTATCTGTCTATCTGTCTGTCTGTATGTATGTCTGTCTGTCTGTCTCTTTCTCTCTCTCCTTTCTAAAATATCTGCCATTCTCTCCCTATATCTTCCTCCTCCTCCTCCTACTTCTCTCCCTCCACACCGTTCTCCTCCTCCTCCTACTTCTCTCCCTCCACAACGTTCTTCTCCTCCTCCTACTTCTCTCCCTCCACAACGTCCTCCTCCTCCTCCTACTTCTCTCCCTCCACACCGTTCTCCTCCTCGTCTTCCCCTTCCTTTCCTTCCCTAATCTCTACTTCCCCTCCCTACCCCCATGCAGCCTAAGCCAGGAGACTCGTGTGATTCCCCCGACAGTGTGGCCTTACAGTATGACCAACCAGCCAACCTCAAATTTGACTACAACATCCCGGGTTACGCTTGTACTCAACACCCCTGGCTACTCGACCAATATTCACAAGGATTTACAGGTATGTGTGTGTGTGTGTGTGTAATTAAAACTCAAAATAACTTTCTTTCCTCTCTCTCTCTTCATATTCCTTAAAAATGGGTGCGGTAATAGGGGGACAGGCTTGGGAGGGAGGGGGGTGGGGGGAGTTGAGGGGTGCGGGAGTAAGGGGATAGCCTTCGAGGGGCTTTTGGGGGTGCGGGAGTTGGGGGACAGGCTTGGGGGGGTTAGGGGATGCGGGAATAGGGGGCAGACTTTCTACCCCACCCCCCAAGCCTGTCCATCTATCCCCGCACCCCCCAACCCCTCCCCAAAGCCTGTCCCCTATTCTCAAATCCTCTTAATCCACTTCCTGCATCGTATACTTCTTCATCCCTGTCTGTTACATTGTGTCCCTCTATACTCTATTCCACAGACTGCCACTTCGTTCTAGACTACGAGACTGACTTTGATGGCTTCAACATTGGCGGCGGTCTGTCTATGGAATATTATGAGGCCTTCAAACACTGTGAGAGTAGAAACTGTGTGGGAATCGTCTGCAATAAAGGTGGTTCTGGTGAGTTTTCTTGTGTCTTGTCTTGGGTGTTTAACCCTTAGGCGACGGGGCTGTCCGGGATGACTTACTATTCCTTCTGCCTGTCCGTGCGATTTTAACAAAATAGCTCTATTTCACTTACTTTCTACGTCTAAACTACGATACTGAACAACTTTAATTAGGGCTTGTACTCACCATCATCCCTTCCTCTTTCCAACAAAACAAACCCCAGCTCTCTGGGACTCTCCGTTGCCGTGAAATGAAGTGATGAATGAAGGTCATTTCTCGGCCGAGAGAGGGGTTGTGTTCGTGCGGCTCGAGTGGCTCTGACGTCAGCTGGACGTGGTGGTGGACGGTGGGGTGGATGACGCAATACTATCCACCCTGTTTAGCGCGCGGTCGTACCGTAATCGTATCCCCTACCTTACAGCCCCTGTTATAGTGTGGTTAGCTATACCATTCCAGAATGGTTTTATGCCCTGGAGAGAAGCGTGGGAGTATTCACGCAAAACATTTTCAGTGTCAATATCACTATTTGTTCATGTTCAACGTAAATAAAAATGTGTCACTATCACTCAATTATCCTTATTTTCTATTTATTTTTGTGTTTTGGGGTTTTAAATTTTTTATTATAATTTTTTCTATGTATAAAATTGTGTCACTGTCACTTCTTATCACTACAGCACTTTACTTATAGCCTAAAAACGTGTCACTTTCACTTCACTTATAGCCTAAATGGTGTCACTATCACTTCACTTATAGCCTAAAAACGTGTCACTATCACTTCACTTATAGCCTAAATAGTGTCACTGTCACTTCACTTATAGCCTAAATAGTGTCACTGTCACTTCACTCGCATTACTCCCATCACTTCCTGCTTTTATATATATTCCAGTCCATGGTATTCAGTAAAGCATCTCCAGGGCGTAATGGCACACAACACTCCTTACACCAGTAACGAGTTTCCTTGAGTTTCTGAGGGCGACGTGTTGTGTGCTTGCAGACCTGGCAGCGGCGATAACCTGCTCGACCTGATGGCAAGGTTGGCACAGAGGTTAGGCCGTGGCGCAACATATACGCGCTCTGCTGCAACCTGTCAGGGTGTCCCGCCGCCACTGCATGTCTGTGCTGCTGTAGTGGTTGCACAGTGCTGAATTTCTCTAGGAGTTGATTTATCAACTCCAATTCGTACTGCCGGAGTGCCAGTACATAAGTACAGAGTACATAAATGGTGGTCTACCTTGCAGAGTGCTGTATTTGGGTCTGACTTTTCACTCCCCCTTTTGGTTGGTGATGGTGGTAGACTGGTGTATGAGACCTCTGATAGCAAGCAGTTTAGGGAGTCTGTAGAATTGCCCTCCACATACCCCTGTCCTGGGGCCGGATACTCAAAGCGTTCAAAGGCGCCTTTTGTTCCAAAAGCGCCTTTCGATTACGCATTTTGCCAAACGACACATACTCAAACCTTTCCTTGGGCGCGGCCATATTGGAAATCATTGGTAATAGCGTCTTTGAGCAACGGCTGGGTCGGACCAGCTGTATCGATGGAAAGGCGCCTTTTGATGAATAAAAACAATATGTCGGCGGTGAATGATAGGCTCATATAGCTCTTCAATCCTAATTTGATGTAATACTGCTCAATACTTTGTTAAGAGAGTAACGGTTGCCACCATAGAATATAAATAATGAGTAGCAAGTTATGTGAGAATAAATAAAATTAATTATATGTGGACTCGTAGAGGTATTTAGGGTACATACAGTCATACATGATTACCTATTCTTATAGCTTCCCCACTCGTTGCAGTTCACATCATGTAACTAATTTAACGTTATGTCTATTTGAACAATACGTATTTTGATATAATACCGGACATATATGTATATTTGTTTTACCCTGCCCCCTTTACAATAAATCTTTGCCACCCGTGTATATTATTATGTCTTGTGTAATAACCAACTTTGGTAAGGATTTGCGCTCGTGATTGTGGCTTCGTGAGAATATTATGTGTATTATTTTTATTTTATTTTATTTGTTTACATATAGTGAGTGGAGGAAAGGAAAAAACAAATAAATAAATGGTTCCATTTGCCTATTGGCATCCTCCACTCATAAAATATTTAAAGCAACTGGATCTAAATTGCTGGGGGTTATAATTTGCTGGAAAACATTCCCTTGGTAGAGAATTCCACAGGGAAGTATAGTACGGGGGAGTAAATGAATTTTTGTTAGCAGTTGTCTTGCAACGTGGAGGAGTCAGTGTGAACTCATGCACATTCTCAGCTGCCCTAGTCCTCCGTGGGAAGACGCGAAGGGGTGCTATAATCAGGGCAAGTTCATCCCAACATTTCTTATAAAAGTATCTATAAAATAGTGCAAGGGAAGGAACATTTCTACGTACTGTTAAGGGAGGGAATTCATTAGTGATCATAGGATTATTGATCAGTCTGATAGCTCTGTTTTGAATTTTATCTAATTGTTTTAACACCATGCACCGATCCACAACCAGCCCACAGAGGTGAACAATATTCCATCTGGGAACGCACATGACTCTTATATATTACTACTAACTGCTCGTCAGTCCAGTAATTACAAACTTTGTATAAAAGTCCCATCTTCCTAGATGCAGTTTTGGCAATGGATTTTACATAGGGAGTCCAACTGAGATTTTTTCATTTAAAGTTCCACCAAGGAGATCAATGCTGTGGCACTTGGGGATATTTGTATTATTGATAATAATGTGAGAATATTGATTATCTGATCTATTTGAGAACGGGATGTATTTAGTTTTATTTGCATTGAAAGAAACTAGGTTGTTTTGTCCCCATTCAAAGATCTTCGTTAAGTCTTCATTTAATGAAATTGAAGTGGCAAGTTTGTATTCTAAAATATTATGTTGAGTAAAACTATCATTAAATGAGAAGGAACTGTGAATAGTTGAATCATCAGCATAGGAGTGAATTGAATTCTGAATAACTGACAAAAGATCATTAATATGAATGAGGAACAAAGTTGGAGCCAAGACAGCTCCTTGAGGAACACCAGCATTAATAAGATGAAAGTCGGAATACAGACCATCTACCATCACATGTAATTTTCTGTTGCTAAGATATGAATTAATTAGGGGAACAAAAGATTGAAGGCCATAATGTGGAAGGTTAGACAGTAATGATCCAAAATAAGGTAATAATGGCTATATCAGTGAACCATTAAAAATAATTATATAACCGATAATTATATAATGTAAAATATAAAAAACAATTTGATACTTTCGGAGTTATTAGTCACTGTCGCTGACCTAACCAAACAATAATGCCAGCTGAAGTAGGTTAGATCTACAATGGTAATGACTATTTTGATCTTGTAGCACTAAATAGTTTACTCATGTGTATATTAGTTACATAATTATATCATATGGTTCAAATGAATGCAATTATTAATGGCTGCTATTATGGCTATTTACGATTTATTGAAAAAAACTAAAAAAACTAAAAAAATTGGCCATCTCCGTGTAGCCTAACATATATGTATTTTTTCGTGTGTATCATAACTCGATAACTACATTGTCTTATATGAAAACCTTAGATACTTAATTAATAATATAATTAAAATCAATGTTAATCATCAAATTTATTAAGATACTGGAATCACGATAATTTTTCCTAATCAATTATATATACTGACTATAATTTGGTTATGTCATTTGTCCCATCATTAAATGTTTGTTTATTATTAATGTCTATTATCCGCTCAGACTGCTCTTAGAAATACCTGTACTAGATTATGATTGGTTTACATTTCCTAAGCACATTCCGATAGGTCTGCTGTGATTGACTGGAGTATCAAATTGCGCTTTTTGAGGATTGGCGCAAATCGCCGAAAGGCACACCAAAGGCGCAATTGAATTTTTTTGAGTATCGGAATCGCGCCTTTCTGAAAAGCGCCTTCGCCCCACCGAATCAAAAGGCGCCTTCACTCGAATGGCGCCTTCAGTGTAGGCGAGTTTTGAGTATCCGGCCCTTGGTCTCTCCTCAATTGCCTTTAGGTCAAGGGAAGTTAAAAAAAACCTCCTTCATGAGTTGGACTCTTATGGTGGTACTGACTCCTTGGGAATGTTTCCTTTGTTCTTTAAACAGACGGTTGATGTCCTAGCTCCCCGCCTCAGTGTTGTCTTCAGGAGACTTCTAATAGTTGGTAGTTTTCCTGAATGTTACCCCAATTCCTAAGGGCTCTCCTTCATCTTCAGTTGGCGATTACAGGCCGATTTCCATCACTCCTGTGTTGTCTAAGGTGTTTGAAAGGCTGGTGGCTGTGCGTTTAAGTAACTTCATGGAACGTAATGGTGTATTACCACCCTAGCACTTTGCATATCGAAGGGTCTTTGGCACGTGTGATGCACTTTTGTGTATCTCTCATGTACTGCAGAATGCTTTGGAGTTGGGTCGTGAGGGTAGACTGGTGCAACTTGATTTTTGTTTTGCCGCGTTTGATAGGGTAAACCATCTGGGTATCATCTACAGACTTCGCTCTGTTGGTGTTGGCAGTTCAGTCCTGTCTGTCTTGTCGCAATTCCTCACTGTTCGATCTCAGTATGTTGTTGTAGATGGTGTGCAGAATGGAAGAGTTGAATTAGTGTCTGGTGTGCCCCAAGGTAGTATCTTAGGACTGTTGTTGTTCCTACTGTATACCTCTGAACTCTTTAACGTCTTGGAGAATGACCTGTATGGTTATGTAGATGACTCCACTCTCATTGCTCTTGTACCTACTCCTGGTGCCAGGGTTTCTATTGTTCAGTCATTGGATTGTGACCTGGTTAAGATTAATGATTGGTGCAGGTTGGGATGTAGGAGGTTATTAGTGATTGGTGCAGGTTGTGGGATATAAGTTGAATGCTGGCAAGACTAGGACAATGGTCGTCTCCAGGTCTCACACGGAGGGGTCTGAGAATTTGGTTATTCTGGGAGTTACACTTGATGCCAAGCTGACTTTTGAGAAGCATGTTCGGTCAATCTCAAGGTCTGTCTCCCAGAAGTTGGGTATAATGTGTAGAGCTTGGTATGTGTTGGGAGATAACACAGTGTTACTGCGGTGTTACAACTCCTTTGTGTTTCCTTTGTTGGAATACTGGTCTCCAGTGTGGTGTTCAGTAGCTGATTGCCATTTCAAGTTGTTGGATAGGATTGTTTCCAATGCTAATTTTATTACCACCGGTTTACTTGATTGTAATCTGAGTCGCCGTCATTCTGGTGCATCATTGTGCATGCTCTTCAAGATCAGAAGTAATGTGCTGTATTCTCTTAACTCCTCTCTGCCACCTCTGTATGTTCCGGCTCCTGTCACTCGTGGTGCATTAGACTCCATACGTATGCTTACGTATTACCGCGCTGTAGAACCTGTCAGTTTAGTCAATCGTTTGTCCCTTGGTCGGTGTCTCTGTGGAATGGCCTTGATAATTTTGTCTTTGATGGTGTAGGACTGGCTGGCTTCAAGAGTAGGGCTAATAGGCTTTTATTAAGCTAACTGTTCATCTTTTTTCTTTGAGTTGTCTTCTTTTCTTCAGTTTGGATTCTTGGGGCTGGGTGGGTCCTCGGATTGATAGAATACTTGCCTTCTCTCCCAGCTTTGTGTCTCTGATCTATTTTTATTAATAATAATAATAACAATCATAGTAAATATCCTGGGAATAAACAACACGTGTATGATTTTGCTGCACCTCAATGATAATAATAATTAATGGGGTTGAGTTGAGGTAAGGTGTTGTATGATTATATTTTGATATGATACCGGTACTGATTTATTTGCACGATGGAAGAAAAGTGTCGGTCGTTATTTGATCATAGCTGTACATGATATTTTCCAAACAATAATCTTTGCAATTATAATACAGACATGGTATTTGCTGGTCTGCAGGGGATACAGCTGGTGGAGGAGTTGTGGTATTGGTTTGTTAGCTTCCCAACCAACCACACTTGTAGGGCTTCATTATTTTCCTGAATCTGAGTATTCACATTCACAAAATTTATCAACCAGTTAGATAATGATGATCACTGCATAATTTACTCACCAAATTCATTAACTAATTTACCCATAAGTCATTAACACGGCTAACATTATTTCGTTTGCTTGCTTACAAACCACAACGAGTAATTATGGAATAGACCTTATATACTTCACCATGTAAATCTTATCTGGGTGTGGGTGTTGTTTCAGATGGAATACCCTTCAAGTGTTGGCATAAGAGTGGCACCCATCTCACCCAGAACAAAACACAGAGGACACCAAATAATGTTGTTCATTTCTGGTACGCCAGCTGTACGTCTCCTTAGTTCCCTAATATATAGTCACTATCTCACTATGTGGATGCCTTTACCTATCATACTGACTAAATATTATAACTGGACAACATAGAATTACAATTGCATAAGTCTGAAGGAAACATTTTCTCACCTACACTAGTCATTGAGTGTGCAGACTATACTGAACAACAACATTGACCACCATATTCCCAAGTGTATGGTGTAACTAACTCAAACACAATACATTTTGACAACAATATTATTATTATTATATTATTATTATTATTATTATTATCTTTCATGATATTACTGCAATTGTTTACCTGTATTTATTCTAATTCATTTCCCACCATGTATCAAATAACTTCATGGTCTTTAGCAGCAACATATCCCGGTGTTGGGGCTTGTGAACAACTGTACACACGTGATACGTAATCCCTGACCAGACGCGAACAGCAGGCACCACACACACATACCTTGTATTTGAACTCAGCCTCTACAGTATATGTGCACTGAGTTGGAAAAAGAGCAATACCAGGCGATTCGAAGCTTTCTGCTTCTCACACTATGGTCAGAAATTATGTATCACGAGTGTAATTATTGATACCAATGTATTGCACTCTGGCAATTCACATTTTTAAAGTGTAAAGAAAGATATCGTTAGCATAACATCAATTGTTTATTTGGTAATAATATTTATGGCAATATTTTATAGTTTATGTAACTAGTGGTTCAGTTAATTTTAGCATAATTGAATAATATTCATTAATTGGAAAGAAATTGACTGTAAAGATAATTGTAGATTAAATAGAGGGCTGTATTTAGATGTAAGTATTATTACGTACACGGGAGATCGCGGTGGTAATTTATCCTCATGATACCAGGGTAGTAGCAGAGAAATGTATTGTACAGCCACAATCAAATAACCACCAACACTTTTCTTCCATCATAGTAAATATCTTGGGAATAATGAACAACACGTGTATGATTTTACAGCGCCTCAAAATAATAATTGAAGGGGTTGAGTTGACGTAAGGTGTTGTAAGATTATATTTTGATATGATATTGATTTATTTGTACGATGGAAGGAAAATGTCGGTGGATATTTAATTGTAAGTCTTACGTAAAGTTTCGTTAACAGACAACTACAGTATATTTACAATATTCATAAGAACAAAACAAACAAAAGTAACAATTCAATTATTCCAGATTACGTTATCAGGCTTGCCAGATATTGTTATTTCACTAATTACCAAATCACAATATATGACATTCACGGCACAAAAAACATTAGAATATTTAGCACAGTGCATAAGACACGTACTGTACAGTCATCTTCAAACGTGAGGTGAAACACAATGAACACAACAAATAAAGGGAGATGCCCACATAACACATTGAACACCTAAGAGAGAGAGAGAGAGAATACAAATGGATAGCTTGACTAATACACATACACACACACACACACACACTAGCAGAGAATAGGTACGGGACCTAAGTCAAGGAGTTGTGATCTCGCTAACCTTGTGTGTGGAAAAAGGTTCCAGCCTTACCTAAAGATCGGTCACTAAGAGCTCTGAGCTCATTCCGGGAAGGTAACAGTTGGTGAGCACGTGTCCAGGACGTGATCAAGACCAGGTGAAACAAACAAACACAAATTAACCAGTAACACAATAAAGTAATATTACACAAATCACAATACTGATAAGTAGAATGCAAACGTTACAATTAACACACGCGATATCACACTTTGTGCAATTAACACATACGATATAACTTGAATAGTTAGACTGCATCATGTAGGTTACATTTGACACGAAAGATATAATAATATGAATGCAAACATACAAACATATTATGATATATTAAGAGAGATTACAATATGTTAAGAGAGATCACATACAATATAATTATTATAGGATGGTAAGAAAGATTACAATATATTAATTAAGAGAGATTATATTGTATCTGTGTTGTATTCGTGGCACTTGTCACGTACACGGAAAATGACCACATGATCAGTAGGCCGTGGTGGCACCACACAGCATTCCTTTTAAGTCGGTTAGTCGTTAAAAACAACAGACTGTCATATAGCATCCTGTGTAAATTGCTGACAGGGTGAGTGTGGAGGTGTGGAAGATACCGTGAGGGTTGAAAGCAGTTCCAACCAGTTCCACCAGACATGACGTCCTTTGGAATGTGCTGATCTGACAGCATGATGGAGGTATGATGGAGACTTGCCACTGCTGAGTTCTGAATGCTAGATACACTCTGTATATTATATGTATGTTAATCTCTATGATATAATCCACTGTTTATTGTCATTTTGTATGAAGAGAAAGGGACAATATATATTTACTCATATTATTCTTATATAATCTTGTATCTAACATGTCTATATTTCATGTATAAGGTAAACATTATCTATACCATTGTTACAATCTGTCACTCACGAAAGGGTGTGGCACTAGGGACGTATGTGAGGAAGTGTGGAGAGAAGAAGGCACACTTGGAGCCCAGCCCTTGGCTAGAACGTTCGGGAGGATGAAGTCTTGCCCTAAACGAGAAAGTCCCTTTTCCTTGTGCATAAGTTTAGAGACACGAGTTGTGTCCAGTATAACCTGTAACCTGTAACTGATATATAAGCTACATCAGTAAATAGAGACAAGTCCATGAGTTTACACTAAACCTTTGAGTAATTATAATATATTCCCCAGTAATACTAATAAGGGTACTTCAATTCAACGGTGTAAGTAAGAGTTGATTGAAGCAAAGATTACAACAGACGGATGGTAAGCGTCTACAGATGGTTTGTAAGAGTCTGTTGGGTTGGCTAGTAAAGATAGCCACACTGAAATATAATTGAGAGTCCGGTTGATATTTCCACACAGAGAGAAGAAGCAGAGATTGAACCCACCACGGCTACAATATACAATATAATTATTATAGGACGTTAAGAGAAATCTCATCAATAGGTTAAGAGAGATCATAAATTATACAATATATTTTAAGATGATAAGAGATGTCATATACAAAATAATAATATGGGATGTGAAAAGAGATCATATACAAAATATTATAAGATGTCAAGAAAGACTGCACCACATAAATAATAAAACTTAGATCATAAAATTTTCCTATCACAGTGGCTGATTATTACTGTTACCTCTTCCACGGCTGTCAGAGCATCCAGCTGTTCTGATATTCTTACTTTTTTTTTTTTTTTTTTTTTTTTTTTTTACTGGCCTATCGACCTTGGTGTTTGTAACTATTTATTTATTTTATTTTATATATTTTTATTTTCTATTTTTATTTTTATGTTATTTATTGATTATTATTTTTATTTTAACTTTTTACATATTATTTCATGCATTTATTATTATTATTATTATTATTATTATTATTATTATTATTATTATTATTATTATTACATTTAAACTTAAAATCAAACTTAAATACTAATTGTTGTTGTTTTTTGTAACTTTATACAAATAAAACATTTCTTAATTTTATATCTTAGCAAATAAAATAATCTATGTACAGTAGGCAAATAAAATTTCGTTACCACCCCTACGTTAATACGCTGACTGGGTAGCCGGATATCGTCTTTGCCCCTCTGCTGATAATATGCAGGCTGCAGCGTTGACAGCTTTTATATATCAAAAGTTTAGCTGATTTTAAACTAAATTCTGAGTGTTCAAGAATTATTATTACTATTTAACTATTCATTATTAAACATAAGGAAATACGTTTGAGTATTTTAGAACAAGAATAATCGTGAAATACCCAGAAAAAGTTGAACTGGCTGAAAGAACGTCATCCCTACTTGCCTGCTCAATGCTTATTAAACACTGACGGGCACGAAGGGTGACGGAGGTATATAAGGCACTCGCATCATACCTGACTCACCAGTCAGGCGTACCACCATTACATCACACTGTTAAAAGGATGGTAACGCAACTTTTTTTGCCGACTGTATCTGCTCAACCAATAGCTAACTAGACTAATACCTATTTAAACCAATCGCTAAACCTAGACAGACAAATCGCTAAACCTATTGTAGACAATCGCTAAACCTATTGTAGACAATCACTAATCCTAGCTAATACATCATATATGTACACCCAAAAGTAAACATTATACACAACACAAACAATATTTATAAATTAAAAAATGTATACCAAAGCGTAATAAACAAAAAACATATAAATTCACATCACTCTGATCAGTTCGGTCTCCCTCAAGAAAGTCATCAATTTATCAGTCACACCACCATCCCCATCACCTAAGAGAGCTGAGAGTGTGAAGGGGACTTTTACTGCATCACAGTAACTTATGAGGGAAGCACGTTCCCCCATAAATCGCCGACAATGCAGGATAATATGACAGATAGATAACACCGGATTGCAGGTGTTACAACGCGGTGTAAAGCGTTTGTATATATAAGGTTCTAGATGTGTTATCCTGGTACAGTTGTTTCTTAGTCTTGCCAGAATCCTTTCTTCTAATCTGTTGGGCCGGTTGGCAGTGGCCCAATCACCCAGTTGAAGCTTGATGGTGTTGATATTAAGTCTGGTCCACTGACTTTGCCACAGGAGATTAATTGATTTCTTTTCAAGGGATAGACACGACTGTAGATCACGAGGGACGTCCCAAGTCTCCTCGAGCTCTACCGCCGCTTTCGCAAGTAAATCTGTCCGTTCATTGCTATAAATATTACAATGCCCGGGCACCCAGATCAGAGTGAAGGACTTGTTGCATAAGTGCAACTTATTAATAATGCGACCCTGGATTTCATTAGAAATAGTTTGACATGAGTTAATTGCCTGAAGGGCTGACTTGGAGTATGAGTAAATGACTATTGAATTATGACGAGAATTTAGTGCATAGTCTATGGCTTTGTTTATTGCAAAAAGTTCAGCTGTAAACACAGATGTATGTGTTGGCAATCTGTACCTAAGTTCACATTCACTCGACCATACACTCGCACCCACACATTCATCTGACTTGGAGCCGTCAGTGTACACGTGGTGAGACCCCAGGTGATTGCGGACTATATACCACCAAACAGGTGGTGGATCTCCAACTCCGGCGCCTTTTCTTTCGATGATGGTAACCACGATGTATTGACGCCGAAGTTGGGTGTCTCCCACGGCGGTATCTTGTTGGTAATAAACTTGTCACAGTCCCTGAGGTCTACATTAAGCTGTTCTACCAGCTGGTGGAGGCATACAACCAATGACCTCCTTCTTCCGTGGTAAAGGTAGTGGTGTTGTTGAAGGGAGGCACCGGCCACGTTGCCGATCTCCGACTTCCTAATGGAGGACATAGTGGTGTTGAGGGCGAGTTGATCCCGTCGAAGTCGGAGAGGAGACATGTTCGCCTCCACCTACATCCTAGCTACCCGTGTACACTTGAGAGCTCCCAAACACACACGTAAACATTTATTCTGGTACACATCCAATCTTCCTAGTGTTATATCTGAAGCCGACCCATACACCTGTGAGCCATAGTTGGCTCCCCATGTGGTACCTGATAGGTACTTAATTAAGGACATTTAAAGGTTTTTCACAACCAACAAGCAAAGTATTAATAATATGATGTGTAAAATTTAATCTTTGGTCAAAATAAAATTCCTAAAAATATAACAGAATTTTGAAATGGTAGTGGTTGGCCATCTAACGTACTCTGAGGTACTCTACGTTTACTAAAAATTACTCCGGTACACTTAGGAACGGAAAATTTAAAGCCCCACTGTTACTAAGGCCCATTGGTGGACAGATCAAGTGCTGCTTGAATCCGTCCTACTGAAAACTGTGCATTACGTGACGAATACCACATTGTAGTATCATCAAAATACAATGAGTATTTATGATTCCTGGGGATTAGAGCTGATGATAGAATATCATTGATCATGATGTTAATAAGTATAGGACTAAGAAAGCTTCCCTGTGGCACCCCGTTCTCTTGGACAAAAATGTCCGATGTTACATTACAGGGAAGGATGACAGAAAAGGTTCTGTCACGCAAAAAGTTGTCGATGAAAATGGGCAAATTACCTCTTAAACCATAACCGTAAAGCTTCATCAGAATACCGTGTCACCATGTCATGTCATAGGCTATATGGATGTCCAAGAACCATGAATTCTTTATTGGTAAATGCCTTTGAAATACAATGTTTCAGGTTCATCAAGTGATCAACTATGCTCCTGTGTCTCCAGAAGCCACTGTTGATCACTCAATAAACTCTTTGCTTTTAAAACAAAAAGTAGCCTATTATTTATCATTCTTTCCATGACTTTACAGAGGCAAGAAGTCAACGCAAAAGGTCAAAATGAACTGGGATTCACAAGACGATCAGATTGTTTAGGTATCGGTATGACCCACGCAAAGTGCCATGAGTTTGGGAAGGTGTGAGACACCCAAATCTCATTGTACACTGCTAGCAACTTGACCAGGTTATCCTGGCCAAGATGCCGGATCATACCATATGTAATGGTGTCAGGTCCAGGACTGGTGTCTGTACAGGATCTTAGAGCAAGGAGAAGTTCATCTATCGTAAACTCCTGGTTGTACGGGTAGTCTATGTCTTCTGTGGCAAAGTCTTGTAGTTCAGCCATACGTTTGTGATGTAGAAAGCGTTGATCGTAGTTGGCTGAACTACGTTTGCTACGTCCACGGGATCGTCGTAGATGTTGTTGTCCACTTGAAGAGTAGTGATGGGGGTATACGGCCGTTTGTTATTTAATATCTTTATAATGGAGCAGACTTTAGTGAGTCGAGTGAAACGATTTACCGTGGACACAAACGACCGCCAAGAGTCCCTTTTAGCTCTATTAATTAATTAGACCAGGGTCCAGAGAATACAATTTCAAAAATTCATTACCGTATTGTATTTTTATGATAAAATGATTTTCCCTATTTTTTTGGATATTTTCCCCAAATATGCATGAATCCCAAGATCTTGAAATTTCCCCCCTAGATTTTGTAATATACTTTCAAAATCTGGCTCGGATTTTCAAATTTCAACATTTATATATGTCTGATCATAATTTCAAAATCTGGCTCGGATTTTCAAATTTCGACATTTATGGCTGATCATAATTTTATACGGGCATTGGGCAATCTTCAATGTTTGTAACTTTGTACTGGTTGGTGGGGTGGTAAGTGGTGGAGGATGTTGTCAAGCTGCAGTGGTACATTAAATCCAACGCGATAATATTTTTGCGACACTTGTCAGCCATCATGCCAAACATTTGCACACTGACTGAGTATGGCTGTATTATTGACACACTACTGGCTATAGCACAGTCCCCCCAAGTTCGCCAAAAGTGGCTACATTTTGACGGAATTGACAACAACGGCTAATGCCTACACCAGGACGCATTTTCGTGAATTCTGTCAGGCTACGTGTCACCTCCACTTACTGCTGGGACAAAATGGTGGTGGTTGGAAGGAGAAAAACGCTTGGGTTTTAACGATAAAACCAACCACAGGATAATCTTTAAAATAACTTCATTCTATTTCCCAGCTCCTTTTACACTAGATAAACTTATTCTAACTTGTCAAAACCTAACTTAACCTAACCTAAACTGGACTTAACCTAACCTAACCAAATCAAGGGTTGGTACATACCCATATAAAGTTCACGAATATGCCAACCGGACTGCACTAATGAGTCCAGGGGTTATATTGAGACAGCAGAGCACTTTGTTTTCTCTAAAGTATACAAGAGGTAATAGGACCGGATTAGCAAGAAGAATAGTGGCCTGCAGCTTGGTAGAAAAAGGAGTAATCGGTTGCTCCAAATTTACAATCACTGTACTACACCCTCTCGGTATATTGGATGAGTTGACTATAACACGAACAGACCTTTAAGGATTTTACTCTATTCTTCTATCTCTCTATTCCTGTCCTACACACACACACACACATACACATCGTTTCCTGTCCTACATACTCTCTCTCCTCTCTCTCGTTTCCTGTTCAACACTCACACACACCAACCACCACTACTAACACTTCATTCCCCCTCAATCTCTCATAATGTTACGGAGTCCTTCAACATTATAGTGGTGCAAGAAGAAAATGTAAAAAAAACAGTCTAAACATGTGTATATCATTGGAACATAATGTAAGACAGTGTAAAAAAGTGTAAATTAGAAGTAAAACGCGTATAATGGTGTGTAACAGTCAAATACAGTGCTAAAATATGTATAAAAGTGTAAATCAGTGAAAAAAAGGTTTAAAACTATGTAAACAGAAGTAAAACAGTGTTAAAGAGTATAAGGTGTGTTAGATTAGTGGTGTAAGATTAGTGGTGCTAGATTAGTTGTGTAAGATCAGTGAATGACCTTGTAGGACGAAGGCAGTGATAAGAGATGTGACAGCAAGCACGAAGGCAATAGAAGGAAATGAGAGACAAAGAAAAGGTGATAGGGAGTAGGACAACAAGTACGAAGGAAATTGAAGGAAAGAAGGAATAAGAAGGCGATCGAGGTGGGAAAACAAGCGCAAAGAAAGGAAAGGTGGGACGGGTGAGAAATGATTGAAATATTATACAAATGTTCAAGATGTTGCCAACAAGTGTTACTTCTGCCTTTTACTTGTTATTCACCATTATTCCTGCCATCTCAGGTAAATTAATGTAGGGGGTAGCTAGTATTCTTTTTGGTTTATTTGAGCGCCTTGATTCCTCCAAACTATTCCAGGTAACAGACCGGATGAACAAAAATAATGGTGGTCTGTTGCTTGGAAGAGTGTTGAGGAATCAGTTACTCCATATTTACAAATACGGTGTTATCTCTTTAACCCTTTCGATCCGTCAGTTGTTCCTCCTTTCCTTCTATTTCTTTCGAGTTGGCTCTCCCTACTTTACTTTTATTTTCTTCGTGCTTGCTTGATCTTCCTCTTTTCTTTCTTTCTATTTCCTTCGTACTTGCTGTCTCTCCTTTTATTTCCTCCGTGTTTGTTATCCCTCGTTTCCTTCTTGTTTGTTATCCATCCTTTCTTTCTTGCTTGTTATCCCTTCTTTCCTTCTATATATTGCTTTCGTGTCTGCTGTCCCTCCTTTCCTTGTATTTCCTTCAAACTTGCTGTCTCTCCTTTTATTTCTATTTCCTCTGTGTTTGTTATCCCTCGTTTCCTTCTTGTTTGTTATTCATCCTTTCTTTCTTGCTTGTTATCCCTTCTTTCCTTCTATATATTGCTTTCATGTCTGCTGTCCCTCCTCACTAACATTCTCCCTCGTCTTCCAGTTTCAGCCCTAGAGTGGTCTTAACTTATTCTCTAATCAAATGGTTATTTTACTTAACAATTATTCCTGTATCATTAATAAACTTATCTATATAACTATTTATCTATAAAATAATTGTATCTATTAATTAAATTTTCTTACTTTCATACACTAATATATATATATTTTTTTAACATTTGCATATTAACATGATATAATATATATCTATGTATTTATACTGCCATTTAATAATTTACACATGTAATTATTTATTTATATATGCACGTATTAATGCTACAGTATAAATGTCTCTTTGCATGCATTTATTTACATATATATATATATGCTTTTTTTTCCTTCTATTTTTTAATGCATATATTTTTTATATGCATTTATTTAATTATTTTTGGATGTAGCCTATTTGATTATCGATTTATGCATGTGTCTGTATATATTTATTTATCCAGGTATCTATTGATTATATTTATTACACAAGAGTACTTTTTATCAATAAATTTATAGATGCATGTATTTATTTATTTATATACTTATAGTTTCAAATATATTTATCGATTTACCAATGGATGCATGTCTTATTTATTTATGCACGTAACGTTGGACATAGTAATTCTTAGTATATCCCTGATGAAAGATGCTTGTCCCTCTCTTTGTATGGAGCGTATGGTCTTCTAGGGTACTTCTTTTCCTTGTAACTCCTTGTAACCTTTGCTTATCGTCCCCATCCTACATCATGCTTTCTGCCTCTCGTATATCTTTTGAGCTGTTAAGGAATTTCAGTACGGTACTAGTATAGGAGGAGCAGAACATTTCCACCTCGGCTGTACCACGATTTCCTGTGTCCAACAGTGCCTACCTATTTACTTATTTTTGCATGAATTTATTTACTTATTGAATTAAGCATGTATCCATTTATATATTTATTTTCGCTAGTATCTATTTACTAATTTATTATTTATGCATGTACTTCGCTATTTAGGTATTTTGCATGTATTTATCTATTTAAACAAGCATTCATTTAATATTTATTTTTGCTAATACCTATATCTGTATTAATGTATTTCTTTACTATCTATGCTTGTAATTATTTGTTTATTACTTTGTTTGCAGTGGTGTGTGGGTGGAGTTGGGAAACAGGCTGTGGGAAGTGGACTGAACACCTTCATTATTACGTGTGTGATCCCGACCACACACTACAAGACTTTGATAGTAAGTACACACACACACTATAATTATAAAGTGTGGCACCCGAATCACAAACGACAATACTTTGATAGTACACACACACACACACACACACACACACACACACACACACACACACACACACACACACACACACACACACACACACACACACACATACACACACACACGACTATACATTACAATACTTTGAAAGTAAGTATACACACACACACACTCTCTCCTACATACATAAATGCAGAAACACAAACAAGTTACTTATGTGTGTGACCCCTACCACACACTACAATACTTTGATCACAAACACGCACACACACACACTCCATTCCTTACTGTTTTTGTTCAAAAGATCATTATTTTATTTGGGTTGAATGATTGGAAGGTTACTAATTCCTTCATATCATGTTAGGAATAGAAGAGCTGAGTGTTACTAATAAGGATTTCTGTTTTGTGGCATAGTTTAGAGGCATCAACAACCCTTCCATTTGCTCAAAATAATTATTACCCTTAAAGGGAAAGAACAGTGATGAAAAACCTGGAGCAACTTATTCCTTCAAACTATTCCAAGCAGTTGGGCCTCAGTTATTTGTGTTCCAATGTACAGTACATACATAAAATATACTATTCTCTTAAGGCTTCTGGCCTTATCTCCCGCGGCACGCTACAGAACACCCGTGTTTTAATGGTTAAAGGAATAGTAACTATACTTTATGCACATTAGAAAGCCTTTGTTTCTCCAAAGTCTACAGTGTATGCCAGAAGATAGGACCAGATTAATATACTGTAGATAATGGTGATCTGTTGTTAGTTGGTATTGCTGGAGGAATCAGTTACAAACATTGTACTGTACATATGTCCTCATTAATTAAGGGCCTCGTCATCGTTTACGTGACTATGGTGTTTTGTTGCACTGTTTGGAAGACTCACTCACTCAGCCTCCATTGTCTTTCTACATCGCACTGTGTTGTAAATCTTGACCAACTGATTCCACCAAAGTATTGCAAGCAACACCACCATCCCCATCCCACCATGCCTCCATACTCAACAATAAACAACCACCATAATACCATCACCATAATACCATCTCCATAACACCATCACCATAACACCATCTCCAAATCACCAAATTGTACAGTCATGGTCAAAAGTCCTGCAACCTGGTGAATAAAAGCGAGTCATTTGAGTGAATCTTATGAACCATTATTGCAGAGACCAACAGCTAGAGTTTCGGATCATTTTTTCGAAGCCATCTCATTGGAAGGTGCTGCAGGACTATAAACCATGACTGTACCCTAATCAATCATCACAACACTATACTAAGTCTTGTTTTTCGTGGAGTAATAATAATATGTTCTTTTCCATTTTTTTTACATTGAAATTTAGCTTTAATCATAATTATCTCAGTTCCCTCAAATCAAAGACCGAATTCAGATTAATATTGAGGCTTAGTCTTTTTATTTACTACTGCATCACACTGTAGAGTAGGATCGTGGTAAGTCAGCCTGTACTTAGACACACTACATTACTATTACTACTACAATTATAACAAAGTAAGTTTCCACACCAATGTCAATGAGTGTAGATAACTAATACATTGGTGGCAGCGTGGGATACGATCTCGGTATAGTCTTTCTTTCTCTCTCTCTTCTGAATTTTCTGATTGATTAAATGACTATTGACTAAATCTTAACTTATAAATGTAAGCAAATTATATAATTATCTATTAGTGATTAATATGCATATTGAATTTGTCATCAAAGACCCTGTTTCCTAATATACATTGGAGCAATCAAGGCACACTAGTGAGCCAAAACTATACTACTAATTTTTTTTTTTATATCTACTTAATTAATTAACATCTTCCCAATACATAAAGGGCAACTGGTGAATGACACGGCTGCACATTGTCACGTTGGCGCCAGAATAGAGAACCTTCGTGTTGTCGTCTTCATTAAGGCTTCTCTTCCCGCCTTTACAGGTGCGTTAATTATATATTTTAGTTTTTGTTTTTTTATAGGATGATAGAAGACCTCCTTAAGTCTGGAAGACCCTTGAGGACAAGAGTGAAGTTGATAGAGATGTGGGTAAGCAGGCACGAAAGAGAGAGAGAGAGAGAGAGAGAGAGAGAGAGAGAGAGAGAGAGAGAGAGAGAGAGAGAGAGAGAGAGAGAGAGAGAGAGAGAGAGAGAGAGAGAGAGAGAGAGAAAAAAAAAATGTTGGATAGCAAGCAAAAGTGAGAGGGGGTAGGATAGCAAGAACGAGAGAGAGAGAGAGATAGAGATAGAGAGAGAGAGAGAGAGAGAGAAAAAATGTTGGATAGCAAGCAAAAGTGAGAGAGGGGGTAGGATAGCAAGAACGAGAGAGAGAGAGAGAGAGAGAGAGAGAGAGAGAGAGAGAGCACTGATATTTTCACGCCAGATACTGCTGAAGAAGACACCACTAACACAAACAATGTCGGAGTGATGCGGGACAACGGGACCCTGTACATGTTGGATACTGGAGACGAGCGGGGAAAGGACGGGAAGCAGAAAACAGGTACAGTATGTACAATAGGCTCTTGATATCCTTTTAACACAGGCTCAGTAAATCACAGTTTATATAGTTTATGAATAACACATGCCCAGGAAAACATTTGGTCTTCACGATCTTCAAGGAGAGACTTCGTGTAAAATAAAGTAGACGATACAAGTATTTATTCACTGTATACCTAAGGGTTTACATTATGTACAGTTGCAGACATATAAAACAAACACTCTTAAAACGAGGCAACGCTTCCTATTCTATTCTTGACAAGATGCTCGTTTGAAGTGTCTGTTTCATGTGTTCCCAACTGTACAGTCACCAACCACAAGAGGTATCGAGGTATTGATGTTGTTGTTCAAGTTGAGCATTATCTGATATACCCTACCAGTATTATCTGTACCAATTATTACAACACTTATTCTGTCTCATACTTGCTGGAGCTCGTTTAAGTACAGTTGGACACAGGAATTCGAGGAATAGCCCAAGTGAAAGATGGTCAATTTCTCCCAATATCAAGTTCCTTAGTGCCAAATAGGAGACACCAGGGGCAGAAGTCAGTATTGAGGATGGTAATAAAAAGCAAGTACCTGATAATAGACACTGGTTACTCAAATGGGACAAGTATATTTCACCTGGACTGTAGCACAATTCCTGTGTCCAACTGTACATACATACATTGGGCGGCTTTGATTCCTCTAAACTTCTAAAGTATGTCAGGAAAGAAAAAACAATTAATAAATACAATGGTATTCTGTTGCTTTGAATAATTTGGAGAAATCAGTTGCTCCAGATTTACCAGCAATAAAACTGTATTACATCTCCCATAAATAATGAAGTAGACCTGAATATTTTTTATAGCTCATTAAATTAATTATTTATATATATATATATATATATATATATATATATATATATATATATATATATATATATATATATATATATATATATATATATATATATATATATATACTTACCATATGGAGTAAATTTACATTACTTTATTTGATAATATTAATAAACTTAATAATATTTACCTAACGAAGTAAATATATAAGCTTACCCTATGGGGTTAAATATATGTATATACTTAACTTATATAGAAAATATGTGTGCTTTCCATATGACGGAAATATATATGTATTTATCTTATTTACAGTATATAAAATGTACTAATTATATATGTACACAGTAACCTCAGTGTTACACCTGGAGCAGCAGATACTACGAGCCTACAACAACAACAACAACAACAACACCTCACCAGAACAACACTCACCGACTCTCTTCATCATTGTCACACAAAAACCATTCCAGGTGTGTGTGTGTGTGTGTGTGTGTGTGTGTGTGTGTGTTTAATTATTAAACGGGGAAGTACAGTTCAGAACTGTTGGTGGTAAATCAGGAGCATCTGATTACTCCAAACTATTTCAAGCAACAATAGGCCACCTATATCATTATTAATAAGGTCTGGTTTGTTTCCTGGTATAATTTTGAGGCATCAAGGAGCTTCAATGTACCAGAAGTGTATCAACCCTATAAGATTGTCATCTATCTTTGGTGAATTGGAGTGTGACTTGATTCATACAAACAAATAAACACACGTCCCCAGTATGAGAGTAGGAGATCCGTTTTTTTTTTTTTTTAATTCATTCAGAATAAAGACATATTTTATCCCTTCAGGGGAAAACCTCTTTTGGGTTAATTGGAGCCATGCTACTGATCCTCCAAAATGTAGTATATAGGACACAAATCACCTTCCTGTCTGTAATGGGAGTTTTGTTTAGTGAGATACTTTGGAGGTCTGATTTGCGGATTTAAAAAGACCGCTCTAGGCCTGGAAGACCCTGCAGGACGAGGGAGAAGGTGATAGAGAAGTGGGACAGCAAGCACGGAGAGAGAGAGAGAGAGAGAGAGAGAGAGAGAGAGAGAGAGAGAGAGAGAGAGAGAGAATGATGTGGGATAGCAAGAACGAATGGATAAGAGAGATAGGATAAACAAAAGTGAATGAAAGAGAGAGGGAGGTGAGAGAGCAGGAAAGAGAGATAGAGAGATGGGATAGCAAAAAAGAATCCGATGAGAGAGAGGGGGAGGGAAACAGATATAGAACGAATGAAGGAAACAGAAAGGAGGGAGGGACAACTGAAAAGAGGATAAAGGCTGGCTTGGGTACAAAGGGGTACGATAATAGAAGGATGAGATCACAGAATGGAGAATAGTACAGTGGAATGGAGTGTCCAATAATAATAATAACAATAATAATAATAATAATAATAATAATAATAATAATAATAATAATAATAATAATAATAATAATAATAATGATACAACAATGAGAATAATACACAACAAAGGAATAATAATAATAATAATAATAATAATGATACAACAATGAGAATAATACACAACAAAGGAATAATAATAATAATAATAATAATAATAATAATAATAATAATGATACAACAATGAAAATAATACACAACAAAGGAATAATAATAATAATAATAATAATAATAATAATAATAATAATAATAATAATAATAATAATAATAATAATAATAATAATGATACAACAATGAGAATAATACACAACAAAGGAATAATAATAATAATAATAATAATAATAATAATAATAATAATAATAATAATAATAATAATGATACAACAATGAGAATAATACAAAACAAAGGAATAATAATAATAATAATAATAATAATAATAATAATAATAATAATAATAATAATAATAATAATAATAATAATGATACAACAATGAGAATAATACACAACAAAGGAATAATAATAATAATAATAATAATAATAATAATAATAATAATAATAATAATAATAATAATAATAAAAATAATAATGATACAACAATGAGAATAATACACAACAAAGGAATAATAATAATAATGATAATAATAATAATAATAATAATAATAATAATAATAATAATGATACAACAATGAGAATAATACACAACAAAGGAATAATAATAATAATAATAATAATAATAATAATAATAATGATACAACAATGAAAATAATACACAACAAAGGAATAATAATAATAATAATAATAATGATACAACAATGAGAATAATACACAACAAAGGAATAATAATAATAATAATAATAATAATAATAATAATGTGTGTGTTTGTCATTTACTGTAGGTGCGTGTGTGGGCGAGTGCTGATGTGGACTTGAGTGAGAGCGAGATGAGGGGAGCTGAGGAAGTTGCACACGCCAGCCACGCCGCCCACCATCACCTCCACACTGCTCTCACCCTCGCCCTCGTCTCCGTCTGTCAGGTGGGTGGATGTCAACTGTTATGAAGTGGTGTAAACTGGTATGAACTGGTATGAAGTGGTGTAAACTGGTGTGAAGTGGTGTAAACGGGCGTAAACTGGTATGAAGTGGTGTAAACTGGTATGAACTGGAGTAAACGGGCGTAAAATGGTATGAACTGACATGAACTGGTATGAACTGGTGTAAGCTGGTATAAACTGGTATATTTTCTCCATTGTTTGGAGGAATCAGCAGTAGCCTTAATATTTACCAACAAGAGAGCCTCCTCTTAATCCTATATAGTACATATTTTCGATAATATAAAACGAGCTTTATGTATTTACTATGTATGGACAACTTCTGCAGTGTTGCCATAAGCTTACAGCCTCCACATTTGCCGAATTAGTGAATCAATGCATGATGATGGGAGTATTCTTATAGCCAGTTTTGTATGAAACAAGTGAAGTTGGTAACATTGACTTGGTAGCCTACCGTGACAGATAATTTGGCTGTAATAATATTGTACTCCATGAATATCTTGTGTGTTCACCATCACTCATTCGTTACGTTGCATATTTGAAAGTTCACTTTAGGTATGTACAGTCACGAGTACTAATAAGTATACAGGTTTGGTTGAAGCTTCGAACAGTCCATGTAATTCCCCAACGAAGTAATTTCAATGGTGATGTTATTGTGTATTTATTTACTGTCTCTAGGTATTAGAAAGCACACTTGTATACTTATTAGTGCTCGTGACTACGTATATAAGTTCATCCAGATTTGTTTTTCACTTGATTTGCCTCTCATCAGGAAAATGAAGTTCAATGTTTGAACAGTTGCCTTAATTTACTCCAGTAAGACGATACGTTGCTCTTCCAAAATGTAATATTATACTGAGCGTGGCGTGAGTGTGAGGGACTGAGGGTACAAGGCAGTCAGACATTGTATAGGGCTTCTCTGGCACCACTTGTCTTGAGGTACAGACTACCACCAATGTTATCAATATTTACACAAATGCAAAGGCCTAAAAAAAGGTAGATATAACAAATTATTAGAGTGTTATTATTTAGCGCATGCCAGCTTTGTATTATGGGCCTTTCTCGCTCACTCACGTTCACTATATAAGCAACAAATTTGATGACTAATAGCGTGTAAACAACTCACGCTAAAGGAGTAAATCATACAGGATATTGAAGTACAAACTTCGGCTGTTTTCTGAAGTACTTGTGAAGACTAAATAGACATCTGTAGGATAGGCAGCCAGCTAAAAATAACCAGAACTCAAAATTCACTTTTACACTCTATTAATATATTCAAGTACGTTTTCAAGCTTTGATTTCGTTATGAAACATGTCGGAATTACATTTTTCAACACAACAATATGAAATATCATGTCACTATCGTTTTCATGTACAGCTCCGGACAGATCAAAGGTCCATTACCCCATCCATCAGTAACTTGGTTTGGGCCTCGTCAGATCTGGCAACAGTTGCAGGTGGAGGGAGTTGGGATGTTAGTGGGAGAGAAGGAGAGAAATGTGGGCAGGGCTATATAGGAGGTAATGTGGGAGGTAATGAATGACAGGTAAAGGAGACGTGAACGGTATCGAATCACCAATACTTTAAAGCAGGATTCTTCAAACTTTTCCATCCAAAAAGATCTTTTACAAATGACCAGAATTATCAACCTAAGAAAATGTAAGGCTAGAAATTGAAATGCAATAATTATGATTAAAAAGTATTCTAACCAGAACTGTAAACAGAATTATAAACACTGCAGCCTACCCCTCCCTCCCTCTCTCTCTCTCTCTCTCTCTCTCTCTCTCTCTCTCAAGAAGGCTAATATTTGTGCAATTATTTTCCTTTCCATTTCCTTCCTGGTTGCTGTCTCACCTTTTCTGTCCCCGTTTTCTGGCGCTATATGACCTTGCTGTTGCTGCGCCTAATCCCAAACAATCAATCAATTTCTACATATTGAGAACCAAAATGTGATCAACAACATAATCTCAGCCGCAGTCATTCGAATCATATAATTGTACTATAAGTGATAAGAGAGAAAGGCCTGTGTCATTAAAACTTTTTAAGAACGATTGAGAAGGTTAAAAGTATGAGAAAGAAAAGTTAAACGATAAAAAAGGAGGGAAGTGCAAGCGAGAGAGAGATAAGACATTAGGGAGGACATGTGTATAAAATTAGACCAAGTTCATTGAAAACGCCATTGATTGATTGATATTAGGTGGCGCAATAGCGAGGTCATATAGCAACAGGAAAAGGCGATAGAGAGGTGTGATTGCAAGCAAGAAGGAAATAGGAAGAAATGAAGGACAGTTGAGAACTGAAAGCTAGTGGCTGTGGCTGAAGAGGCGCCAAAACCCTTAAAAAGTATTGCCCACATCATTACAGGCAATACCCCTCTACGGGACAAGCACGAGGGATAAAAGGAATACAGGGATAGCTGTCTATTATCCAAAGAATAATAATCAGTAGTCTATCCCACTACGATATAATGTAACAGATATTCTAAATATATTTGTTTTTTATTACTTTTCAACTAATCACCTTCATTTTTCTTACCCTCTTCCCCTTCACCCTCGCCTTAAAGCATCACATTTCTTCTCTCCTATATTCACCTACGTTAATGCAGTGTGCATTTCTTTATACCCAGCTTCTTCAAACTACGGGAGGGCTTCGCCGCAGGCCCTAATCATGACGTCATGACAAAGTTACTCCCAAACAAAACAAAACCTACCTAACCTAACCTAACCTAACTGGGGACAGACTATCAGGACCTAACTGGGAGCAGACTACCGGGACCTAACTGGGGCAGACTACCGGGACCTAACTGGGGCAAACTACCGGAACACAACTGGGGCAGACTACCGGGACATAACTGGGGCAGACTACCGGGACCTAACTGGAGCAGACTACCGGGACCTAATTGGGGCAGACTACCGGGACCTAACTGGGGCAGACTACTGGGATCTGTGAAAATAGTAAAAAAAAAAATAGTTTGTGTAAAAATTGTGCCCTGCCCGGATTAAACCCCAGACCCTTACCATCTGACACCGTAGACATACCAACCACACCACCAGCTACCACTGCAAGAAAGCTAGGGAAAAGTATTTACAGGAAGGAGAGAACTCGCGCATGCACAGATGCCATGACTAAGTACTGCTCCGATTGGCTTTCCAAAATACCCGTTCCGAATTTCTTCATACTGGGTCATAGGCTCAAAAAATAAGTACATGAAAAAAGAATTATAATATTCGTGACAATAAAATAAATATGAAGTTCATACATGAATCCACCCAACATATTTTTTATAATCAAATATTTAAAATATTTAATTATCAATAAAACAAAATAATTGCACAAATATTAGCCTTCTTGTGGAAGAATCAGAGAGAGAGAGAGAGGGAGAGGGAAAGGTAGGTGAGGCAGTGGCCGTAGTGTTTATAATTCTGGTTAGAATGCCTTCTTATTATAATTATTGCATTTAATCTGCATTAGGCTAGTATTACTACCCATCAGTTGAGTATATTATACTAACACATGAAAATGTAACATTATACCTGGTTTGATCATATGTCCGCCAGTCACGCTACACCATTTATGATGTTTCATAGCAGATCATCCGAATTTCAATGAGTTTCGAGATGAAAATATAGATATTTTAGTTAAATTACAGAAAATTAAGAGCTGAACGATAATTACCGAGAGTACCAAAATATACGCTAGTTTATTCTCTACATATTAATTATATTGCATATAATAAAATAGTTGTAGTTAAGAAGTTACCAAGAAAATTAGAAACATTTTTTAGGTGATGGGCTGCCGGGGAGGGGGGGGTGGGTCTCCCTCAACCACCTGCTGCTTCACTCGATATGGTTCAGCACAACACAACATAAATAATGGCACCATAAACATAAATAATGGCACCATAAACATAAATAACATGCAATAATCAAACTAACATACAACTCTTATATAATTATTGAATGTGAGGGAGTAGACGATTACACCAATAAACAATTTTGAGTAAACACCAGTAAATAATAATAATAATAATAATAATAATAATAATAATAATAATAATAATAATAACGATTACACCAATAAACAATTTTGAGTAAACACCAGTAAATAATAATAATAATAATAATAATAATAATAATAATAATAATAATAATAAGTATTTTTTTTTCCAGAGTATCAAAGAGAAAGGAATGAACAACTACACTGTACACTGGGTCGCCTTTACTGTCACTTGGATCTTTATCTCGGTATTCTTCATTGGTGGACTCGTGTGTGTTGGTAAGGAAAGGGTCATAAGATGTATATAGGCTATATGTATTATTTCATATTTATAACATATTTTTATTTTATGCTATTATTGGTATGTTTTTATGATTGTTTTATCTTTTTCTTATCATCTTGCTATACGTGATTTTTTTTCTCTGTATTTTATATGTTTATTTATATATTTTTTCTTCTGTATATTTGTATGAATATTTTTTATTGTTTTTCTTTATTTAATGTTAGTTATGTTTTTTCTGTATTTTGTTATTTGATTTATATCTCTATTTCTATTTTTGTTTTATAATTTCATGTTATTGGTCTAGTACAATCTGTTTACTTTCTCTTTGTCTTATTATATTTTAGTTAATTATTCTGTAGTTTTTTGTTTTTTAAGTTTCGTAGTTTATATCAAATCAATTCAACTGTTATACGTACAGTGACCTCCACTAGTAACGAGCACAGCATCCGGTGGGCTTAATTAAGGGACCCCATGATGTAGTCAGAAAAATTGGAGGTTAGCGAGTCCTTTATACATTGCCACGAAACACCACCTATATGGGAATGAGCTTGTTTCGTGGGATAGTCAGAAGGAATCAGAAGCTACCAAGTTTGATACAATGTTCACAGGGTCCTTAATTAAGGGGGAAGTACAGTGTTGGTAAATCTGGAGCAAATCATTCCTCCAAACTATTCCAGGCAACAGTATATCATTATTTTTCTTCATCTGGGTCTGTTTCCTGGCATACTTTGAAGGAATCGAGGTACTCCAATCTTTCAAAAGTATACTATCCCCTTAATTAATGAAATGTATCACCACCGTGTTTACTTACAATGTGTCCTAATGGTGGATACAGTAGCTTTGTCTTTTCATATTATAGCCTACTATCATTATGAGGAAACAAAAAAACAGTGGTGCCACATTTTGCTATGCTCACTGAACCCTGTGCTCGTTACAATTGGAGGCAACTGTACATATTAACTCTTTCCATTAACTTTTTGTAATATAATCAAACAATATAATTGTAGTTTTCTAGGTTTAGGTTTATTTAATGGATCTATTTAATTTGTTTTTCTACTTTCATGCAAGATCTTTTTTCTATGTTTTATTTTTGTAATTTCTATTTTTTTAGTTTATATTCTATTGTTATATTATCTGTTATTGTTCTGCTATGTTTTTTTTTTATTATTATTATTTTCATTTATTATTGACCACTTGTACGAAAGAAGACACCCTGTATGTAGCCTATGTAAAAAAGGGACACTGAAATATTTTAACATGTATACGCTGAATGGGAAGGAAGGTTACTGATTCCGCCAAACACGCCAGCCAGGAAACAAATTAACTCCATGTTACTAATAGGTGATATGTTTCGTGGCAGTCTAGTTTGGAGGTTTCTGTAACCCTCCAATTATCATTTTACCGTCAAGAGTTTAGGGATAAGAGTTGTCAGGTTTTAAAGTTTGGATGATTCCTTCTAAGTATGCTTGAAACCGACACGCTCAATGGTACTAATGGGGACTTTAACTGTTTCGTGATATTGTTTGAAGGAATTAATTACCTTTTAGTTCATCAACAACAGAAAATCCTTTTAGGATGATTCTGTCAGCCCTGTATCAAAGGCAAGGCAAGAACACAAGAGCCCTTAGCGAATTGCAGACCTTCTACTGTAACAAAAGAATTTCCTCTTAATTAATAAATTCTTCTTTCAGCCCTGTATCTAAGACAAGCCAAGAAAACAAGAATAAGGGAATCACAGACATATCCTGAAGGGGAAGTAGTAGGGCTCCACCAAAGGGCTTCCTGCTCCCGTTACGCCTCTACTAGTCCACCCCCAGCCTCAGGAGATCTTAACAGCAATAGCGCCGTGGCGTACCGATCCACTGGTCACGTCCTTCTTGGAGCCACAGATATCACGGCTCTTCCCTCCAACAGATGCTCATCAACTGACCACCTTCTCGATTCCTGAACATGTTATAAATAACAATAAACACATAATTAACTCACCAATAAACAAAGCAAAATAAACACCGATATTAAACACAGCAATAATAAATACACCAATAAACACATCAATAAGCACGCCATATAAACACACCAATAATGAAGACGCAAATATACACACCAATAAACACAGCAAATATATTAAATTAGACGACCAGAGACACAAAGCTGGGAGAAAATGAAAACATTCTATCAAACTGAGGACACCAGTCCCAAGAATCCAACCTAAAGAAAAGAAGACTGCGTACAGAAAGAAAGATGATCATTTAGCTCAATCAAAACATATTAGCCCTGCTCTTGAAGCCAGCCAGTCCTACACCATCAAAGACAGATTCACCAACACCATTCCACAAAGACACAATCCTAGGGACAAATGATCGACTGTACTGACAAGTTCTACAGCGCGGCAACACGTTAGCAAACCTATGGGAGGCCAACGCACCACGAGTGACACGAGCTGGAACATACATCGGTGGCAGAGACGAGGCAAGAGGATACAGCAAATTAATTCTGATCTTGAAGAGCATGCACAATGATGCAACAGAACGAAGGTGACTCAAATTATAATCAAGTGAACAAGAAAATTTGCAGTATAAACAATCCTAACAAGCAACTTGCGATGGCAGTCAGCTGCTGAACACCACACTGGAGAACAGTATTCCATCAGATTCAAAACAGGAGTTAAAACACCGCAGTAACAATGAGTGATCTCCGAACACACGCCAAGCTCTACGCATTATACCGACTTCTGGGAGACAGACCTCGAGATCGACCGCACATGCTTCTGAAAAGTCAGCTTGACATTAAATGCAACTCCCGTACTAACCATATTCTCAGACCCCTTCAATACAATCCCATCAAGAATCAAGGGCGGCGATAATAGGTACACCGTGTGAGTCCTATATAGACGATCATTGCCCGGGTCTTGCCAGCTTTCAACCTCATACCCCACAACCTGTACCAATCACTAATCTTAACCAGGTCACGATCCAATGACTGAGCAACAGAAATCCTGGCACCAAGGGTCAGCACAACAACAAATTGAAACACTAATAAACACACGAATAAACACACTTATAATATACATGCCAATTAACACACCAGTAATAAACACCAATAAACACACCAACACCAATCATACAGAGAGACGGTCCTCATAAAACCTCTCATACAATGTAGTATTATTAAAATATTAGTTCTTCAAGGAAAAGGCTGTTCGACGCTCAGTTATTCGTATTGTACAATAATACAATTTTATCGAAGAAAAGCCTTTTCCTCGAAAAGGTATTATTCAATATCACTTTCAGAGTTCACAATTGTCGGTATGTGTGTATTAATTACTGATTACAACACCAAAGTATTTTATCAGGCTATGGTTTCGAAGCAGTGAACCATATTAGTCCTACTTTTGAATCGATTACGATTTTATTCTGGGTGGTGCAATAATAGTTTGACATTTTTATTTTTTAGAGTACTCATGTGACTCAGAGTCGTATTATTAACCTCTTTCTGAATTGGATCTTCGTCGCCCAGTTCCTATATTCTGCAACTACAAACGTAGTGAAGAAGAGAAAAGCTTTTCCATGTAAAAGTAGTTTATGACCTTAATAGTGTGTCCTTTATGTTGGAATATTCTCACTGAAAAATAAATATATTGTAAAGGATAATGGCAATTGCTAATATACTTTTGCACCACCCTGTACATTACCTTATGATATGATAGCAGTAGTCAAGTTTTACTGTAGTCTTTGCAAACAATAAATGAATGCTTACCAGCGACATGTTTTTAGTTTAAAAGTGAACTTTACTTTTTATTATTACGAATAAAATATATCTGTTTAGAAAATAATTTTGTTAAACATAGTTGAAATCTACATTTAGTATTTACTTCTTATCAAAAGCACTTTACTTGCCATGATCTTTCTGATCGTCAGTATGCTGAACTTTCTGTTAAGGGACGCTCAACTGGCGATCTTCTATCCCTCCTATCTGATTCATGGTCATCCTTTATTCAGAATTTCAGTACACTTTTACTCTTGCCTTAGACATATTTAAAAACTGTTGACAGAGTCTGGATTCTATCCTTCCCTCTACACCTCAACACTTAAACTGTGGGTGATGAGAATTTTCAGCGCCAGCAACAAGTGTGGAGGATCGCGGGTGAAAAGAATTTTCGACAATGCAGTTTATTTAATTGCTCGTTCCCCAAGATGTTTTTTTCGTCTGGTAACACCACGTTTGAGAGCCAAGGGACTACCCAGGGTCTAGTCAGCCACCTCCTATCAGTGTTACAACAGTAGTGATTGAGTGAAGGCATATTTTTATCACTGTGTTTTTCCTGTAATTACTATATTGGTATAACTATATCTATATATTACCATGTTACTGGGTATGTTACGTCATAATATGTAGTACAGTCTTAATCATATTTATTTGTATTGTCCAAATAAATAGATTTTAGCCTTGGCATATGCCTTACTTTAAATATCGACAGCAGAAACAAAATATCTAATTTAACCAACTTATCTCAAAATTATCCATACAGGGTATTAAAAAGTCGATGCAGGATTTCGAAAGTATCATAATGATCAAGGTTCTATGGATTTGTATGCTGATGGGATTTTAAAAAAAACAATATTTTAGCTCATGTCGCATGAACTGACTGCACAGCAGTGACATCTAGCGGATTAGTTCCAGAAATTCCCCATTCCTCTCTCCCTCATTCCCTCAACTTGTCCTCTAACTCTCTCTACCTGTCGTTTTCCCTTCCTCTTTCTACTTACTGACACTCTCTTCTCTACTAATCACTCTCATACTCCAAATGTTTTACCTCGTATTGAATTCGAATTTCTTTCGTATTTATTGCTTTTATCTATGAGTAACATTTCCTAACTTCTTCCTTGTATCTAGTGGTTTATTAAAGATATCTATTTTTGTCTGAATTATATTACTTAGTGATATTTGAGTCTGATGGATCATGAAATCAAAGAGTTTGTTTATCATTGGTGGACTCGACATTTCTCCTAGACTTTCCATCATTCCAGTCTAACGACAGGTTGGAATCTGTTTAGCCTTGCCCATTAATATTTTCAAATAACAGTGTAGAATTGATTTTATTTCTCTCTGTTTTTGTTTATAGGGCGGCGCCACATCAATAATGCTAACATTCATTTAATTTAATTCCTGATTCAGCAAGAAAGTGCTAATGGAGAAAAAAAAGCTGTTTCACAAATACAGTTATTTATATTGGATTGTGTGTAATGATGTTAAGACTATGAATTTATTTTATTCGTATACTGTAGGACACCTGGTATTAGTTCATTACAGTTGTAGTGAAATGCATTATGAATATAGTGTTAGGCAATGCCATGATAGTTTTCTTGTTATTTTCTTAAATGTGTAAAAATTAATACTATGTTATTCCTAATTTTAATGCAACTTTTGTCTTGAGTTTTTACACTTGTTTTTTATGAGGAGAACTGGTGGACAGGCACGAACTGACCAGAGGTGGTTGAATTCTATTTGTTTTCGACTTCGTTCGGCTGCATGAATCTTTCGAATCTCTAGAGTTGAAGCCAAAGGATTCATACTCATTGTAATACTGTTTTCTGTCTTTGGCTGAAGTTAATACCCTGCGTGATAAGCACAGTTTTTTGGGATAGAATACAAGGGAGAGAAGAAGGATGGAGAAAGAATTATAGAGAGAGAAAGGAAAGGAAGGAGAGGCAGAGAAGATGGATGAAGTAATTAAAGAGAGAAAAAGGAAAGGAAGGAGAGGGAATTGGAGAGAGAAAAGGAGGGAGGGAGGTAAGGGGCGAGGAGACACAGGCAGGGGGTCCTGAGGGGGAGCGAGGAAGGTAGCAGGGGAGACAGAGAGAGAGGGAGGTAGCACGGGAGACATTTCTACCCTGCCGCTAGCGTCAAAATTCCTCGATTTCCCCTATATTCACAACGCTCTCACTCTTAACCTATATAGTGTACTGACTTCAATATTGTATCTTACATACCTTCAACTCTTCCTCTAACGAATGGTAAAGTCATGGTCTAATGTACTGCAACCCGGTGAATAAAAGCGAGCTATTTGAGTTAATTTTATGAACCAAAATTGCACACCCAACAGCTATAGTTTCGGATCATTTTTCGAAGCCATCTCATTGGAAGGTGTTGCAGTACATTAGACCATGACTTTACCATCTGGAGGGCTGTACGATGTGTAGTTAGGGAGATATGGCGAGTTGAAGTGAACCATGTTTGCTCGTGAATCAGCTGTGTACGCGCGAGATTGACTCGACTGCGGCGAGGGTGTCCAGTTGCCGCCCGAAAATACCTTGTTTACTCACTTGTATTACTACTATTATGTATCGTATGTCATGATTACAACACTAAAAATAGTATGAACACTTGTAGGAATATATTATCGTGTAACTGTCATATAGAAAATGATAAACAAACTGATTTGTACCGTAGGAAACACGTATATTTACCATCACTCCCCCCTTCCTGGGCGTGTTTTGTGGTGTTATTTTCTTATTACTACCAATTATGTATCGTGTGTCATGATCTATACACTAAAAAATAATTTGTAACCTTGTAAGAATATCATGGTGTCACTGTCACGTACAGTCGGCGGCAAAAGTCCTGTCGCCTCGTTTGCTTCACCGAGGCACGCGATGTTCATAAACTCGAGATTATTAGGTATAGAAAACGTGTGTATTTCTCGAGTCCATGAACACTGCCTGTCTCGGTGAAGCAGGTGAGGCGACACGACTTATACCGCTGACTGTACATATATTCACTACGGTATTGTCTTACGAGCGTTAGAGCAAAAATTCGGACAAGGGCAAATACTTAAAAATAGCCCAGCCATCGTGACGTCCCAGAATCAACTGAGTGGGTAGCGGATCGATATTGTGAGTGTGTTTACTAGCCCGCTGAAAAGAACAAGAAGGAAAACCCTTCAAAAGCTCCGACTCTTAATGATTCAAGTGAAATAATAAAATATCCATATGTAAAGGTCTCAAAAATATTAATTATGTTTTATCTGGATTTTCGTATTCATATGGTTATATTGAAATTTTGAAAAAAAAGTGGTCGACTTCCACGTGGTACCAGAGCCTAACTTGGGTGGTGTGCCCTGCCACTCGCTGGATTTTTTTTAATCTGGGAGCCTTCGCGGTTTTTAAGCGCCCTACTCATACCCAGGAAAAAAAAGATAAAAAAAAATACGGTTTCACCGTTTCATCTCACAATATAAATAGTTTGATCTAATTCATAATTATTGTCTCATGATTTTTCTGTCTTATTAAATCTAAAATATTAGTCTATGTTACGTTTTTATCATTAGTTTTAAGAAATTATTGATTTCCTCAAATAAACACAAATGGCATTATGATCAGAGTAATATAGCCTACTGGTTGAAGTGAAAATGTTCTTTTACTGTTTGGATATTTAATATAAAAATGATCTATAATATGTTATACCTTGAATATGAGTTGGAATATTCACAAGTTCATCAAATCCTAGATTTTCTAATTTTGAGATAATTTTTCTTTTTTTGATAAAGTCTATGTTAAAATCACCACAAATTATTGTCGGTTTGTCAGAATTAATATTTTCTATACAAATTTCAAGAAATGCTTCAATGTCATTGTTCGATAGAGATCTACATATATATAGAAAAAATGTCAAAGTTCTTTTTAAATGAATTTTTCATAATTTAATAGCCAGGTTCAACTACTTTGACAATGGTTTCTATTTTTAAATAATTAAGAACAGCCGATTTGATATATATTGCAACTCCAGAATTTTTTCTTGAATTTAAATAATATGCCATATATTCCGGTAATATTGGTGCATCCTTATTTAGACCAAGATTTATTTCATTCAGACAAATGATATCACTTTGTAGCATTACACTATCCACTTTCAAATCATGTATATGTTTAGGAAGTGACCTTATGTTTAAAGAAGAAATTTTCAAAGATAAACAATCATTTTCAGTCCAATATGTCTTATTAAGATTTATTGCTTCATTTTTAATTCGTTCTGCTTTTTTCAATGCAGCTTTGTTGATTTTAATTTTGGAGGGATTATAATTTTTCAAGTAAAGTTGATTTATTTCTTGTACTCTTCCAAGAACAACATATGATTGTCCACCTTCTCGTGTGGAATTTAGATCAGCTACTAAAGTTCGAGGGTTTTTTTACAGTTTGGCCTTGAGACTTGTGAGCAGTTAAAGTCCAGCCGAACATTAAAGGATATTGAATTACTTTAGCTTTTGCATTATTATGTTTTCTAATATTGCCCAAACTATATTCAAAAGTTATTTTTCCGATTGGAGTTCAATTTTTATTTTCATATTTTGAAAATATGGTAGAAAACCTTTGTCTCATGGCTATGCCAGATTCAGCATAATCAAATTCAACTAAAATATATTGTACTTTGTTATCTCTCTATATAAAATCAATCACTTGACCCGTCGATCCATTAGTTAAACCATCCATTGTATCTACATTGTATGTTAACATAACTCTGGCATTTTCTTTAATCTCAGCTTATATAAAAATGATGTGCCTTTAACTGTTTTATCTTTTTTATCAATAGTTGGTTCAAAATTTTTCTTTTTAGAATGAATATTTACCGATTGGAATTGTAGAAGTTTTTCAGATAATTTATTTAGTTCTTTATTATTTTGATCAGCAACCAAAGCCCTTGTTCCGTAGATATATATTGATGATTCCGGATAATCATCTCTTACTCTGGTTGCTAATAGTTTATTATCATTTTCCGTGTGGTTGGCAAATCTAACTCTGTTCAACAATTCTGCATATGTCTTATCATTACCTTGTCTATGATTTATCTGTAGTTCTATGGGAGTGAATAAATCCCAAAGTGGTCTTGATAAATAACTCATGTCATAATCTCTGCATAACGATTGATCAAAAATCCATTGACCCATGAAGGGTTGAATTTGCATCAAATCTCCAAAAAGTAAAACAGATACTCCACCGAAATCATCCTGGTTTTGTTTAATCTCTTTAAGTCTAAGATTCAACTCATAAAGCATATCCGCTTTGATCATCGAAATTTCATCAATAATGACTATTTTCAACTCCGACAATAAATTCCTCATCTTTTCTCTTTGACTATCTGCTAAGCTTGTATATTGATTTCCAAAACTTAATCTAAATGCGGTGTGCATTGTCAGTCCATTTATTAATTTAGCGGCATTTCCTGTAAAAGCAGCTTTTATCACATAAGGATGGTCAGGATTTCTATTATCATTACTTCTAAAAATTTGTTCTTCCCAGCATGATATATCTTTTATTAATTTGCTTTTGCCTGATCCTGCACCACCATGAACTAATAGTAATGGAGGTTTCGGCCTTTTTTAATGTGTCACAATAGATTTTCTATAATTCTTACAATATTTTACAACTTCATCAAATGCAAATCTTTGTTCAGGAACTAATTCTTGAGCGGAATCGTATAGTAAATCTAAATTTGAAATATCCATTCTTTTATAAATAGATTTATCTATATTACATGTATCTTGGTCTGGAATATTCAAAAGATCACCAGGATCTCTGATTACTTGCTCCTCACCAATACTAAATCCTTCGTCCAATTGTTCTTCATTTTCTTTTTGGTTTTCAGCATCAATAAGATCTCCAACATAAGATGTTGAGGTCTGGTATCCAATTCAGCAAGTTTTTCTCTAGCTTCTTCAATATTATTTTTATGTGGAAATAATTTATTCTTTATAGCTTCAATTTTAGTAGTTTCCTCATTGGGAATAACTTCTAAAAAACTTTCAATGCATTTTTCTACATCATTTTGAAATAATTCCTCTTCAGTACACCATGGCTTGTATAATAAAAGTTCAGAGTAAAAGTATTCATGAGGTTGACTGTCTTGTCTATATTTGTGAATTCTTAGAACAGAAGGGTAAGTTCTTAATTTCATCATTCCTAAGTTATTCAATAGCTTGATTTGATTAGGAAGTTCAATTTCATATTCTACTTTCCAATTTATAATATTCTTTGTATCATTTAATGTTGTAATAATATTGTCAAAATCCATGCCTTTACTTTGATTTTTTGGCAACATATCATAATAAATTGCAAATTGAGCTAAGCACATATTTCTCAAATACTCTGGTCTATTTGCATATTTTTCATGTATTGAAATGAATTCTTGAAACTGTCCTTCTCTATCTAAAATAGTTATTGTCTATCTTTTTTCAATTGATGGTTCATAATGTTCATCATCTCCAGATTCATTGTTTATTTTTCCTTTTTTCTCATCGGATACTTTTCTTAAAAATGTTGATCTATTTTTTGGAAATCCAGTTGATACAAAAATGCATTTAATATTTGAATCAGACAAATGTAAACGGGGAAATATTCTATAAAATGCCTCACTTTTTCCCATTTGACGATAAGTAAAAAAGGAATGAGTTAAGTATCTCATTTGATCATTCAAACTTTGTCCCTTGCAAAATTTAGCTGCTTTTCTTAAAATTTCCATTGTTCCAGATTCATCTTTGCTATAATAGTCGGTTATATAAGTAATAATAGCAAAATAATCTAAACAAACTTGAATGTCCAAATTTCCATTCCAAGCTCTTAGCCACTCTTTATTATAATTATTTACAAAAATTTCATTGGAATTTCTTTTGAGTACAATTGCAATTCCTTTCTTAGATACACTTAAAGCATCATAATATTCATTTTCTGAAACTTTTGCTTTCTGAAGAATATCTTTTATTTCAACACTTTCCAAATTAGGAAATATTTCCTTAAAGTCTAATAGAAGTACTTCTTTTACTGCTTTCAAAATATTTTGTTTTCTCTTCAATTTATCTTTGAGCTCTTGGTCTGAACTAAAGTCAGATAATTGTAAAGGCTGAGCAATAATAGTTTTTTTGCTAGGAAACTTTGGATAGCAAAATCTACATATTTCATCACCATATTTTCTACAAGATTTTGAATGGCGGTGGATTTGCACTTCTCGAACTACAGATTCTATTTCAGAATTATCAAGTGAACATGTAATAAATGAATCAACAAATGTTTCAGTGACCTTTTTATCTAATTCATTCAAAGGATCACTTAATTAATCTCAGTTTAGTCATCGTTTGTTTAATTTCTTCAAATTTCTTTTCAAGTTCATCCAAATCAAGCCAAAGGACACCATGTATATGACCAGCTTCTCTAACTTGAAACTCTACTCTGTAGTTAAAATAAGAAACATTCATTGGAGACTTCTTTCCCATAACAACATGTTTAATGAAAGAATGAACTCTCCTGTCAAAATTTCTAGTAACTGTAAGAACATTGTTTTTGATAGTATCATGCAGGTTTGTATTTTCTAAATAATCATGCAATGGCTCATCATTGAAAAATATATCATCATCTATGTATCTTTCAAATTTATCAAAAAAGGATCTTTTTCTAAATTCAATATTGTGTCCATGTTGTCTTAAAATAGAAACAAAATTTTCATCCCATCTTTTGTCAGCACATGATGATGTGAAGAAAAATGGAAAAGGTCCCAATTGCTCTAATTTTGCAGTAATTTCATATATATTTTTTTGCCAATATCGGGGAGTGCCGGGGATGTTATCAAACACAGCAAACCCGTCTTCAATGTTTAATATTTTGTTATCTAAAGCTTTCCTTTCTGACAAGATATGTTTATTTTCTTCTCAAGTTGTTCTCTTTCTATAACATAAGGCGAAGAAAATACATTTGCAGTGTTATTACTAAATCTCGTATCAATATTTTGCAGTCTTTGTAAAAAATATTTTGGTGTAGAAACTTTTTGCTCTCTTTCACTATGAAGGCCAAATTTCCCAGAAGGGTGACAACCTGTAAACGCATTTATATCCCAATTATCATCTCTCATTAAATTAGTTGGTATTTTTCCTTCTCCTGGAGCTATGCGACAACTAGCAGTGGAAGATTCTCTCAATTTATGGTATAAAGGTTCATCTGTTGTATTGTTTACGATCACTGATTCAGGAAACTTTTCTGTCATCAATGTTGATCTTTCTCTATTATTGGTTTGATTTCTTTCAATATTATCCAAAGATTCATTGCTACTGGTATCAGAGCTACTATATTCAGACTCATTATTAGTTTTATCTACTATTGCATCTTCTAATATTTCAGAGTTAATAATAATATTTTGATAGGCAAGATGGCCCATGTTCTTAATATAAAGCACAGCATCTATTAGTTTTCGAGGATTGATATATGACTCATAAACAGAAGATTTATACTCAAGTTTCCTTTTAAATTTTATGGGAATTAAGCCTGTTTGATCACTATTTCTCGGAAATGCATTTACTGATGCCAATGTCTTTAAAATATCATCATCTTCTATGGGAACATTTATCACTCTATCTTTAGAAGCAACCCATCGACTAACGAGAAGCTTAAATAGTTTCAAAAATAATATATTTTTTGCAATGCATTGGTTTTCTATTTCACTCAATTTTAAAACTTCTGGAATATCGTCCAGTTCTAAATCATTCAAGTAGCTTAGCAGAGGCCTTTTAAATTTCTTCACATAACTGAAGTTGTAAGTATGACATATGTAAATATTTCCATTTATTTTCATATTGTTAGGAATTGGCAATTTTATTTATTCATAGAATAATCCTGGAGACTTTTTTTCTAACATTTCTTTAAGTTTTTTCCATTTTAAGTACTGAAACACTAATTTTGTGAGAAACTCTGTGACAGCATGCACAAGTGTAACTCAACCCTTCTTTAATTTCATTTTTAAAAGCATTATATCTAAACTGTTCATTAGCTGAAATAGATTCATATGCTGTTTGTGTAGCTCCATGATCCTTAATGTCTTTGATATTTTGCTTATTGATATTTGATTATTTCTTATTTATTTGTTCTCTTTCTCTTTTATTATAATCAACTTGTTTCTTATTAACTTGTTCTTGGTTATTTTTATCATAATTAGCTTGTTTCATATTAATTTAGTCTCTTTCTTTATCATTATAGTCCTTATGTTTTTCAGAAAGTGATTCTTTGTTTCTTTCTCTATAATTTGATTGTGATCTCTTGCGTTTTTCCTTTGATTTTGATCTTAGCTCATTCATATCATAATAACATTGACAAATCTTTTTTTTTACTAAGTGTCTTAAAATTTCCTTCACTTCTTTTCCACAGCCGGTACATTTACTTTCATCTCCGTTTTTAATCAAATGAATAGATTGAAAATGTCTCCTTGTTAAATATGCTAATGTTAATGGTGGTTGGGTTATATTATTTCCGCCGCTTATTATTGTCCATGGTTGTTCTTTCGTATTAGTTGCTGATACAAGCAAGATATCTTTTTTCAAAAATATTGCTGCAGACTCAATAAATATGTCTTCAGCATATGTAAGTACCATCCATTCTCATTTTCTTTAAGCATCTTTGCCAAGTTAAATCATCAGTTTCTCCTATTAGTCTATTTTCATTAAATGTATATATTTTTTGAATTTTGAAAGAATATACTTTGTTGCAGCTCAATATTTGTTTCTCAAAAAATTATAATTCCCATTCTTAAAGATATATGGCTGTGGGATATTTGATTTATTTGTTCAGGTATGGAAGATGGTATGTCTGGATTATTTTGAATTTGGTCAGAAAGTCCCCAAAATGAAATAATAAAATATTCATATGTAAAGGTCTCAAAAATATTAATTATGTTTTATCTGGATTTTCGTATTCATATGGTTATATTGAAATTTTGAAAATGAATCCTTTTTATTGAGGGTGAACCCCTCGGTTGAACCTCTTCAATATTGGTTGAATCCCTTTTAAGAAGTGGTCACCCCAAGAAGAAAAAAAAGGATAATAATAATAATAAATAAATGATTCAATGTCGGTAAAAGAAAATGGATGGGAGGAAGAGAGTGAGTGAGTGAGTGACTGAGTGAGTTGAACCCCTTTTAAGAAATGGTCGCCCCAAGAAGAAGAACAAGAACAAGAACAATAATTCGGATAAAACCTAGAGCTCTCGGCTTAGGCCGGAGCTAAAAACCAGCCCTACATAGCCGTAAATGGCGCTAAATAGCTATGACGGTATATCACGTCAGCCGGACTCCACCTATTGACGGTATAACACGTAAACCGGACTGCAAAAGTTAACGCTACACCGTACGACCTCGCCCATTAATGGGCCACCCTCGACGAAATGCCCAGAATTTAACTTTTTTTAAATAAACATTGTAGGAAGAAATTTTTATTGTTAAAATATAGAGAATATATCCTAACATATAATTACTCTCAAATCCGGTGTCTCTAGCCATCCTATAACCTATATTTTATGAAATTCTAAAATTTCCTGAACGAATCAAAATGAAAAAAAACACGAAAACCAGTGAAACGTCAGTACACTGGCAATACCGTTTTTTTAAATTGTTGGCGGAACTTATCGTATCGCTGTTATTAATTTTCGAAGTACATAAACTTGACAACATAAAAACAACATTATCCCTAACTGAAGATCAAATTTTCTTATTAATTTAGTTCTTTTTTACGTTTATATAATATTTGGTACGAATAATTGCAGAAAGAAAGACAGCAGGGGATGGAATTGTGTTACCAGGGAAAGGAAGGAAGGAAAGTTGTCTGTTTTAGGGAATTTTGAAGCCCACACAGGGAAATTATATACAGATTGTTCAAGAGTAAACAGGGAAATTTATACCAGACGAAAATAACTCCAAAAAAAACAGTCAATGTTCAAGATTAATCCTAATTAATTGAGGCAAAATGTTAGGGTAAATTTCGTCCATTGGTATAACTGAGACAGGGAGAGGATATACAGTATTGCCATATTCAAGTACTTGCATCTTACAGTACTTATTTTGTTATCAACAATACATAAGATTTTGCCTGTTTGTTTTTCACTCATATGTGTATATGAATAATTATCCTAGAACTACTAAAACTAAGTAATGACTGATTTATTCAGTATACAGTACAATAATAGTTGGATTTCCTTTGTCACCATAACATCCCCATACCACTTATTATCACTTTGTGAGATAGTGATAACCACTGCAGACATAATATTATTATTATTAATAATAATAATAATGAATACTGGTATATATAATTAGAGACCGTAGGACAATAAAGGGTAATTTCAGTTTCAGTGTCTGTGTAGGGTGAAGACTCAAGGGGTTGGCAACACTGGTACAGTAACTCCCGCCTTTGTCAGTGTCACTCAGTCTCATTGACGGTTACTTCAGTTAGTCATTGACAGTCAAGTGGGAGTGTTGTAGGAAATCGCTGTGATGCAATTTTTTATTTTTCTCCTTCAATTACATATATTTAATAGTTTCCTCCCATATAACATGCATGACAAACCATAGTGTATCCAATAATGTATAACATATATGTTTGTATGGAACCTATAGTCGAAAATAAAAGAAATATTAGCCTCTACTCCTCCGAGTGGCATTCAGCTGGTTTCCTCCATATTCCCTCCACCCTTTGTGATGTCGCGTTAAGACTAAGGCAATAGTTTTATTGTTTTTTAGTTAAATGAATACCCAATAGCTGTTTATTTGTATGGAACAGCATTATAAATTTGTTATTCACATAAATGTTGTGTAAGTTACTTAGTATGGTAAAGTATTATTAGAAAATTAACGATAAACAAAAATAAAATGTCAAATGATGGGGATAAGGGGAGGAGTGGGAGGTGTGGGCCTCTGCTTGGTAATACTGGGGCCGGATACTCAAAGCTCTCCTTAACCCCTAAAGACCGGTTGACGTGATAGACCGTCTTACGGTAGAAACCGGGTCACACCATATACCGTCACAGCGATTTAGCGCTATTTCGCGCCCTATAGGGCTAGTTTTTCTTGTCGTTGGGCGAGAAAATACACTCACAATATCGATCCTCTACCCACTCAATCAATTCTGGGACCCCACGATGGCTGGGCGATTTTTAAGTAATTGCCCTTGTCCGAATTTGTGCTCTAACGATCGTAAGACAATACCGTAGTGAATATATGTACGTGAGTGACACCATGATATTCCTACAAGGTTACAAATTATTATTTAGTGTATAGATCATGACACACGATACATAATTGGGTAGTAATAAGAAAATAACACCACAAAACAAGCCCATACAGACACAATTGATAGTAAATACAGGTATTCCTTGTTTTGTGCGTGTTTTCTTTGTGCGAATTTGCTCATATTCGACATTAAAAATATTATAATTAATTAATAATTGTGCGATATATTTATTATAATCCGATTTGCCCCTCATCTGCATTTCAAAAAGTGCGCCAGATGCGTAGTTCAACTGCCTGCTACCAGGAGGCAGCTCACGATCCCACCAGTGTTGCCAGGTGCAGGGAAATTTCTGTTTTAGGGAATTTCGAAGTCCACACAGGGAAATAATATACAGTTCGTTCATGAGTAAACAGGGAAATTTCTACAAGATGAAATACCTAAAAGACCATCAATGTTCATGACTAAACAGGGAATAATTGAGGTAAAATGGGAAATTCTGAAGTTGAAGTGAGGGAAATTCCCTCACACTTACATGGCAACACTGACTCTCAATATTTTGTTTACATCTCACTCGTGGCTAGTTCAGCCAGTTTATTATTTGTGAAGATGGCAGCATTTTAAGTGTTAATGGCAGCTTTATTTACACTTATTTACATCTTAGTGTTATATATAGCTTTGGTATTTTTACAGTAAACCTGGGTTCAGTAAAACGTATATATTAGTATGTTTTACCACTAATTAGGACCATTCTAAGACTATTTTCTTCAATGGTGTTTCTCTCGGAAATGCCCCGTTTTCGAGATATGCCCAGTTTTCATACCCCATACAAACTTGGGGGAGAGCCTGGGAATACAGGGTTTTGGGTGGGAGAAAACATGCTGTACACTATGGCGTTTTGAGTATGGGACATTTTGGCTGCTGGGTCAGAGGCCGCCTTAAACTAAGGTAACTTAGGGCTTATGGTGCCTTAAATGGTTTTGAGTATCCCCCCCCCTGGTCATTGTCTCTCTACCAACGTTAGATTATCTGCATTATTATCGTATTTTTTTAGATAACTGAATACCCTATGGCTATTTTTTTGTGCGGAACAGCATTATAATTTTGTTATTCACATGAATGTTGTGTAAGAGGCTTAGTATGGTAAAGTGTTATCCTAAAATTAAACGATACATATATTTTTTTCAAATAATGGGGATAGGGGGAGGGGGGGGCCTGATAAATAACGGGCGAGCGATGTTTGTTTAAATTTGTCCCGTGAACGTTTCATTTGATTTCGTCTACCCACATACCTTCGACCAGCTGATGGCATGTCATAGTCCACAGGTACCCACACGTGAAAGCGAAATATCCACAGAGGTCGTATGGGATAGGGTTAAGGGTGAAATAATAATTCGAACAACTCTTTTCGAAGTGCTATCTCTATTTGTACTTACTATATATTATGTCTCTCTCATAACTGGATAAAACTAATGTTACAGTTTTGACCCTCCCGCAAACATGCACTGACGAGCCCAATAATATTTAGATCCTCAAACAGAGACGGCAGGTGAAACGCTGGATTAAACACTAAAAAGGGAATTTTAGATTTTTAAGAGCTTCATGGATTAGGGAGCAGACTGTTAGTGCCAACTACATGTAGTTTAATTAAGGTCCAACTCTGCTGGTCTCTGGGGTGATAAGCCCACAAAATAACTTACCTTCTTGTCTCGAACAGGGATTTGTCCGATTACTCATACTTTCCAACAGAGATAATGAAAACGACCGGATATGGCTTACTGACAACTGTGACTTTACTTACAACACGAAATGGGTGGAGTTGAGGCTAAATTCAGTAATAGTCAAGCGTTTGTCCATAATCTGCTTTCGATTCTAGGTTTTCAGAATGCAATGTTGTATAGTGTATTTTGAACGAATTTATTGTTCACAACCGACGTAAATTAATGTTTTAGTCTCGAGATATCACCCCGTCCCCCAACTCAATCTCCATAAACACCTCATTTTCACCATATTTCGTCTGAAAAGCACTACAACGGATTAAATAGAATTAGATAGACCTGACCTGACCTAACCTAACCTAACCTAGTCAGGACCACGGCAAACTACAGAGACCTAACTTTTAGCAAAATACGGGGCCTGGATGTAAACATTTGGCGGCCATCTTGCATTGATATTATTATACTGGAACCTACGGTTCATGTTAATGCAGTGATGCACATGCAACAGAAATAACCAATAACAAAATGATATACATGTACAGTATTAAGAATTATATGAGACATAAAAAATTAATGGGAGTGATTATCGACAAATGTTTGACTAATACCCTAAATTCAACAGAGATACTCTCACCCTTGGTACAGAAAATAACAAACAAGAGGGAGACACTGCAATCGGCACAATGTAAAGCAATATATGTAACCTAACGTCATGGTCTTTAGCGGTATCATTCCACTGAGTTTATGAACAGCAACAGATGTGGAAAAAAATCTCAATTTTTTTGGAGAAACTTAAACAAGTAAAATAACACATTCAGTAGTTAATATTTTACCAGGGTAGACTACCGGGACCAAATCTCAGCAAATATATGGGTTGGGGGAATCAAACCTGGTCAATATGCACAGACACACTGGCCAATGACTTCATAAAACAAAGAATCACCAACCAAAATAAGAATGAAATTTCTAAGAACTTAATTTCTGTGACTCTTCTTAAGTATTACTAAAAAAAAGGCAATAATCAATCCCCAAAAGTAATAACAAAATAATAATAAAAAGTAAAGAGCAAAAGTAAATCATCCTGTATAAGTGATGGGCAACTCTGAAAAACAGCAGCTTTTATTTCATGCATATATTTGATTGTTCTATTCATTTGAATTATAATATTGTAAAGAAAGAATAATAACCCTATTCTAAACTTGAATGTTCCAGTCCTAATTATACCGAACTAGGTTGGTTAGGTTAAGAGGAGATTCTTGTATTGATGAATTGGAAAGCTACTGATTCCTGATTCATGTTACTAATAGGGGATCTGTTGTTTTGTGGCATAGTTTGGAGGAATCAGAGACCTCCAAATTCACCAACAAGAATATTATTCAAAGGTGAATAGAACAAACAAAAAATGTATGAAAACTACAGAAAAGTTGGAAGCAAATAATTATTTGTTCTTCAAAAATACCAAACGAATCAATTAGCTGGGATTGATTATCTTCATGGGTGGAACATGCTACAGGGTCTTCCAGGCCTAATGTAGGCTTCATTTTTCCTCTTCAGTTCTTCCACTTATTTTGATACAGTAAAGACATCCTTCATGGGAATCACCTAAAAGTGGAGGACGGACTGACAACCTTAACTGTCCTGGCCCTGGTGATATGTCAGGCAACTGTATATATAAAGGTAACCACTACTACTAAAAACTCTTGATGCACCTAAAATAATTACATGCTGAGGGTTTCTAGCAATACTTAAACTTTTAATCAAAATACCAGAATATACAAAATACTTATACTGGTCTAAAAATGTCACTGATGACTCGCTAACTAATAATTATGCAACTGTTAGTTTGTTCATGTGCTGACTCAGGCCAAAGTTGCCGTAGTGGCTGTGTCCAGTGATGAACTTCTGCATAGCAGTGTGCAGAAAGTCATATTGTTCCTGTGAGATTAAAGGTCATGTGTTAATATTTTCAACTGTAGGTGGTGAGAGATAAGAGGATCACAGAATTTACAGCTGTGGATGGAAAGTCAGTAACGGAAACATTCTGAAGTGACTGTATAATAATAATTTAAGATAATAATTTAGCAAGCAATATGAAAAAGCACTGCCTTTGAAAGACACAGTATGTTCTAAAAATAAAGAATAACTCAATAATTACTGGAATGAATGAAAAAAAGAATTTAACAGCAAAGTGAGATGAAAACCTCTTAGTAAATCAATCACAGAAGAACATGAATCAATACTGAAATGATGGTCAATCGACATGTGGAGAAGAAAAAGTCAACTTACAACACTAGTAATGAACTGAGGTCGGTCATACAGAACACTGAGGACTGAGCGATACACATCCACTTCCTGGATCAGCTGAGCTCGTGACCGTGCCAGCAGCAGGGCCGTTGCCACCCCACACCCTGTCACACCATCCCTGCCGACACATACAATAGTAGTTGGCCAAGCATGAGACTTATATACTTTGCTGCTTGTGTGAATAGAATTAGTCAAAATCGGTTGGCAGTTTTATTAATTCCACATTCTTCCAATGGCTAGATGTCAAGCCACCACTGAAACTTTTGAGACATTTGGAATAGGAAGCTGCAAAACCCAATTTTATTTCCGTGATCTTAAACAAGTGTTTTAACAACTTCGTACTAAACCAATTGTACATTCGCACACCACAATCCCTAGCCCACTTGAATCGAAGCCGAAGCCTGAGATCTGAAGCAGACAGTTTCTGGACGACAGCCCACCCAAACAATCATGAGGCCACACACATTTCAATCCAATTGGGTGGGCTGTCGTCCTGAAATCGCCTGTTTCAGCTCTCAGGCTTCGACTCAGGTGGGCTAGGGATTGTGGTGCGTGGGTTACATGCGTGTATGCTCTGTCAAACCATCCCCGCACACACACACATCAGTAAAATTATACCCAACTATATAATTCAACAGACCACATAAGAAAGTACAGTACAGTATGTTGTTTGGATTCAATTTGTAATTTTGCCATAGGACACCTCTAGATGGAGGAGTACATACTTGCAGGTGAAGAGCATGGGGCTGTTGACTGTGAGGAGGGACTCTGCTTTTTCCAACACAGCCAACAGAGCATCTGGTTGTTCAGGGAGTGACTGGGTATGAGGCCAACCATGCAGCTGCAGCACCACCATGCGATGTGGTGTTACAATGCGCTGTAACAACACAACATGTATCAAAGAATAGCACACATCCATTATTTTTTGTACCAGTTTGTCATTACTCTGAGAATGACTTTTAATTTACAACTAATAATTATGATGACTCTTTCTTCACTCCCACTCACCAATGCAATTAATGTCTCAGGTCATAATACAAGCATTAAAAACTGTGTCTTACGGGGGTTACCAAAGGTTTACAAAAAGTGCATAATCAACAACTTTGTTTAAAAGCACTACAGAACTATACAGTATTGTGTTGTATGTAAGGTTTAATCCTACTTTGACGTATTCCAATGATCCCAACACTGATGTGCCAGAGGTGAGTTAATCTAACCAAAGTAATACACTACATTGTCCCAAGTAAATGTCTAGGAACATTGCCTGATGTTCCTCAGACCTACCGATGTGGTAGATATGATGTTAACAGTGTACTCTGTGAAATTCTGGAAGGACCTAGGTGGTCCCACAGTCAGTTGCATCATGCCAATGTTCTTAGTGCCCTCGCCAGACAGAAGCTCTGGGTACTCCTGCAAATATCCAACACAGTTAACACCAACAACAGATGTGCATGTATCATAAGAGATGAGGCAATAACAGCAATTATGCAAACAAAACAGCAACCAGCTTATACAGGGCTTTTGGTTGTATGAAATTACAAGAAAATGAAGAAATATAAGGAGACAAGTTCATGGTTTTATGCTTTGCAGGATGTGGTTGCTTCTTTATTATGCTATTGTTATATGTTTCATGTCATGTTTCCTTATAAGGTGTCTGTTATCTTATACTGTATCATCATTCTGGAGAGTGAGCAGAGTGGGTTCTTTAATTTGAATGATGGGTTGAAACAAAGGTGTGTGATGTTCCCATGGTTGTTAAGTGCATATGTATATATGGATGGGGTCATGAAGGAAATACAGGGAAGAGCAGTGGATGTTGGTGTGTCTCTAATAAGGAAAAGAGAGTGAGTGGAAGTTGTCTATGCTGCTGTTTACTGACGATACAGTCTGTTGAGTGATGATGAGTGGGAGTTGCAGGGTTCGGGGAGTATGTTTGGAGATGTGTGTGAGAAACAGAACCTGAAGGTAAATGTGGTGAAGAGCAAAGTTATGATCTTTCAAAGGGGTGCATGCACAGGCTATGAAGTGAGGCTGAATAGTCAGATTATGGAGAATGTCAGCTCTTTTTAATATTTGGGTAGTGTGAGGATTAAAGATGAAAGTTTAGAGGATGAGGTGAGGGAGAGGGTACATACAATGGTCTATGTGCTAGCATACTCACGCACACACACACACACAAACACAAATACCTTATACTTGCGATAGGGGCATGGAGGTGGGTGAAGAAGGTACAATATACACATGTGGCTAACAGTAAGGAAAGGGTGATGTGAATAAGGGAAGGGTGACTATTGAGAGGAAAGTATCTGCATGTGAGCAGAGGTGAGAAATAAGGAAACTGGACATACAAGGGGATCATGATGTACGAGTAGATGGTGTATGGGTGAGTGAGGGAAAGTGTGGATGGGGACAAAATGGAGACACATACTGGGTTTGGGTGAGGGAAGATGTGGAGGTGGACCCAAACAGAGACCCGACGCTCCATGACCAGCTTCCAGGCCGATTCCACTGTGTGCTCCTGTGGGTGCTCACCAGCCAAGTATGCATCCTGGCAACATATTGATTTGCTAGTTTTATGATATATATTCTGCGAACATATGAACTATATGACACTCCCAACCCCAACCTAAGAATGTTATAATGGAGACTCTCAGGCTCAGCTAATATACTTATATTATGCCTCTAACATATTATGTGCTTCTGTAAAGGTATAGTGATGCCACGATAGTATAGTTTTGAAGTCTAAATAATGAAAAACAGTTTTATTTGCCACAAGGGCTATACCAGACCCAAAGGGCTTAACTGCATTTCAGAGTACAGTATATCATTAATCTTATCAGGGAGTGAGAACAATTTACCAGGACATGTATGAATCTTGAGTAGTAAAAGTTATGATAAATTTATTGACAGTGACTCACTATAGTATACATGTACTACATGACAGTACTGTAGTTGTATCACAGTCTGTGAGATCCAAGTATTTCCTACCGTGCAATCCAGTCCATTGATTCTGACCACATTGATGTACTGTGAGGCTGTGTTCCCTACCATACCATGCAGGCACACTAGACGACTGTCAGCTGCAACAACACATTATATTTATTTGTACTATTTTCTTTTGGAATAATATTATAGTCCTGTACAGTATTATATTTTCCTATAAGAAAGATAATTAATAAAACCTATCTTATTGAACAGCTTAGTTGTGAAGGTTTACTCACTACAGAACATCAGTACTGTACAGTACAGTATACCTAACGTTGTCACCTACTTTTGCTCCGCTATCAAAGGATTTTGACTACGGCAATTAACTGCTCAGTAAGTAGATGAAAATCAATCAATTACAGTCTTTTATAATCTACACCATGACTTAACCTCTCATGGAATCCTATCACATACTGGAATACATATTAATTTACTGGACTGTACAGATTATTGAGTAAAGATAAAGTACTTTTGATACAATTGGATATGCACCTCTAGGAACCCCATAAAGCTTAAATCAGGACACACCAATGGTGGTCAAAGGGTAAACTCAATGGTACCAACATTTAAACATTCATTCCCATGCATTGAATCACTTGTATCTCATCTACCCCTTCACCCTCCACCACCACATCCATCAATTAACTCACCTGGCAGAATATCGGGATTGCGATTGAGGTTGTCAAACTCAGGTTTCTTAGCAAACTTGAAATTTAGATCCTTTGGTAGTGCCTTCAGCTTCTGTTAACAGGTTGTAGAGTATCTAAATTATCCATGTACCAAATATTCTGTATTTTCTAAGCAAGAAATATTTACTGAAAACTTTTCTGATTCATAAGAATAATATTACATTACACTAACAGTACAATATTGAAGAGTAGAAAATTGTACAGACATGGTCAAAAGTCCTTCAACTTCTTCGAATGAAATCGACTCTAAAAATGAGGCAAAACTATAATGGCAAGTCTCTGCAATATGGGTTCATAAAAGACACTCTAATGGCTCACTTTCATTCACCCGATGCAGGACTTTTGACCATGACTGTATGTACAATAAGGCACCTCACTTTCTGTTGTCAATGAGATACGTACAGCAATAAGATATGGTAACTGAGGTAAACCTTCACAGAATACTTCTTGCTTAGTTTAGATTAACTTTGCTGTACAGTACATGTCTATTGCATTACTTCTGGAACAACCTCTATAACAATACAAGAGATTATCGGTATCTTTACATGGTATTGGTGATCAAGATATTCCTGAAACAGTTTGGAGAAATCAGTAGCATTTACTTGATGAATAAAATACTGCACATTAAACATTAATGGGGAATAGAGATCATTTTAATGCAAGAGGCATTAGGTAGGTGAAGATGATGGCTCATATAATGGCTTCATGTCATGTTCATGAAACCATTTGATCAGTCTTCATTATCAATGGTTCTATACATTTTCATACATATCACCATAACTCTAAATTCCTGCGGCCAAAAAACAAATAATCTCACTGGTTTCCCATAAAAAATAATGTAACTATTCTAGTGAGCCACCTACCATGTACTGATTACTGATGACGTCAGAGGCACGGAGCTGAGGCAATTCCATCACATAGGAGGAGCAGACAATGCTGGTCTCAACCCCAAACAGTATCTCCAGGAGCAATGAGTGTCCGAATCTGTACTGTGCCTAAATGGATAAAAGCAGAGCATGGTTAAAAGTACGGTATAACAAAAAAAAATTCTGTGTGGTAAAATGAACTAATTACTAAGATAACTTTAAATACCTGTTTTGAGCATACTGAATGTTCTGAAAATGTTTGGCTAGTGCTGCTTGGTTTACATTAAATTTACCAAATACTATAAGAAATTAGATAGGTGAGCCAAAGATTTTTTTATATATTACAGAGGTGGACTTCACTCAAACACATACAGTACCATAGGTATCCAAACCTAAGGGTGCATAAGCTACAGATGGTAGGCCAGATACGGCCTGAAAGATAAGCATATCTGGACAATCAAATTAACAGAGTATCAAATAAATGATGTACTGATATTGTTTCTAATTGCAGTTGATAGTCTCTCTCTCTCTCTCTGAATATATGAAAATATATGAAAAGAAGGTGCTAAGTAAATGAACTCATGAACACAGAACTTGGTCAAGCAAGGAGACACACAGTCCATGCTAAGCTATCAGCTTTTTAATTACATGGTCGAATGAGAAATAGTAATGACTAGGTAAGTCAATTAGTTTGTAAGAATGACAGATTACCAGTATAGTACTGTACTGTAAGGTTATAATACAGTATTGAGCAACAGAGTAGGTGAGTGTGAGTTATTTGAATGAGCAACAAACATTTAAATTAAGTGACAGTTTGTGTGAGTGAAAGTACAGTACCTGAATAAGTGATAGACTGTAAGAGAGAGTGTACGTAGTGTAAGGACTAACCGAGTTCTCAACAAGTCTGGGGCGGCCTGTCCTGAGTGCCACCAGAGCGTTGCCAGGTGAGAGGTACTGCTTGGCATCCAACTCCTCCAGAAGGTACAGCACCAGGATCACCGTCCCCGTCCGACCTATCCCGGCGCTGTAATACAGTACATACCAGTATAGTGTGACTTGCACTATTTACACGCAATGTTTCTAAAAAAAATTGAATACAATTTTCGCTCTCCAGAACTCTTTTGTTGATTTCCTGAGTGAGGACATTATAGCAGATAATTATCATCTTGTCTTATTCCTCGTAATGTAGTAGAGCTAACATTACACAAACACATTTACGTATATGGACACAAATTTACTTACATATTATAAACATATACAGAATATCAACATACAGTATAGTATGCATTTATGTATTTGGACAATATAATTATATCCTGTAATAAAATGGGTTTTTTTATATACTGTAATCACAGTACAAGCATAAAAGCATAATTAATAATATTTGTATAACATATGTACAGCTGAGCAAATAAAAAGTGGAACAAAAATATATCTGTGTAGTGCAACATCTGGCAGTTCTTTCTAGTAAGCCCTCGTGTCTTTATATGAATAAATCACCAGGAACCCATAACTAATGTAAGGTGGAATGTGATTGACTAAACTTTGAGTGGTGGTGAAGATGTTACCATATGCAGCCAGATTTTTGTTGCACTTTCTACTTGTTCAACTGTACAGTCGGCGGCAAAATTCCAGTCGTTACATCTGTCCAGTCGAGAATTATAGTATGGTAATATAAGCTTCAGAGGCTCGTAAACTGAAAAACCAGAGGGGCTTATTAAATTATCCCCCTGATATTGTAATTCTGTATGGTATATGTGTTTGTTCCATGATTAGCCTTTTTATTCCTTCATGAAGTGTTGAGTGAGGCGACAAGACTTTTGTCACTGACTGTACATACCCTCTATGTCTATGATTAAGGTCATGTCTTTTTTACCACCACAGGGTACTGCAATCACATCACTTATTTGTCATGTATGGATGAAAGATATACTTACACTGCACTATAGGCCACTGGTGTCAGTGCACATTACTCACACTTAACTGTTCCATGTACCTGTACTGTACTTTGGGCCTACTGTACCTGCAATGAACAGTGATGGGTCCTACAGATGTTGTGCTCCTCATAAGTTTCAACATCTGAGCCAGTCCAAAGGGGTTCTGGGGCACACCATGGTCAGGCCAGTCTGTGTAGTGGTACTGTACAATCTGAGGGGGCAGAAATGAATAGCATTTGAGAAGTGAATTAAGGTGGAATAGCATTTCACCCTTTTCAACATAAAATACGAATATCAGGATTATAAGAAAATTCCAATATTAATTCTATATTTTGTTTTCTATTATGAAACTGCTTGAAGTTAGTCAGAAAAAGTCTAATTATTGGTGTATAAAGAACCAGCACAGCTGTTTGCTATAGAGTCACCATTAAGGTAGCTTATTAGGCTGTCAAAGCCAAAAATGCTACGATGGTAACTTCCGTGACGTTCATCAGAAATGAAATTCAAATCTGGTGCTGCACCTTTGGCATGAATGACCGCTTGGGTACGCTGCCGGGGCGCATATTTATCAAGGTTAACTCATTACATACGTAGGGCGAAATTTGAGCCAATCACAGCTCGAGTTTATCCAGAGTAACTATTACCAACTCACCAACTCAGAAAACGATCTTCAGTAACACATACAACACTCTTGCATTGACAAAAATATCACACTAAATCATACAAGTGTTAAAATAAGTGGATTTATAAATAAAATGGAATTATTCTCGGTACTTGAAATGACGTATGTAAATAAAAAATACCACAGTAAGTGTGAAAGTGTATTGGCAACAATGTCATGAAGCATATACAGTCTGTGGCAACTTTTCGGCTTGTAGTTCATTCGCCTTCATACAATATATTCTTAAAAAGATGAAACTTGTCATCAAGTTTATCAGTGCAGCGCCATCACGGAACATCACGGAAGTTACCATCGTAGCATTTATGGCTTTGACAGCCTAAGCTACCTTAATGGTGACTATAGCAAACAGCTGTGCTGGTTCTTTTAACACCAATAAAAGCTATTTTATGGCATAAGCCACTACAAATGCACCAATATAGTAAATCAGGCCTTGAAGTTTAAAGAAAAAAGAAGTCCTAGTTCAAACTTCATCACATAAGAGTATGTAGAGAACAAAGCTGATTCCTAAATATACCAAAATACTGTACAGTACAGTATACAATGCAGCATTAAATATTTACCTCTCTAACCTCTTTCCTTCTGGTAACTTTGAAAACACGTACATGGAAACCCAACTGCAAGAGAGGAATAAGGAGAGTTATTAATCCACTTTGTCCATCATCGCACAGATCAACAATATCCTTATCTATGTGATAATATTAAAGACGTTGGCAACCTTGATACAATAGGTTCTACAATGGTTCTATGAGAGCCGACCAGTGCTATCAATCCTCTCTAGCCATTGTGTGAACCCCGTATTACAAGATGTGAGCAAGAGTCAAAACAGTCCATCATCTGCCTTCAAAGAGTACAGTATATGTCTCAAATGAAGCTAACACCTCATAATTTTGGGTTGACACATCAGCTGGAGAGAATGGTCCATGCTGGGTAATCTTCACTGAAATGGAGAGGGTAACTGATTGTATTAGTTCTGCACTTGAATTATTGATACAGGTTGGATGGTAGATGCAGTATACAGTACTCAAATAGTAATGCTTACCAATGGAAATTTGTCTTGTAACCCTCTATTTAATGTTGTTTTGAGACTATAACGAGGGGTCATTGAACCATGCACACAGTAAGATATCATGGCACTAGTTAGTATTTGTGACTGTACTAGTTCATACATATACCAGGTCTTCATTTCCACGCTGGAGGTAACCCCGTCACGTTGCACCCCCCCCCCCCCCCGAAACAAAATGTCCAAAAGTAACCCTCCCCCCCACATTTCAACCCCCCAATCCCTGTTGGAGGAGGGAGCAACTCCCACCGCACAACCGCATCCCCATATGGGACTACAAGGGGCACAGCTATGTTTACATTCATAGCAAGACCCGACAGCAAAAGCTGGTTTACCTCTGCCACTTCACTAAAGGGCAAAAACTCCCCCTCCAGCATTCAGCCGGCCATGGGTCACACTCAATGCAGGCCCCTCCTCCAAGGACCGTGAAGCCACGTCCACTTTTCAAGCATTCATCACCCACCTCCACTCGTCACGTAATCACTCTACCTCAATTGCTCCACATATATACCTCTTCCACTCAGAGCTCCTTTCACGGTATCCATCCATCTCCTCTGTGGCCTTCCTCTTCTCCTTACACCTCCCACATCTGAGCCCCCTAATCTCTTTACCATTCTATTCTCCTCCTATGGTACTGTACTAGTACTATAACTATATACAGTACCAGGCAATCCCCACTGGGTACAAGAAGAGGATATTGAACTTTTTCTGTCCAAAGTGCACCCAAATTTGACAGAATATACAGATATATACAGTATATTTCAGATGTCTTCTTCCCACTGAGTATTGCCAATCTTCCATTCCCATCATGCATATACAGATTTTGGGATTCAGACTTGAGCCAGAGGGAAGATTGACAGTACTAGAGGATAAAAGATACCTGGAAGTTATTATACAAGATGGTACACAGATACAGGTCACTATTATGACAAGTCTACTACATATGTAACAGCCCAGAAAGTGATCCATTCAAACTCCAGACCAACGCATCGGTAAGCCATCACCCTACCGCATCGACCAAAAAAGTACAGTACTGTACTCCATTGGTCAAGGTTTGTAGTCGTAACTTTCTACCCCCTAATGCGTTTAATACACATATAGTACCTGGTATCAATAACATATTGTTTGTCAATATATATTTAGGAAAAACTCTTAAAATAAAAATATACTGTAACCATAAGTGCTTCACACAAACAGCAATCTACTTTTATGAAATTTAGTTAACACTGGATTCCTATTGATCAATAATTTGGCAACAAAACTCAGTTTCCCAAGTATCCTTTTTAAATAAGCACTAAAACTACCGTTCCTGATACTACATATAATGCTAGTTTTTCAGTTTTGACATTATTAAGTTAAATACTATATGAATTTCTGTTACTGTGAATCAAGACATATTCGTTGAACTAACCTTGACTTCCTCACTAATCAGTTGAATTGTTATGCCATATTTGACAATCTGTTCATTCCTGTCGGGCCAATACTTTGCCACTTTTGCCTGCAATAATGAAAGGAATTAAGGAAAAGTGTTACAGTTATCATCTCATGATCACTATCAAATTACCTCAATAAACACAGTACAGGTAGAATGAAATGTACTGTAGATATCATGTGTACACAGGATGGATGGTCAGAGTTTGAACACTGTGTGTTATTCTTTTTCACATTAAAATTGTCTATATTTTATCCAAGGACAGTGAATTATCTGAGGTAGAATACTTATGAGTTATGTACTGAACAGTAATCATTTTTTTAATATGAAATATGAAAACCATATAAAATCATGAAGTCTGTTGCATGGTAATCATCATGTGTACATTATAGGAACATGAAAATTCATGAAATTTAAACTATAAATGAGAATGTTAATTAAATTCTTTGTTGCTATCATTTGCTAGAGCTTCCCCCTCTTGCATTTTTCTCAGGTCACCCACCTTTCCATTTTCCATAAGGTTAACAATCATGACAATGGTGTAGCACTTGGTACACCAAATCATCCTCCAGAAGTCTCCAATAGTGTCCATCTCATAATCCTTGGGTCCTTGGGTGGCTATAAAAGCTTTTGGATTTCGAGGACTCTGTAGCGAGAAAGTAAATGATGCTGGAAGAGAGTTTCAACGGGACTGACAAGTGACTTGATAAAGAAAGCAGGTGTTTTAGGAGATTTAACAAGAGGAAGAAATTCTTTAAGGCGGGAAAAGTAGTGAGACTGTCCCAATATATAAAGGAAAAGAGATGCCCTGGAGCGTGGAAAATATAGAGGAATTAGACTATTAGAGCATGGAATGAAACTATTTGAGAAGGTATTGGAGGAGAGGTAGAGGAAACTGATAAAAGTGGATAGTCGGCAGTTTGCATTTTGCCCAGGAAAGTCAACAACAGATGCAATTTTTATAATGAGGTAAAAACAAGAAACGTTCAGTGAGAAGAAGAAGCTGTACCATGTGTTTGTGGACCTTGAGAAGGCATTTGATCGAGTGCCAAGGAGAGCGATTACAAAAAGTGCCAGAAAGGCTTGTGGCTGCAGTCATGTTTCTGTATGTGCGATCAAGGTCAAGGGTGAAAACAAAGGCAGGAACATCAGAGAACTTTGACATAGGATTGGGAGTACACCAAGGATCAGCTCTTAGTCCACTACTCTTCATCACAGTAATGGAGGAGGCTATTAAATTGGCAAGAGGAAATGGTCCGTGGGAACTGCTCTATGCCGATGATCTGGTCTTGACAACAGAATCAAAGGAAGAAATAACAAATATGTTTAACAGGTGGAAGGAAGCGATGGAACAGAGGGGGCTGAAAATAAACATGGAAAAGACATAAATGATGGTGACTGGAAATAAGGCTCAAGAATTAATTCAGTCAGGAAGATGGCCATGTGGATGTTGTGGAAGAGGAGTGGGAACAAACTCAATCTGTGTACTGAGGAGTGTAATAAATGGTGTCACCAACGATGCTCGGGTTTGAGAAGTCTCCGAGGTGTACGGAACTTTGTATGTCCTAGATGTGTGAGGGAGGAGATGGGTAGTGATAGTGATGGTGATGAAGAGGATGCCGGGTTGATGGTGAATGGAGGCGTGTTAGAGGAAGTGCAACAGTTCTGCTACTTGGGAGATGTGTTGGACTGTGAAGCAGGAGTGGAAAGAGCAGTAAGAGCGAGAGTAGCAGCTACATGGGGAAGATGGCAAGAAACAGCCAATTTATTGGTGAACCCCAGCATAGGACTGAGGACCAGAGGAGGGATATACGAAGCCTGTGTGAGATCTGCTCTTTTGTACGAAGCAGAAACATGGGCATTGACAAACAGACTGATGGAGGTTATACACAGCTGTGACCCCAGAATGCTGAGATACATGGCGGGAGTAAGGTGGCAAGATGGCAGGTCTAGCAGTGAAGTGGTGGAGATGTGTGGGGTTGAAGACCTTTCTGTTAGGTTGAGGCAGAGAAGACTGAGATGGTTTGGACATGTGAGAAGAGCACAAAACCAACACCAGCAAACTCTACAAAACACTAAACTAAACAGCATTACATTGTCCAACAACAACACTACACAATCACATGCAGCCTTCATGACAACAGATTCTATATAGTATACCCTCTAATAAACAACAAGCAAACACCCTCTTCCAGCATTTCTCTAATGGCATCCACCTTCACCCTCACTCTGAAGACAGACGAGTTATCAGACGTAAGAGACATTAACCCACTGATTCAGACTATGCACCATTCGTAAACTGTCAGATGAATCACATTATCCACAACCCTAAACACTTATCTGCCTGTGGCCCTGACAACGTCAGTAACTTACACCTTAGATACCTTGGACCACAAGGCATACAAGCACTTACTAACATAGCAAACTAAGGCTACTCACACAACACAATACCCAACATTTGGAAACACGGAAATATCATCACTATCCCAGAAAACAACAAAGATCCCACACTATCCTCATCACACCGCCCCATCACACTCCTATGTACCCCCTCCACAGTTACTGAGCGCCTCATCATCAGCCAAATCACACCACATATTTCCCTTGCATCCTCACAACATGGCTTCAGACCACTACACTCAACAAACACTCTTCTTACAAACCTCACTTAAAGAATTTATTATGGCATAAATTCAGATAGGCCCCCACACAGAATACTCCTAGTTACACTGGACATTAGTAAAAGCATTTGATGCCATCCCCCGCCACAATCTCACAAACAAAATACCGTATACAACACAAACATGCACAATAATACAAAATGATGGCTGGCGAGTCAACTAACATTAGCAGTTACACCAATGGTGTCCCTCAAGGTTCTGTACTCTCACCCACCCTTTTCAATTTATACATGGACAACCTACCAATACCTCAGGCAACACAAATACAGATAGCCTCATATGCTGACGACATAACACTCACATGTACACACAGCCACTCACATCCTCCAAACAGACTTAAAATAGCACTCACCAAGTCAACTATCACCCTACTCATCAACTGGAAAGCAGAACACCGCTACACACCACACCTCACCTTAAACAACACACCTATTCTACACACACACACACACAAAATACTTTTGGCATAACATACTATGCATCCATGACATTGAAAAAAACATATCACAACCATCAAAAACAAATGCATACAAAGACTTAAAGCCCTCCGATCACTTGCCAGGACAACATTTGGACACAACAAAGAAACCACAATCACAGTATACAAACAATATATCTGATCAGTGATGGGTTATGCAAGACCTGCCTGGGCCTCAAACCTCGCTGAGACTCATCACAACACACTTCAAACCATACAGAACAGAGCCCTAAAGACAATCACAGGCTGCACAGCTACCAAACCTACAGACCACTTACACCATGAAACCAAAGTCCTCAAGATCAAGGATCATTTAGACATGAAAGGCACACAAACACTTGCTGCAGCCTCCACAAACCCACACCATCCACTACACAACATGGCACACACAAAACAACACCCAGTACACGATACCATACACAAATACTATCATCTCTCACACCATGCCCACCCCAAACCCGCCTCAAAAACAACAACAAAATCAACAACGAAGGTGGTCCAGCACCACCAATAATGCAACCACAACAGCTACAACTACAAATATTACTACAACAACTACTACTACTTCTACAACAACTACTACTACTATTGACTATCTTGTGAAAAGTTAATTCATGCCTTAATACCCCATAAGGGTAATAGGCAATAATTTAATTTAAAAATCAACAACTAATAAATCAGGAACTCAGGAATGTATATTACTATAACATCCTACCATAGTGATTAAGGAACTAAATACGGCAAAGAAATACACACACTATCTCACAGTTTTCACACAGGACAATAGTAAAGGAGACACACACACTCTCTATCAGTCACTATCCCTAACAATTGGTGACTCTCTATTAGTTGCTATCACTAAGACAGGTGATACACCAACACTTGGTGAGCAGCAACAACTGTATACTGTACTGTTTCTTATAAAATGTTATTGTCTGTGCGGTCAGCCAAGAAAAAAAATAAAGTCTAGAGCCTGACCAACCTCCACATAGCAAGCGTTGATGTAGTCAGTATCAGGTTCGTTGTTGACCAATGGCAGCTTCACTCTTGTGTCATTGTCTGGTGAGAAGGATATTGGATTAATAAAATACATTGGTGATTGTATTCATAGCCATATGCAGAAGATTTATGGGGATATTCTCTTGGGATCAAACGTCAGGGTTCCTGATTTATCCAAACTATGCTATAAAACAGATCTCCTCTTATATACTGAGGTAACCTGATGTTGCCTGGATGCAGCCCACAGTCTTTAAGGAAGGTGACCATGTTTGGACTGGGCTTTCCTATAAAACACTCAAGGAATTGACACCAAGAGAATATTCTCTTAATAAGTGTATCATAAATGGTATGATAGTTAATTATATTGATAAAGTGATTCAGTATTTGAAGCGTATCGTTACACTTTTTTTCCGAAATTATTCAGGTTTGTTCAGTCTCGTTATATCTTTCCAAGTTTACTAGTGGCCTGGAGAGGGTCCGCTCTGTCAGTTTGTGTTGTGTGTTCACTGGAAGTTTTAGTCTCAGTTTTATAGTATGTAGTATTTATTCTGTAAACTGTTGTGAATTGTATTGAAGTTGTGTGGTGTGTAAATTTATTAATATATAGGTATCAAATACAAAATATTGTACATATACATAGGTGGCGGGAAGCCGGGTATCTGAGTGGTCTGTGATTACCATTACCATTACAGTTACCATTACCATTACAGTTACCATTAAGGGTTCGGTTTTGTGTGTTTATGCAGTGTTGTAATTTGATTGTGATGGGTCAGATTTTGGTACGTATTCGGAGTGGATTGATAGTTTATTGATAACTGTAATACAAGTCATGTTTAATATTATGTTGGTCATTTAATGTATTTATTATTATAAATGGTAGTTGCTTATTGGGCTTATTGGGTTATTTTTAGGTGACATGGTATCAACAATGTCTATCTACGTAACTATAGGGTGTTACGTTCTGGTTAATCTTGGTCAGGGTGTGAACTTGCAGTACACAATGGTGTAAGTAGATGACCTTATTCAAATATTTATGAGGATGAATTATATTATTGATTAATATTTCATGTATTTGTTTATATATTGTGTATAGCCGACTGACATTTGTGAACTCTTAGGTTGAATTAAATGGTGAATACAACACCGTGCTATCGTTCTCCTGATCAAGTTAGACATGTAAATCTACAACTTGCACCGTACTTAAATCTGGTGAACTTAATGATGGGGAATGAAAATTACCCACAGCTTCTATTCTTAGCCCTTCAAATGCATCTTTCTTTGCATTGACATTCTGGGCTGTATGCAAGAACATCTATGGTGTTGATAATGGTATGGTACTGGTACAATGACCCTGTTGTTTGTCTATGGTGTCATCGTACTATTACGTCCTTGCATACAACCCCTTATCATACATGTAATCCTACTCTGGTGCCTCATCTACGATTCTGGAAATTGGATCATTAGCTAAGAAAAAATAACAAGAATAGCAACATAAACTAAAAGACCAAAACCCTTTTATTATTTAAAGATGATATACTCACGAAGGGATGGTAGGCAATCATTTATTTACTTTACACAATACGAAGGGATGGTAGGCAATCATTTATTTACTTTACACAATACAGTATATGTATTTCCTCAGTGTCTGTGTGTGTGTGTGTGTGTAATGGTAATCAAGGCAATACAATACTGTACAACAAAAGACATCTAACTCACATGGCAGGTTGTTTTTATATCTGTTCTTCTTGCGGTTAACAGCCATTTCTCCGTCTGAGCAACTCTTGGGCATGATGTAAGGAACATTCTGTGGGAAAATATAATTTCTTCAATATTATAATTTCAAGGAAGATACACCGATATAATAAATTACCAACTTACCAGTTGAGTGTCATAATATAAATTTGAAGGAAAAAGGAGACAGAGGAGAGACAGCAAGCACAAGGAAACAGAAGGCAAGTAGAGACAGATGAAGAAATGACAGGGAGTCTCTCTATCATTTACCATGTTATAGATTCCAGAGAGACAAGAAAAAATATCCGATAGCATAATTTATAGGAAGATACCATATTGATGAAAACAATCTTGCAAATAGAAGAACTTTCCATGTGAATTATTACATTCAAATTTAACAAAAGAAACGAAAAGAAATATAAAAATACAAAATGAAGTTACAAAAAATATACTGAAAGATAAGATACCAACAGATACAAATAGAATGAAAAGATTAAGTTGTCAGAAAGCAAATATATATAACAGAGAGCAAGAAACAAAGGGAAATAAGAAACAAACTGCAATGTCCCAGTTCCCATTGTAGCCTCCCTTTCTTACTTACCGTGAACTCCTGATTAGTGTCAGGGGAGAACATGGCCCAAGAGAGATAGGCTTCCAGATCAGCTTGAGTAATCCTGGTGCTCAAGTTGAGGTATATACACTCCTCTTCATTCTCCTCTTCTCCTCCCACCGCCCCGATGACCTGCTCCGGGTAAGATAGCTCCTCCAGAACCTCCTCCGAGCGGTTGGGGTGCTCCTCTTCAGCCACTATTACTATGGAGTTCGAGGGTGTCGGTGGGGGGAAATGTGGTTCCTCCTCTTGTCTATTCAGATCCACAATGTTGACTCTGGGTTTCTCGTTCCCATCAGTGCAGGTTACCAGATCTGCTTTAAGGAGCAAAGTGCAAGTGTTCAACAATCTACCAATATTCATGACTGGAAGCTGGTATGACTACGTAGCCATAGACACTTGCAACTGGTACAGAACCTCTAAGTTAAAAATGAATGAAAAGGGAAAGAAATAAGACTGTACTAAGCCAGAAAGATTGTAAAGTCATGGTCTAATGTATTGCAACACCTTCCAATGAGATGGCTTCGAAAAATGATCCGAAACTATAGCTGTTGGTGTGTGCAATTTTGGTTCATAAAATTAACTCAAATAGCTCGCTTTTATTCACCAGGTTGCAGTACATTAGACCATGACTTTACCACAAGTGAAAATGAGGCAGAGGAGGCAAGGAAACAAGCAAGAAGAAAAAGAATAGGTTGGACAGCTTAAAAGAGGAAAGGGATAACAGGTAATCCCCCCCCCCCCACAGGAATCAAAATATAAAAATCTTTAGCCATACCATTTCTAATTATGTTTAGCTTCTGCCATTTTTTTAAATTCACTGCACTTAATAAGCAATGAAGTTTGTAATATCATGGCTTGTCATTTTGCAAGCTGACACAACATTAACTTAGTTGACAAAACACTGGAACTTGTATAATTTCATGCTCAATTTTACGAGTTGGATATGTGTATGTTCCCCACTTAGACAAAACTAATTTGGAAGGTGGTTCACTGAAGCACAAAACATGTTTACACTCACTCAAAATTTGTGAACTCTGTCCATCAGTTATTGATTCACTACAGTACCTGCCTGCTGCTTTTGAACTGTCTCAGGATCAAGCAGAAAAAGCCTGATACAGTACAGTCGGCAAAAAAAAGTGCTTTTACCATCCTTACGTTAATTTTAATATCGTTAAGCGTTGTCGACAGGATTGGTACTCCGCTAGACTGGTCAGCCTTGGCTCATGTCATCACAGACGGCTATCGACTTTGTCCCTCTGATAATATGCGGGCTGCAGCAGTGACAGCTTTTTTATATCAAAAGTTTAGCTGATTTTAAACTAAATTTTAAAATTCAACTATTACTCTTATTGTAAACGAAACTTTTTTTGCCGACTGAACATATGAATCTAAAGATTAAAAGCTGGCTGGTGAGGTATACAAATTTTGAGGTAAGAATGCACCAACTATTACAGTATTACTGGAGAAAGGGAATGTTTTGTATACTAAACACACCCTACATTTCACATACTACAGTCAATGAGGCTAGGTTTGGTGAACAAGTATATGCTCGGCAAAAGTAGCAAAGTAAATGTTATTCAAAATGCCATACCAGATAATTATCTACTTACTGTTTTCATTGCCATCAGTTCTCAGCTTGGATCTATGCCTGCATGCATGAAAGTGATATTGGTCAAACAAACATGTTAGTAAACAAAATCAAATACAGTATAATGTATTAATAGTTGCATATAAACAATGTAACATGCAAATCAAGAAACACCATAATCCACATGCTCAAACCAATAGGCTATCTATCTATCTATTGTAGGGGAGGTGGCCGAGTGGTTAGTATTCTGGACTCGAAACCTATAGGTCCGGAGATCGATCCTCTCAGGTGTGGACGTGAGAATATTAAATTTTACTCTTCCGGTTTGAGTTTGAGGCACTAACTATAAGGCCACCAAACGTCGTAAAACACCCTCACTGATACAGTACACTCGCCAGCACTGCCCCGTGGTACAGGGGCTCACACGTTTTAGGAGATGTGGCACCACTGTGATGATTTGCATCGAAAAAATCCACGTGTGTGAAATAAGTAACCTCGATACAGTGGCGCATGAAGTGAACTTTGTTATTGAATGTTTCGAACCACAAAGTATCATAACAGGCATGCAATAAGTGTTTAATATCTGCCACTTTTATATATAAAAGAGAGAAATATGTAATCTTACCTTATCCAAAAATAAAACACTTTTTTATTTGCTCTTTCTAGCTGCTGGCGAGCTTGCCAGTGAGGAGTGGGGATTTACCAGAAAAAATAGGGATATATATCCCCACCGGGAACAAATTTTGACCACCCCCTCAGGAGGAACATTTGTGAGTGTTTTTGCAATATATGCATATGATGAATATTAATCCAACATACTTTTTGTTCTCCAAATATTGGGTATCTTATTTTTTATCCGGTTAACGCCGGGTACTACACAAAGTAGTTATTTATAAAATGCATAATAATTGGCCACAGTTTTGTGATGACGTGTCGTTGGTATCTCATCATCTAGTCTGCAGCGCCTTATATGAGGTCAGAGAAAAGAGGGAGCTGTGAGCCTGGCACATACAAGCTCAGATGTGACCACATTTGCTTCAAGATTCGCAGTAAGAAACACAGGAACAGTGAAGAAACACGATTATGTTGGTAATGTATTGGAGTTAGAAATAAGAAACCTATGCCATATTTAATGTATTTTTACTTATTGTAAGGTAAAAGAAACTATCTATATATATCTACCTATTTCTTACCATCCGACTACACTAATTGTATAAGTTATTCTAAAAAATTGATAACATGAACTGAATAAACGAGTAAACACTGATAAGTTGGATGTGTGAATGACAACTATGCTGATCACGTTTGTAATTCTGACTTTATTACAATTATTTGGGTGAATAATATTAACATCACTTCTATATGGGATATATTTTAACCTGTAAACGGATAACAAACTAATCTTAATTAATTAAAATAATTAACAAAAAAGTTAATGCACTATCAACATTGTGTATATTGCAGCTACAGTAACTACCTGGTTTTATGTCCATTACGTTATGATGGCGAGAATAAATATGCTAGCCCCACCAGCAAGGTGAAGAAAACTCGTCTCTTCAGTTATGACTGGAAACTGAAGCTTCTTCCAATGAGTTCTCGACAATATCATGGATGTTCACTATTCTTGTGATTAGTTCTGTGAATTTTGAAGCAAATGTAGTCTTATCACAGCATGCCATGAGCGAGGCTTATGGCTCGTCCCTTTTCCTGACAACAGATTTGGGGATCCATACATGTATTAGGTGATAAGATAGAAACAACGTAATCACAAAAATGTAGACAGCTAAAATGCATTACATAATAACGAGTACTGAATACTTTCTAATGTAGAAAATTAAGGTTAAACAAATTCGGGCTGAAATGATACATTGTGGTTCGAAGTTTTAAACAACAAAGTTCACTTCATGCACCACTGTATCGAGGTTACTCCATCCCACATGCGGGCATTTTTCGCGGCAAATCATGACAGTGGTGCCACATCTCCTCAAACGTGCGAGCTCCTGTAACACGGGGCAGTGCTGGCGAGTGTACAGTCGGCGGCAAAAGTCCTGTCGCCTCACTTGCTTCACCGAGGCACGCGATGTTCATAGACTCGAGATTATTAAGTGTAGAAAACGTGTGTATTTCTCGAGTCCATGAACACTGCATGTCTCGGTGAAGCAGGTAAGGCGACACGACTTTTGCCGCCGACTGTACCATAACAGCTGCAGTATTTTGGGAATAACCCTCACTTCCCTCACTCTGTGGCTGGGTACCAGTTCGGAAGTCATGACACGTGTGTGTGAGCAGCAGTTGACCTGGGCCACGGTAACGGGCTTGTGAAGCCTATGTCCAGTGTCAGAACATTAACAAAATATATATTCATCTATATACTGTAAAAGGGGAATTTTAACTGACAATCCAGTACTGAATTTGATACTGTAAAAGGGGAATTTTAACTGACAATCCAGTACAGAATTTGATAACACTATAATAATATGTAATAATAATAATAGTAAGCTAGCACCAGACCAGAGAACAACATACTGTACAATAATGATGCAAATACTGGACATGCACAATTCAGAAATAACATACAAAAATAAATACAAATGAGAATAGACATACAAGAGAACAGAGACAGAAAAAGATAGAGACACATGGAAAAAAATAACAATATAAGTAAGGTAACTGATGTAAGACTAGAGTACAGTACAGTATAATATCAATGAGGAACATATACGGTATTAAAAGATCAGTTAGGAGACGCATTACATCCAACAAAAACTATTACTGGCTCAGCTCTCTGGGACAATATTTTGGTATAGCTTCTTCAGGAAACATATTCAAATAGAGCTCCTATTCATACTGTATTTGTTTTATCATTACATAACATGTTTTCTTCAAGATTCCCATTAGATGTCACCTATTGCCTTTGAAGTACATTTTCTAACTTATTCAGGTAAACTTTGAAGTTTACTTTAACCTGAATTCTGAACAAGTTTTACTATTATACTAAATACTCTACTTACCTTTTGTAATATAGAAGAGCCAGCACCACCATCAACAGTACCAACAGAAGCAGCAGACAGATGAAACCTACGACAAGGTAGTTGACTGTAGGGTAAGGAACTGCCGTGATCGGAATGGGTGGTGATGCTACAAGTGCACTGTGAGGTCCTGGTGGCAGAGGAAGTGAGGGTGAGTCAGGGAGTACAAGAGAGGGTAGGTGGGTGGAACAATGGGAGTGTAAGTGTAGGAGAGAAAGGGAATACAGGAGAAAGGAGTGTGTGTGAGGGTGGAAGGGAGGAAGTGTGGGTGAGGGTGGTAGTAGGAATGCATGGGGATATTTGGTGTTGTGTATATGAGGTGTTAAAAAAACCTGTGAGAGATAACGACAGAGACAGAACAATAATATTTAATCTCATATTGCCACAGGGTAGAAAACATCGTGAAAAATCCCTCCTCACCAGATTTTCTTTCAGTCGCCACAACCAACAAGTAAGTTGAGCCTTCTTCCAAGGGCTCATTCTCATAGTTGTCATACGTCTCATTGTCCCCCACGGTGAACTTTTGGGTCAGGTTGTCTTCACGCTGTGATTAGTCAGGAATGATTTATAACCATACACTTACCTGAATCAGATCCACACCATAACAAAAAGTCACAACATATGTTTTGCATGTTCTGAACTTCTACATGAGAACACATTTTGATTAGCCTATTTGAATAAAAAAAATCAAATTTATCACAGGAATTTTACCTCAAGAAAAGAAATCCTAGAGAAATTTATATAAAGTGTGATCCAAGTTGAGACACCTGCTGTCAGTCTTTCAAGTTTAAAGCTTTCTGTATTGATTACTTTGGCTCCACAAAGTTTAATTAATGTAGTCCATAATTTTCTGTCCACAGCTAAAGAAAAAAGTTGTCAAGACTTAAGATAATGTGACTAAGAGACATGGCAGGTGTATGGACAAAGCCTCAAATATTCTTGACTGTTGACGTTTATAATGAGAAAGGAAAACTGGCGTATGATACCTGCGAGATGCGGGCAACAATCCTCAACTCCTCTGGATTCTCCACAGAACGCTTTTTTCGGTTACTACTTCCAAGCACCGAAGTTTCATTTATAAGATCAACTACTGCTTTCTTCAGTGACTCTTCAAACTCTTTATTTAGAACATCAGGGTCTTCCCCAGCAGTGATGTTCTTGAGGACAATCCACTGATACCTGAGTGAAAACAGAAAGTAGAGGAGACATATACTGATAATTACCAGTAGGTTCACTGGTATGTCTAGTACATACACATTACAAGTCTGTATTATTTCCTCACCTCACAACTGGATACAATACCTATAAGTAGCTTACTTGCTGCTGGGTAAAAAGGGATGGTGGGAGTACATGTTTGACTCAAAGTGTAACCAACCACAGAAATGAACCCTAGATTTGTGAATATTCATCCCTTAATAGAAACTACTCAAAGGTTCTGATTCAGTCAACATTCAACAAACTCTGATATTAAAGATATTTTGAAGATGTCAGAACTTGTAGTCTACATAGTAGCATTTGTGCATTTATACACATGTACATTAACATTTATTTAGGTTTCTCCTACGTTACTTTGTATGCTATTAGTACAATTACAGAATTCTGAAAGGCAGGAAGAGACACAAAATATACACTATGTCCACAACTGTATTTTATTATTTAGGGGCCGTTTCTGAAGAATACACAGCATCATCCTTCTCACAGGTATCTGAACCCATCGTCTATATTTTTTTGAGGAAGTGGAGAGGGAGTTCAATAACCAAGAGAGGACACATTATTGTTGTTGGAAATTCAAATTTAATCAACTCCTGCAGTACCTCAAGGGATGCACAGGGCCCCAGGGAACTTCCTTCACCAATACTCCTCCTTATTGTCCTCAACTAAGTTTCCCTTGGCCAACCTCTGCCTCTTCTTCCCATGGCAGTACATTCAGGTACATCTTTTACTGAAATATTAAACTACTTCCCTTTATGTACAGTAAACGTGCCCCGGCCACTACCCATCAGACATTCTCAGAGTTTCATCGACTGGTTGCTACTCATGATAATCCCTTCATTTATTACTCTATCCTGCTAGGTTATACCAAGATTTTTTTTCTCAATTCTAACACTTTTAATCTAATGCTAATGTCTGTACCACGACTCATACCAATAAGTTAAATCTGACCTAATCAGATACTTGTAAATTTTAACCTTAATATGTACTGAAAGCATAGACCCTATATTATTCCATACTGATTTTATCATCCCAACAAACCCCCAAGCCTGGCTAATCCCCTCTACAATTTAAATATTTAATTATCCATTTACAGATACCATCATTCTCAGATATCTAAAGTCTTTTTAGTTTTAACAGCCTCATTTCCAAGTACACAATCTACCTTAATTGATACTTCATGATGATATTATCAATTCTGGTCTTACAATAATTTACTTTCAATAGAACTCTACCTCCTTACTCCATCAGATAATCAAGCACCTCTGCCATACTAAGATACTTTCACAAATCAATACAGGCTACTAATAATTTTAAATAATCTTGTTAGTGTAGGAAACACAAAGTGGAAGAAACAAAAAGGATAAAAAACTAAAAAAAAAGACCGATTTATGCATCATATAAAAGGGGAAGTGGTTAGTGTTCTGGACTCATAACCTAGAGGTCGGGAGATCGATCCTCTCAGGTGAGGGCCTGAGATTATTTGTTCTTCCGATTTGAGTTTGAGGCACTAACTAACCGAAAGTCGTAAAACACCCTCACTGGTACCATAACAGCTGCATTATTTGAAAATAACCCTCGCTTCCCTCTCTCTGTAGCTGGTTACCAGTTCGGAAGTCGTAACACGTGTTTGTGAGCAATAGTTGACCTGGGCCATGGTAACGGGCTTGATGAAGCCTATGTCCAGTGTCGGAACATAATAAAAAAAAATGCCAAGATAACAGTTACAAGATGAGTGTAACAAGTGTAGTAGAAAGAAAAAGAGAGAGATGGAGGAAGGATAATACCCATACCTACAAACTGGCAGAAACAAATTAATGAATAACAGCACAAAGAGAAAACAAACAGACAACCACACACTGACAAACATATAAAGTTTAAGGGACAGACAGACTCACCCTGGGAGGTTGTGGAGAACAGGAAGACGGACGGTGACAGATGTAGAGTCTGAATACATCAGTCCTGGTTCACCGTCAACTTGGGGTACTGCTGGCCTAGTATAAAACTCCTTGTTCTCGGGATCACTGCAATACTTCTGGTTACACACCTCCACGCCTGCTATGTATTCACTTCCCTCTTGGAGATTTGTGAACTGGCAGGAGAACGGGTTGCAATAGATATTATTTGATTTATTAAGAAGGGACAGAAGATGTGTAGACCAAAACTTTGCAAACATTTCAATAGTCGAGAAATATCTAGGCAAGTTATCGAAGCCGTGTGCTTACTTATAAACAGTAACTATATGGTGCAAGTCATCTTGATTAGCAATACAATTACCAAAAAGCTAAGAAAGGAGAATTTACCAGTGCATTGTAGCCCTGCCAAAATACATGCACACAATATTTACAAGGAAATGTAATGCTTGACTCACCTCATATATCCTCTCAGTTATATTCCCTTGTGGCTCCTTCACCAGGCTAACAATATATTGTTTTATTTTTCCCTGGGGGTAATCAGGTTCATTCCAAACAACAGTTGCGGTGGTCTGAGTCACATTTACCACCATCAGGTCCTTCACAGGTGAGGGTTCTGTTGACAAGGGTGAGCAGTGGGGTTAATGTAATAGTACATTTATTGTACAGTTAATAAAGACAACTGCTGATATTTGTAAATAACACATTCTCTTTCCAGGAGTCTGTATTTGAAAAAGTTATAATATGCAGATAAGGCCCAAGACACAATTCTGGTCATGTGTTTAAATTGTGTGTCATGGCACAACCAGATCAACCAGATTTCTTCAACTTTTTTTCATGTGGTTAAGGTGTTACAGTATCACTATAATAGGAATGAAACTTGGTGGAAACAGTTACAAAACACTGTTCTCACTATCTACATTATATTCATCAACCTGAGTGTGTACTAAGGAATGCAAATGTGGAAATGCTTTTACTGAGGTGAGCTACAAATGTTTGGTTGATCAGTTAAATGAAAGGAGACAGGACTGGAAGGGTAAGGCTCAAGAAAAAAAAATAATACTAATGATCTCAACACTAATCATGTACTGTATTGCAATAAGACACAACTCACGGATACACAATATAGGGTAAATTAATAGTAGTTTTCACTTGTCTGCTTTCTTTCAAATCATTAAATTAGATCTATGTTATCAGCCAACAGTTCAGCATACACCCTCTTTAATTAAATCTATGGGTCATATGCCAGTAAATACACAGTGTTGACGACAATGGTGGGGTAATAGTATGATGATCCCCTAAACGCAATAGAACCATCATACTTGTACTGTATTATCATCAACACCAATTAAGGGACCCTGTGATGTAGCCAGAAAATTGGAGTTAAATGAGTCCTTCAAATATTGCCACGAAACACTACCTATATGGAAGGAGCTTGTTTCGTGGCATAGTCAGAAGGAAACAGAACCCTCCAATGTTATTATGCAACACATTCCAAACACCTCCATTCACTAACTCCACCATGCACCATCAGACAAACCAATGGCTAATAGCAATGGTGGAGGACTCATCACCTATTGTCCACAAACCCCTCAACTATAATAATATAGTAGCTGATTTCAGGTGCGCACTGGTTTCTATATTATAGAAACCAGTGCGCACCTCAAATCCCTTCTCCCTAATCACAACACTATCTCAGAAACTCAAGCCATTTAAGTCCGCACTGGGAAAACGTTTGGCAAATATCACAATAGTAAATATAAACATCCCCCTCAAACCTGTCCTTATCTTGGGTGGTGACTTCAATGCCAAGACGTCGGCCTGGTATGTCAACAACCCAGACAAACAAAGGGATTAAAATCTTTATCTTAACAGCCAACCTCATTTCATTAAACAACACTCATATCCCTCACCAAGCCCTCTTCCAACCATCCTCTCCCAATATAACCTTCTGTTTCCCCAACCTCGTCCCCAGAACATCATGGAGGGTGATCAGTAAAACCCTCAGCTCTGACCATAACCAATCAAAATCACCACAAAGACAATAATCACCCCAATTGGCCACAGACACACATACACTAACTACGAAAGACCCAACTGGGAAACCTTCACTACCGAAACAGAACAATACTATGAAACACTGATCAGCTGTACACCCATCACAAACATACATCAACACTGCTGTACAAAAATTCAATGCAATTATAAAATACGCAGACAAACAAAACATCCCTAAGGACAATAGAAGAAAACACAACCCCAACTTTACGACAGAAACTCAAGACCTCATTAGACAACGAGACACATTTAAACACACATCCCCAACTCCTCACACACAACACATTATACACCAAATACTGTACAAACACTAAATATACAAATAAACAACATAATAAAAAAAAACCCACTAAACTGGCAAATTAAGGTTTATCAACACACTTAATCAAAAAACCAACACCAGCAAACTCTACAAAACACTAAACTAAACAGCATCACACTGTCCAACAGCAACACTATACAATCACATGCAGCCATCATAACAACAGACACTATACCCTCTAATAAACAACAAGCAAACACCCTCATCCAGCATTTCTTTCATATCAGCTACCTTCACTCTCACTCTGAAGACTGACAAGTCATCAGACAGGCCGTGGCAGAGAGCATAAAGTGACAGACTGCGAATGGCAAGGGCCCAGGTTCGAGTCCACGAGAAACGTCTGTGATTTTTCAGAGGTGATCTGATGGGTCCAGCTATTCATCAATTATCCTGGCTATTTCTCGCCATCTGCTACTCTCGCTCTTACTGCTCTTTCCACTCCTGCTTCACAGTCCAACACATCTCCTAAGCAGCAGAACTGTTTCACTTCCTCTAACACGCCTCCATTCACCATCAACCCGGCATCCTCTTCATCACCATCACCATCACTACCCATCTCCTCCCTCACACATCTAGGACATACAAAGTTCCGTACACTTCGGAGACTTCTCAAACCCGAGCATCGTTGGTGACACCATTTATTACACTCAGTACACAGCATTGAGTTTGTTCCCACTCCTCTTCCACAGCATCCACATGGCCATCTTCCTGACTGAATTAATTCTTGAGCCTTATTTCCAGTCACCATCATTTATGTCTTTTCCATGTTTATTTTTAGCCCCCTCTGTTCCATCGCTTCCTTCCACCTGTTAAACATATTTGTTACTTCTTCCTTTGATTCTGCTGTCAAGACCAGATCATCGGCATAGAGCAGTTCCCACGGCCCATTCCCTCTTGCCAATTTAGTAGCCTCCTCCATTACTGTGATGAAGAGTAGTGGACTAAGAGCTGATCCCTGGTGTACTCCCAATCCTATGTCAAAGTCCTCTGATGTTCCTGCCTTTGTTTTCACTCTTGACCTTGATCCCACATACAGAGACATGACTGCAGCCACAAGCCTTTCTGGCACTTTTTGTCTCCTCAGTGCCCACTCAATCGCTCTCCTTGGCACTCGATCAAATGCCTTCTCAAGGTCCACAAACACATGGTACAGCTTCTTCTTCTCACTGAACGTTTCTTGTTTTTACCTCATTATAAAAATTGCATCTGTTGCTGACTTTCCTGGGCAAAATGCAAACTGCCGACTATCCACTTTTATCAGTTTCCTCAACCTCTCCTCCAATACCTTCTCAAATAGTTTCATTCCATGCTCTAATAGTCTAATTCCTCTATATTTTCCACACTCCAGGGCATCTCTTTTCCTTTATATATTGGGACAGTCTCACTACTTTTCCCGCCTTAAAGAATTTCTCCCTCTTGTTAAATCTCCTAAAACACCTGCTTTCTTTATCAAGTAATTTGTCATTCCCGTTGGACCCCCCTCTCTTCCATTTTTCATTCCTTTTAATGCTCTGTCCACTTCCTTCTCTGATATTTCTTCTATTGGTCCTTCCCCCATTTCCATCTCTTCCAGCATGTGTTCATTTTCCTCATTTAACAAGTCTTCAAAGTAACATCTCCACCTCCCAAGTATCTCTTCTGTATTTATCTTGATAACTCCCCTTTCATCCTTTATATACTTTGTTCCCGTTACATCTTTACTCTCTCTTTTCATTTGTATTGCAATTCTAAACATTTCTTTTTGCTTCTCACTACTATTCAGTTCTTCACTCCAATTTTCCCATGCCAACCTCTTTGCTCTGGCTACTTCACTTTTTGCCTGTCTTGTTTTCACTTTATATTCCCTTATATCTTCTTCATTATGTGTATATACTTTGCCATCTCTTGTATGCCCTTTTCTTTTCCTGCAATGACCTCTGCACTGCTTCATTCCACCACCATGTTTCTCTTCGCCTTCTTCGGTGTCCTGTAGTTTCACCACAAACTTCCTTTGCAGCCTCCAGAACATTTTCACTCAGCTGCTTCCAACCTCTTCTGTTTCCATTATATTTCTGTTGAACCTTCACTTTAAATTGTCTTCGTGTATCCTCATCCTTCTGTTTCCACTCTTTTATTTTATTTTCGCCCCTCTGCATTTTTGTTCTCTTTAAGTTTGTCACATTTAGATCTGTCCTCAATAGGTGGTGCTGTGTTAAACAAGCTTCTCTTGTGATGACCTTACAGTCTCTTACATGTATCTCTCTCTCCTTTTTCAGCAATATAAAACACATACTATAAAATTATATAGTACTGTAATCAAGATTCTTTTTGTACAGTCTGCTTAACTCTAGTGGGAGGAGCCTGGTGATCTGGGAACACTTATTAGAGATGATAAATTTAATATGGTTTAAATGGCTAATAATAAAGATTATTAACCATTTAAGGGAGAAATCTGTTGTTGATAAAGTGATGGGCTAGTTATTCCTCCAGTAACCCTCTAATTTACCAACAAGAAGATACTCCCTATTTACTTTTCAACTTTGATACAGTGTTACCAGATCATCTTGCTCCTCACACTCGAGCTGAGAGAGACGAATTTCTGTTGCCGACTGTAGCAATAATACATGCAGAATGAATCATCACAAACCATCCAAATATCTCTCTCATGCATCTATAGCACAGCACATAACAATCTTACAATGACATAAAGCATTTGCTAACAACACTATACAGTAATATAATTCTCATATGGTGTTTATAGGACACTGAATGTTATGCTTCCTATGAGCTAAAGTAATACTGTATAATGTGACCTTAACCAATAACCTGTTACTAGTGATATAAAGACATACTTCCTTCCTGAGGTGTGGCACTTGTTGTCACGTCGTCGCCATAGTCGTCAACATCCTTGTTTTTAGCACTGACCTGTCAACACAACAACACAGGAAGGGGGTGAGGAAGTAAGTGAGGCAATTATACAGATTACCACAGAGTAAATTTATTTATAAAAAATATGAACAACTTTCACACATGTTGATGCATATGTGTGTATATTATTACAGGAAAGTACTGTACATACAATTTTTTTTCACTAAGGTATTGTTTTTTATTCATTATTTGCTTACGATATTTTAATATTAAAAACTATAATACAGTACAGTATAGGACTACAAAAGTTATATTGTAAGAGTTAACCATTACTCTCAGTCTTTTATGAACACAACTGGTCAACTCTGGAACACATTACCTCCATCTGTCTTTCCCACTTACTATAACTTATGCTCCTTCAAAATAAATTATTTCTTAAGCATCTCGAACATAATTGGAAATGAATTTGGAATTCTCCTACTTTATATTTTATCTCACTGGTGAGGACAATGAGCGGCCTTTCAGCCTTTGGTTCTCACCAAAATAAACTTGGATAATTTCAGTCTGCTTGAGCACATTTAATTACTGCTTTCAGAAAAGTTGGTAATTATTGCACATGAATGATGTTAATAAGAGTACAGTACATAGAGGATAAGAGCACCCAATGTCAATCAGTAACTCACAAGGGAAGTACAACAATGTCAGTGTGAACTTACCCTGATATCATATACTTCATTATTGGTGAGGCCGGTGATGGTGTAACTGAGTGTGTTGCTGTAATAGATCCAATCCACTTCCCAGCTTCTAGAATTGATACTCTTCCAATTGACCTTGTACCCTTCCAGTTCACCTCGAATTGGATTGTCCGATGGTTTCTCCCAACTCACAGTGATGGAGTTTGAGGCTTCCTGGGTGTTCACATTTCTTACTTGACCAGGTTCTGTGGCAACATTACAGTAAAGTCTCAGTATAACATGTATATATTATTACAATTATAAACACACATGACCAATTCTTTGATTCAAACCTATTACAAGAACACATAATAATGTCTGGGAAAGCAAGTGGGTGTCTTACATGAGGGACAGAAATATGATACTGCACAATATATAGGCAACAGGGAGATATTATTACTTGTTGGTGCAGTTCTGAAGCGTGTTTCCTTCATTAGGCTGAAGTCAGTGTTTCTGCCGGCATTGTTGGCTGGGTACGCTCTAATGGTGATCCAGGTGTAAGGAGGCAGCTCATCGTTGGGTAACACTAGTGATCGGTATGCTGACACTCGTGATCGGGGAGCTGATATCCATGTACCATAGACTTCTTTGTTCACATCATTTACCAGGTCATAAGACACAGTGAGACCAGGACCATTTTCCTTATAGCAGCTGGTTTCTAGTCTGACACTGCAGCTGGTTGGCTGATGTTCCTCGCAGATGAGTGACTCAACGGGTAGAAGTGGAACTGTGGCAAGGAAAACACTTAATCAAACTCCCACATTACATTAATAAATGAAAAAAAAAATCAAATATAATCCAACCCAACTTAACCCAATATAAATCAACTGAACCCAACCTAACACAATCTAAACTAACCCAACCCAACAAATCCAATCTACATCAATCCAGCTCAACATCACCTAATCTAAACCCAACAAATCCAATCTACATTAATCCAGCTCAACATCACCTAATTTAAACTAACTCAACCTAAGCTAACCCAACCCATTTATATTAATCCCAGCCAACCCAACCTAACCTAACTCAAATCAAACTAACACCCACCCTAACCTACAACTGGGGGCCATATTCAAGAACATTTAAGGTGTATACGATGGCACGGTACTGGTACGACGGCTCCATAGACAACAACAGAGCCATCGTACCGGTCCCACGCCATCGTATATACCATGAATGTTCTTGAATACGACCCCCAGTGGATCTCATTCTTTACCTTACTGTTGATGTCACCAAGAATATTAGTCGACTACTTGTCCCTTTACCTTCCCCCTCTGATTATTGTCTTCAGCTCTACTTCCCCTTTTATTGCCTCACTCTCCTTTCCCTATCTTTTTCTGGCCCTCCTGCCTTACTTTATCTATCCTCTTGGACCTTGCCTTCCTTCCACTTCGATCCTTACCCATACCCATACCCACTAACCTAATCATTTCCTCCTTTACTTTTTCCTCTCTTCACTACCTTTCCTTTACCCTTCTACCTTACTCTTCCTCCTCTGTCTTTTACTCTTCTCTTCACCAGCATCATATCACTTCCTCACCTGCAGTGCCAACATCCACACTCTTCACTGCTTCAGGTCCTACCCAAGCTGAGTTCTTGAATTTCGCACTGAAGGTTACTGTAGAGTATGCCAATTCCTCAATGGGTCTTACTACTGTTGGTCGAGTATCGTACCATTGTGACCAGCTAGTAAATCTGGGTCTATAGGTACTGAATGTGCAGGCCTTACGGTTAACCTGTTTGAGAAAAGATTTAGTAAGCATCATACAAACTCATTTTCCTCCATCCTCCAGCCAGTCTAATAAAGCTTCATCCATCCCCCAACCTGTCTGCAATAGGTTAGAGAGTTCCCTTCACTCAAAATGGAGCAAATTTGTTCCAGGAGCAGATGATAAAGGAAGGGTACCAACGGAAAGAGGAAGTGGTGTTAGAGACTCATAAGACAAGTAGTGTTGAAGATATTGTACTGTACTCTGAAAATTATGATGATGATGATGATTGTTGTAGTACTTGTATATACAATTGTTGCCGAGTGGTGAGACACAGATCACTTATATAGTATATGGAGGTGACTGGTGGGTTTATATAAGGCAATCTGTATGGAAAATTATAGGACTGCATTTGAATGTAATATTTATTCAAAGGAAATATCATCAATTATGTAAGAAAATTTCAAAAAGATAATCCTAATTTACAAATATCAGAGGCAAAGTGGCATGCTATAAATATGAGACAAAGATAAAGCAAAAATGGTATAATATATATTTATAGGCTATGTAGCAATGTATATTAACTGTACAAAACCCACCTTGTATCTGAAGCTGTACAGGAGGTTATTTGATGCCCCAGGTGGTGCTTGGACAGAGAAGTGGACATGTGAGGCTGTGGTCCGGAGGTTAATGACTGGCTCTGTCAGGGTAAGGAAAGTACAATGGAGAGTCTCATCAATAGGACAAGTAATACAGTAATATAATTAATTATCAACTTGCTCATGTTGGTCATTTTCTCTATATAAATTTTACTTCCCCGTATTATGTGTGTGTGTGTGGTATAGGCTAGGTGTTTTGTTTATGGTGATGTGAGGTGTGTATAGCGGTGTTCAGCATTACAGTTGACTTGAGTACTGTTTTAAGTCTGTTTGTGGTGAACCAGGCATTGAGTGTGTTGAGGTAGGGTTGGAGGATGTGAGAGGCTGGGTAATAGTATAATAATAATAATAATATTCGGTTTATTAAATAATAGCAGCTGGGAAGCTAAAAATGTACATATTACAATAAAACAATAAAGATAAAAATGGGATGAACACAAATATATATATATATATATATATATATATATATATATATATATATATATATATATATATATATATATATATATATATATATATATATATATATATATGCAGAAAGCTCACGTCACCGTGAGATATATATACAGTGGGAACTGGGAGGAGCTACACCTGGACAAAGGGATTTGACACCCACCTCACCTCACCTCAACTGACCCTTATTCCTTATACTCTGGTGGAAACTGCTTTATCACCATTTCAGTTAATAATTTATCACATTTGAAATAACCATAACTCATGTTAACATTATCTTTATATGTGCCTGAGATTAGACATGACTTAATTACATTTCTTTCAAGAAGGTTTGACGATTTAGCTCGAACTTTGGCACCTCCCCTGTTAATGTGATGGTCATAAGTGGCTTTGTGTTGGAATAAACCACTACTTGGCTGAGCTGTCTTAACACTATACTTGTGTTGTGTTATCCTTTTATCTAAGTCTTTCCTTGTCTGTCCTATATTTAATTTATTACATATGTTGCCTGGAATCTTGTATACAACACCTGAGTTACTCGCAGGGCTGTTCTTGATGAGTGTTCTTTCTGAAGATGTAATATGCGACAGTACTTACTGTTCTGCCTTTGGTTTCTCTTGTGGTTACTCTGCACACACGCACACACACACACACACACACATATATATATATATATATATATATATATATATATATATATATATATATATATATATATATATATACACGTACATTTATAACCTACTATATATGTGTCTGCATTTCTGTGTGTATATGTGAGTCTTATGTAATCTGCGTGTGTGGCTATGTGTATTTGTGGTGTTTGGGGTATTGGTAGGGAGAGTGGGTGACAGTATGGATTCTTGGAAGACACCGTTATTCAAATCTTTGATGTTTGATCTCTGAGCAGCCAATGAAACATGGGCTAATTTTCTTCACAAGAAGATAGCCAGCCATCGTTTTGTGTTGTTATGCATGTTTGTATCATATAGTTTGTTTGTGAGGTTGTGGCAGGGGATGGCATCGAATGCTTTGCTAATGAATGTCCACTGTGACAAGCAGTGTTCTGTGTGGTGGTCTATCTGAGTTGATGCCATCGTAGATTCCTCGTGTCACTGAGGTCTGTGAGAATAACTTTGTTGAGTGTAGTGATCTGAACAGTGTTGTGAGGGTGCAAGAGGAATGTGTGGTGTAATTAGATTTATGATTAGGTGTTCAGTTACTTTGGAAGGGGTGCAAAAGAGGATGATGGGGCAGTGAGATGAGGGTAGTGTGGGATCTTTATTGGGTTTGGGGATAGTGATGATATTACCATGCTTCCAGATGTTGGATATTATATTGTGTGAGTGGCTTTAATTTGCTTGTATGCCTTGTGGTCCAAAATGTCTACTGTGTATGTTACTGATGTTGTCAGGGCCCCAGGCAGATGATTGCTTGAAGTTGTGAATGATGTTATTCGTCTGACGGTGTGTGAATAGAATATACTGTACTTTATTTTACATTAATGGCACGGGTATTTATCATAGCTGGTTGAAGTCTACGTAGCCCTCCAAACAACGCTTGAACGCTACAAAACAGATACTATACGTGTATACCAAGGAAGTATGTTTCTTGGCATAGTCAGAAGTAATCAGTAGCCCCTTTACTTGACCACAAGAGACAGCTCCTTCAACAAAACAAAATGACAACAACCACTACTGAGGTACCTTTATATCATCTTATCTTACCGTAAAAACTAAGACTTCTTGAGTGTCTTGGTAAAACTTCAGTTTGGAGTGTGAGTTGTGTGTCGCCTGTGATGTATGACAACTCATCTGGGGCACGAGAGTTCCTCTTAAACTTGTACAGGATATTAATGTCTGGAATTGGATAAGATGCCTGGTGCTTCACCCTGGCACTTATGGCTGGTGTGGAATGTAATGTCTGGTTCACAACACTCCTGTTGAAGGCGATGTCATCACTGAGGTAAGGTGGTGGTGGTGGGTGCAAATCTCCTCCTCCATCACTCTGGTACTCCTCCATACCAGCACTGTCACCGGAGGGAAGAAATGGGAATGGCATAAATCAGGATGAAACAAACAAGGGAGGAAAAAGGAATGCAATAAATGAGTATGAAACAAGGGAAGGAAGAAGAAGGAATGCAATAAATGAGTATGAAACAAGGGAAGGAAGAGGAAATGCAATAAACGCGGATGAAAGAAGAGCGCTCTTGGCCTGGAAGCCCCTGTAGCACGGAGGTGATAAAGAAGAGGAACAGCAAGCACAACAAGAAGTACAAGGAAATAAGAATAAGCGACAAATAAAAGTTGATACAGAGGAGGGAAATCGACAAGCACAACAAGAAATTAAATGACAGGAGGGACAAAAAGAAGTTGATAGAGAGGAGGAACAGCAGGCATAACTTTGACGGGGCTTGACCAAGTAAGGAGAGAGTGTTGGAACAAGGAAACATGAGACTCTTCTGTCGTGGTCACAAACTTGGGGTTAGTTCCAGGAGGGAATGAAGCGTCAGAGATATAGATTGTTAGATAGACAGAAACCCTTGATATGTAATGCATTAACTGAACCAAAGGTAAGGAGTAGTAAACTAAGGGGAGGTTGTGAGAGAATATTTGAAACTATGAAATGTTATGCCATGGACAGAAAGAAAACTATACCTGGCCAGAAAGAGCTTGTACTAAAGAGACTGAAGAGGGATAGCAGTCACAGTAAGGGTCATAGGCAAGAACATATTGAGGTGTTGACGATGGCATGGTACAGGTACAATTGCTCTGTACTGTAGTGTGTCTATGGAGTCATCGTACCGGCACCGCACCGACCACGAATGGTTCACCTACGGCCCTACGCAATAAGGAAATTAGGGACATTTGAAGAGAGGAAGAGGATTCGCTAGAAGACAGAATGTTGTGGTAATATGAATAGTGAACATTATGACAAAGATTAACTTTCCAATACTAATGTAAGGAAATGTAAACTTCCTTTTGTATTACATGCTTATGGCCCCAATACAATGTCATGTAGTTGTGAATGTAAATATAGTTAACGTTCCATCAAGATTTGTCGCAATTCATATTTTGCCAACTGTACATACTAAGCTATGCCAAATCTACAGTACGACATTGAAACCTGAGCTGAGAACAAACGAGTGGTCCTAAACATTTTTACAATCTATAAACACTGAAATGTATGTGAAACGTGTACGTATAAGGTCGCATTACTCAAAATCCTTGGTGTTTACTTATAAGGGGATTAAAGCAATTTTGCTATGATGAGGTAAATGGTATTTTGTAGGCTGTATAAACATTTTTATACTTACCGACTTTGAGCATGACAACCCAACTGCTGGTACACAACACCTGAAATTTGAAAAGGCAGGGGAAACATGAGTACAGTTAATAAAGCAAATACTAACTAATGTCTGCATGTAAGAGGAAAGTTAATAGTTTTAAAACATTGATATTTGTCATGTGACCAGACACAAACGTAGATAAATAGAAGATGATAACATATTAATATTTAGCTACTTGTCATGAAGTTAATCAAGCCCGTTACCGTGGCCCAGGTCAACTGCTACTCACACACACACACATCACGACTTCCGAACTGGTACCCAGCCACAGAGAGAGGGTAGTGAGGGTTATTCCCAAATACTGCAGCTGTTATGGTACCAGTGAGGGTGTTATGGTACCAGTGAGGGTGTTATGGTACCAGTGTGTGTGTTATGGTACCAGTGTGTGTGTTTTACGACGTTCGGTGGCCTTATAGTTAGTGCCTGACACTCGAATTGGAAGATCAAATATTCTCAGGACCTCACCTGAGAGGATCGATCTTCCGACCTCTAGGTTATGAGTCCAGAACACTAACCACTCGGCCACCTCACCTAGATACACTTTGGCATAGTGTCAGCCAATTCTTTACAATAATCATCATCAATAATCAGCCTACAGCTTCCTTATCTTCACTACCCAACAGTCAACATTGGATATTGGGAACTTGCCTAGTTAATGCCATCGCCTGGCTCTTTTCTTCCATGGTCAGCTTAGTAGGACCCATTTTGCTGCGTAATAAAACATAATAAAAAACTGCTGAGTAAAATTGGCCAAGTAATATAGGGAGCGGGAGGGAGGAGTAGAGAGTCCCAAACACCCTCACTGTAGGCCTGGCTGACCCTTACTGATTACATAAATTAAAACTCAAGCATAGAATATGAAGCTAATAGTTACCTAATAGGTATTTTCTGTTGTAATAATTTGCTGTGAGGTTGATAATCCAAAATAAAGACAAGGCGTTAGAAACTGTCGCGATTTGTTGAGTGCGACGATTTCTTCTGTGTCAGCTGTATATTAATTGATTAAGGGTTTAATACGATCTCACATAATTATATAACTCAATTACTAGACAGCTTGATATCTGTTGTGTGATGGGCAGTGTTAGTGCCTTACACTATTCAACAGTAGCTGAAGATACACATGAATATATATATGGACGATATGGTAAACACAGTGTTTTACATGATGAGGAAACAATGAGGCTCAGACTGGGATATAAATATTACTGGGGGAGATATGTGGGTTAGAACCTGTCTCTTATACTTCATATCAAAGTCCTGAGGGTCACTCTCTCCAACACTAGGCTTATGTACTGTAATGCTCTTCTCTGGCTGAGTTCAGGCCTAATGATCAATGGCAATTGATAGAACTAATTAGTTGGTTTATTATTAGTGAGATTCTAGCAGCTAGAACATCATTGTAGAATTAACCATCTCAGTTTACTTTATATTTATGAGAAGCAATAGCCGACAGGCGTAGGTTGTTTGCAAATTGCAGTACATTTTTGTAGATTTTTCTCTGTGTTTGGATATTTTCTAACATCAGGTTTACCAGCTTTTAAATGTAAATCAACATAGCACACAGAACGAACCTTTCTAAGTACTGTCCCTCCCTATAATCACATTAAGTCTGACAACCACCACCACTTGTGTTGAACGCCATGATCAATAAAAGTGATTATCACTGGCCGGGATCCACAAAGTACTTACGCCCGCGTAAAACAGATATATTTCTTCATCCGATTTACACAACATCCCAGTGTTAAATTTCATAAAATTGCCGCATTTCTCGGAGACAAGTGACTTAATTATTCACTTTTGGTAATCCATTATAGTGCCAAAAATTAGCGGAAGGTGTGAAATAACCCGTGACAAAACATCATCGTGACCCAACCTTTAGTTACAGAGTTATTCCCGATAAACAGTGCGACACGGGCCCTGAAACCGTTAGTAGGAGATTGACTCTCTGCATACAGCCGCCATCGCCGTGAGGAAATTGGTCTACCCAGATTAAAAATGAACAGTACTCGTTTAACTCATATATTACCATATATCAATCATAGTTTCCCACCACAATGTAACACCTGTGGTGTGGTGCTATCAATCAGTCACATCATTTTGTACTGTAGTAGGTATGTTGGGGAACGTCAGCCTCTGCCTGCCTATTGTAGGGTAAATCAAGTCCCCATGAATCTGAACTCTGTCTTGGGTGATGGGGATCCTCCACGGTGTGACTGATAAATTGATCACTTTCTTGAAAGAGACCGGACTACTCAGAGAGTTGTGACTCAGATTTTATATGTATTTGTGTATATTAGATTTATCTTTTACATACATTAGTTTATATATATATATATATATATATATATATATATATATATATATATATATATATATATATATATATATATATATATATATATATATACAAAGAACAACATAATAAACATCACAAATTATTATGTGAGCTCATAGATAGGTACTCTTATGTTCTTAAGTAAATCAAAATAATGTTCTTGGTATAATATCATAACAGGGGGCCTGTGGTGAGCTAATTTCATTGTACCTTTTATAAAAAACAAAATGTAAAAATCTGGTGGTATGTGGCAGCTGTTATCTTAATGCGAACGGTCCTGTTTAAAGACATCAATTCTAAACATTGCGATCTACCTGTGTGAAGAAAGTTCATGTCACCTACACTGACTATAGCGCAGAGAGAGAGAGAGAGAGAGAGAGAGAGAGAGAGAGAGAGAGAGAGAGAGAGAGAGAATAGCATAATAATCCTATACACGGTCAATAGATATATAAACAGGCCCAGACCATATAGAGGTGTGTGTGTGTGTGTGAGATAATGTTTGACCCAGTCCAGTTTAAGGACCCTGTGATGTAGTCAGAAAATAGGAGGTTTGGGGAGTCCTTCAAACATTGCTACGAAACGCCACCCATATGGAATGAGTTTGTTTCGTGGCTTGGTTAGGAGGAATCAGAAGCCTCCAATTTTTATACACGATCACAGGGCCCTTAACCGTGGTGTACAGTTGGTGAATATGTTTACCTCTCGGCACTATACCGATAATATCATGACATTTAATAAATTGTATCGTAGGTAAATAACTTTGTCTTTCATTATTATATTCTGTGTAAATTGATTACTGCTTTACATAAATGGTGTATTACGTCTGTTACTTTCTGTATTATGGGTACTTGTTATTGTATTAGCCATTGTTGTAATATGTAATTAATGCTGTATATGTTTCAATGTTTCACTAAAGTAACACCATAATATTGGCCTATTATTATTATTATCATCCAAGGTATTCATTTATATACTGTATACATTTATTTTTTTGTCTTACCACTATACATTGATTATAATGTATATAAGCACCTTGCCTGGATATATAAGGAGAGAGTGGGCGACTGTTTACAATATATAAGTTGAACAAACATAACCATAGGTTACTGCCCTTTACAAATCAGAACAATACAATAATGTACAGTACTTACAGGAGATGACAGTGAGCCACAGCGTGCGTCCCCACATCGTCACACCTACACAGCAATAAAAGAAAGGATTATTTAAGATAAACATGATAGTCACACGTACTGTATATACAGTATAATAGGCAAGGTATAAGAATACCATTACCATAATAAACATCTCAGATATATGTAGGTCTCTATATATAGGACCAATTGTAGAGCATGGAAATAATTATTTCTATGTACACATCTATATCATAAACACAATACAACTGTCTACAGTGTGTAGCAGAGAAAGCTTTAAGGGTATATTATTTAGTTAGTGAATTGGAAGGTCTCTGATTCCTCCAATCTACGCCACGAAACAGATCCCTTATTAGAACCATATTGAGGGCGTCTGTTCTGGTATAGTTAGGAGGAATCAGTAGCCTTTCAATCTACCAACAAGTTGTATGTATAGTTGTGAGAACGTAGACTATTGTTGTATATAATTATAACTACAAGACTTACTATTACATTACACCTTTAACACCAATAAAACCACTACTTTTAATTAAACTCTGGAAAACTCACTTAATTTAAACATAGAAACGTGTTTGCATGTTTTATGGGGGCAGTGTACTGTATATATATATATATATATATATATATATATATATACTATGGAAGAATGAAGGCACTCCAATTCACTAAAAAGAACATTTCCCCTTATTTTTAATTGCATTGTCTAATATTATATAATGTTAAATGGGAAGTACCCTTTTATGTTTAACTCTGTCTGAGGATATAATATACAAAAGTACTTACTGTTCTGTGTATTATTTCTCCTGTGGTTATTTTGCATACACACATCCCACGGTGAAGTGAAGTTTCTGCAGATATGGATACCAAGTACACCTTCAACAACTTCCTGGACCATAACCCTAGTCTTCGCCACCCTTCACAAGATTTTCAGTCTTCACTTCTGGGGGCACATCGATCAAAGGAGAGACTACGTTTCCTCAGGCGATGTTTGGAGGAACACGTGCTCCCTAAATCACTCCTTCCTGACCGACTAGTGAATTTAGATGGACAACCTTATGGCGATTATGAGATTCTCACCTTAAGAAGATGCATCGCTAACACCCAAGAAGAAACAGTAAGTAAATTCCGGACATCTAACTCCATTAAGCAAAACCTCAACAATATTCTCACACCGGATTACCAACTGCTAGTGTTCCCATACTGCTATGGACGACTTACCGAAGAAATGAACGACATGAAAAGAAAACACGAGCGGAAATTACAAGTCTTGATTGAAAATAGTTATTGGAACGATCATCGCAATCCGGACTGTGTTATCAACCTGTCCTCTAAAGTGTTAGACCACCAAGAACTCGGTTCCACTAAGATTTTTGAAGGCATTAGATAAGCTTAAGAAAAATGACTCGGTGCATATAACCAAAGCTGACAAAAATTATGCCATTGTTATTTTAGACGAACATGACTATACGGAGAAGATACAAAGTCTTCTCAATGATACTCACACCCAAGGTTTAAGGAATATTTTTTAAACCTTGCTCACACCTACAGTCAACTTAAAAGCAATCCAACTGAGAAAGTCAGCCGTGCATATCACAGAGAACTTAAGAGACTTTTAAAAGGTAGAGACGACTTGATCAAGAGTTTCTCTGTGACAATTCCCTCGACACCTTATATGTATGGTCTCATTAAAACCCATAAGCCAGATAATCCTCCTAGACCTATAACAAGCTCCATTGGATCAGTAACATATAAACTTTCTAAGTGGTTAGTCACACTATTATCTCCATTTGTAGGAACGGTCTCAGAATCTTTCGTTAAAAACAGTGAGGATCTTGTGAACAAGATAAAAACACAAAAAGTATTGTACCCCTATAAATTAGTCAGTTTTGATGTTAAGTCTCTTTTCACCAATGTCCCACTAGATGATATATTAAATTTCCTCCCAAACATCATTGGTAACAATATTGATGGGATACCAAGTGACATCATCACCAAATGGATTAGGTTATGTGTTGACAGTTCAATGTTTGTATTTGAAGGTAGGCACTACTCACAGAAATTTGGTATGGCCATGGGAAACCCCCTTTCCCCTATTTTGGCTAATCTATACATGGAATATTTTGAGGATAATTTGTTAAATACAATTAAAGAATCAAATGTAACGTGGCTAAGATATGTGGATGATGTATTATGTTTTTGGCCTGATCATTTAGATGTTAATGATTTTTGTGATAAATTAAACTCACTTGCCCCTTCCATCAAATTTACTCATGAACTTAATCAGTGTCATAATACAGCAAAGAAACGCTTTTATTATGTAAGAGATGAGAGGTTACCTATGAGAGGTTACCTCGCCAGCCAAATCAAAAGATGCTTATTCTTCCATTCCATGAAAACTTTATTGATTATATTCAGGTACTGAAAAAACTCATAAACCCATCTCATCTGATGTCATTGCAGCTCTGATATCGAACAATACTTACATATGAGAGTACTCTTAAAAGTATGATGACAATACTAAAATTCGATACAAAGGTTTGTTAATGCGAACTCCATCTCCATTAGTTCCTTCGCCTAAAATCAACCATAAATCATTTAGATAAAAAAGACGTCTCTACAGCCTCGGTTATTGGCGTCTCTCTTGTTCTTTCTTCCTCCACCTGTCCCTCCATCCCCCCCCCCCTTCTTCCTCTTTCACTCCCCCATAAATCGTCAGGTAGAAGCGACCCCATGATGAGTGTACTCGAGTCTCCATCCCATCAGCTCGCAACAGTACATAAAGTGACTTACTAAAATTTTAATAACCAATGCAAGATTTAAAATTAACTCTGCAAAATTCTGGTACTGTCTATTGGGCGAGTCCACCACTGATGCTGCTTTTTCTGCTTGGTGACTGCATACACAGTGACAGCTTTCTTCCTTCCATTCATTTTCAGGAAGAGATGGTGGTGGAATAGCAGTATTTATTGATTTAATTGGAGGGGGTGTTGGTGATGTTCGTGTGAAGGGGTGATAAAAAAAACTCTAGCGCCGAGTACAGGAACGCTCATAAGAGAGCTCAGTATTATTCATGAAGGTTCTTAAGGGGATGTTCATTTGTTGGTGAACTGTAGCTATTGGAAGGTCTTTAATTCTTCCAAACTAAACCACGAAACAAATAGGGAACAGTAGACCTTCCAATTTACCAAAACGATTCAATTTAATCCCAATTAATTTAATTTCTTTAATATTTCGTCTTCCTTCAACTTTGATGTATATCTTTGCCCCATTAAACATTTCAAATCAAATCATACTCACCGTGACGTTGTATAGGGTTGAGTGAGGCACAGAGAACAAAACAATGGACGAGGCGAGGAAATGGTGTGTAGGTCGAATCTGACTGACTGTCTTCTCACTCAGTGTCACCACTGAAGACTGAGTTACGGCGTAGAACACAGACACACATGTGTATTTTTGACAGGAAACGTGGAGACAAGGCATTATTTATCTATATGTATCTTGTTTTTCTAGCTTCTTCACCAGTAGCCATCCACAGCAACCATAAATGTCCCATAATTATTATCCACCATTTATTATTAGTTTCATCAGGTGTTAGGTTACAATAACGCCGGGAGCTCCCTCATCAATATTATAGCATTACCATTACCGTCCCTTCTATCATCATTATCATCAATATACCATGTACGGAAACTTCTGTGATTCTTTTGGTTAGGATTACACTCGGATCTCTTCCTCAATGTTTATTGATGTACCATATATAACTAACACCAGACCACCATCATTATAAAAATATATAGATTTTGTTATATAGAACTGTTATATGCATGGAGACATAGCGAGAGGTTATACAGTGTAAATTAAAAGTCTGTTACGATATATATATATATATATATATATATATATATATATATAACAAAGATAACGAACGATAACAACCTACCAACTGTACCCATATGATGACGTCACCAGCAACATAATAAAGGATATCCTTCCTTTCCTATCAAGGCACGAGCACTGCTGGTCCCAATTACCACAAGTCCACAACTAACAACACATCTTTCATTAATTCTACAGTCGTGTTCAAAATCATTAAAGGGAGAACCTCTTTTCGGTAAATATTAGTAAGAATTGAGGTCATTTGTTTCCTGAGTTGAAAGGAATATGTATCCCTCACCTTATAGTTCTAGTAAAGTTGATTTACAGTATATTATGTCCCCCTTAAAATTAATGCAATAATAATTAAGACATTCTCTGGTGGCCAACTCCATAGATCTGTACTAATTGTATATTCACCATTATATATTATATTATTTTGATAAACTATCCTTTTTGGTGAACCTTGGGACTCCAGTCACTCCCAATTCAGTAATACAGTACCGTATACGCCCTCGATATAAGATGATTAAGTTTTGCACTATCCTTCTGACACCGACTCAGTAAGTTACATAGTCTGTATGGTAATGAAAAACAGAAGCAAAGGAAAACATTAGAAGACATTAGGCAGCAAGTGTAAGTAACGGAACACAGGAAGAAGATAAGAGAAAGCAGATTGTGGTGGTACGCCTAGGCATGTTAAGAGAAAACAAGAGGACGACGATAATGTTAGATTGGCAACAGATCGCAGAGAAGCAGTTTGTTTGTTTGTTGGTCATGAAGGCCATATAAGTTTAGAGTGATAGAGTGTGTGTATGTAGAGAAGTGTATATGTATGTGTGTTACGTGGTGTATTTGGAGAAGTACATGTTGTGTGGTGTATGTGGACATTGTGGAGAAGTGTATGTGTATGTTGTGTGGTGTATGTGGAGAAGTGTATGTGTATGTTGTGTGGTGTATGTGGACATTGTGGAGAAGTGTATGTGTATGTTGTGTGGTGTATGTGAAGAAGTGTATGTGTATGTTGTGTGATGTATGTGGAGAAGTGCATGTGTCTGTTGTGTGATGTATGTGAAGAAGTGTATGTGTATGTTGTGTGGACATTGTGAAGAAGTGTATGTGTATGTTGTGTGATGTATGTGGAGAAGTGTATGTGTCTGTTGTGTGGTGTATGTGAAGAAGTGTATGTGTATGTTGTGTGGTGTATGTGGAGAAATGTATGTGTATGTTGTGTGGTGTATGTGGAGAAGTGTATGTGTATGTTGTGTGACAAATACCAGCATATCAACAATCCACCGGAAATGGTAAAAAGTTCTATACTACTAAATATATTTGACATATGACATTAAAAATAATAATATATCACGACTTATATAAGTTATTATAGAAATTGGGATAGACCAGGCTTTCTTCATTGTGTGTGTGTGTGTGTGTGTGTGTGTGTGTGTTTGCTCTCCCTCCCCATAATGCAAACCTCTGTTCTTCCTCACCTCATTCACTCCTATATATATATGAGTCTCTCTCTCCTTTGTGCGTGTGTGGTATCCCTCCCTCCATTCCCATCCTCTCTGTTCTTCTCTCACACAGTTTCCTCTCACTCCCACTCCCTCTCTCTCTCTCTCATATATACTGTATATATAATAAACCACCGCTAATTCCTTGTCCAATTCACCTTCATTATAAATTATGATAGATGAAAGCTCCGAAGGTATTCACGAACACGTAACGTTATTAGTTTGGTCTGGCTGGAGTATTGCTGTATGCAGCCCACACTCTAAAGATTTCTTGCCATCACAGCGAGAAACACGAACATGAATTTTGGACAGATTAAGACAATCAAGAAAGCAGAAAAGATGTTTTACTGGCCAACCATGAAGACTGATGTGGTACAATATTTGAAGGAATGTATAAATTGTCAACAGTATAAACATAACACAGGTTTGTCACAACCTTATAGGGAATTAGCAGTTGTGTCACAGCTATTGGAAAGAATTGCCATTGACTTAACAGATATGACATCGGGTCAAGATGATAATAGGTATATTTTAACTATAATAGATCACTTCTCCAGATTTGTTAAGTTTTATCCATTGAAGTTTAAACATGAACAAGGTATTATAGCTAGATTATCCCAGTTCACCTCAGATTTTGGCACACCCGGGGTACTTTTGTGTGACAACGCCTTGGAATTCACCGGAAGAGAAATGAAGACGTGGGCGGCGGACCAGCATGGTGTTGAACTTCTCTTTACGACCCCATACCATCCTCAGCCAAATGGTCTGAATCATATTTACGGGTAACACAATGCTTCACTGGCTGTTTCTGAATGTGATCCGAACATGTCCAGCGATGTCACCTGTACAGTTGGACACAAGAATGGGTGGTACAGCCCAGGTGATGAAAGCTATGTCTTGTCCCATTTGAGAAACCAGTGTCTATTATCAGGTACTTGCTTTTTATTACCATCCTCAATACTGACTTCTACCCCTGATGTCTCCTATTTGGCACTAATAAGGAACACACACACACACACACCATCCTCAATACTGACTTCAGCCCCTGATGTCTCCTATTTGGCACTAATAAGGAACTTGATATTGGCAGAAATGGATCATCTTTCACTTGGGCTGTACCACCCATTCATGTGTCCAACTATATTTCACAGCCACAGCAAGGGGTAAAGAAATACCTTGAGGCAACTGTACATGTATGTGTGTGTACAAGTGTGTTTATGTGTGAGAGACTGTGTGTGCGTGAAAGAGAGGAGACTGTGTGTGTGAGAGAAAAGAGACTGCATTTGAGAGAGAAAGACAGAGAGAGAGAGAGAGACTGTAAGTGAGAAAAAGATAGTCTGTGTGTGTATGAGAGAGAGATAGAAAGAGATTAATGTGTGTGTATGTGAGAGAGAAAATATATGTGTGATAGAAAGAAAGAGAGAGAGACTGTGTATGTGAAAGAGAGAAAGAAACTGTATGAGAGAGAGAAAGAGAAAATTTGAAGCTGTGTGTATGTGTGTGTATAAAAATATATATGCTATTTTAAAAACAATTTGTGAATATATGGATAAATAAATAAAGATAGATTTGTATTTGTTGTCCCTCCTTTCCTTCTATTCTCTCTCTCTCTCTCTCTCTCTCTCTCTCTCTCTCTCTCTCTCTCTCTCTCTCTCTCTCTCTCTCTCTCTCTCTCTCTCTCCTTCCTTGGTGCTTGCTGTCCAATAATAATAATAATAATAAATAAATAATAACGTGTTTCAATTTCCTTAGTAAAAAAAAAAGAAAACATATAAATATTAACTAATTATCCCATGAAATAAATGGGTTTAATTAATATTTATCAACAAGTAATTAATTGAGCTCTAAAGAAAATTAATAATAATAATAATAATAATAATAATAATAATAAATAATCCAGGTGTTGGAAAAATTATCATAAAAATATCAAGGTAAAAATAAACGAAAAAAAAAAATCAAAATTCTATGTGAAAATTCTATGTTGTAATATTGGAGCAACTTGAATTCTCCAAACTATAGCAGGAAACAGGGTAGACACCATTATATTTATTATGGAGAGAGAGAGAGAGAGAGAGAGAGAGAGAGAGAGAGAGACTAATTAGTGTTGCCAGGTCTGGTTGACGAAATTTCCCATCTTCGACATCAGATCTTTCCCTCTTTACCTCAAACTTTTCCCTGTTTACTCGTGAAAACAATAATTGTACATTTTACCATTTTCTTTGATTTCTCATCTGGTTAAATAATTTCCCCATTTTCCTCATGAACAATCTTTCAAAAAAAAAAAATCCCCATGTGTACAGTTGCCAAAAAAGGTATTGCGACAACTATTGATACAACATTAAATATAATTATGTCCATAGTTGTTTTTAGGGATTATAAGTATGTATTACAGAAGGATATGTATATTTCCTTCAGTTATACATGCTTATAGCCCCTACAAACAGTTGTGGATATTACTAGGGTTAAAGTTCTATCAAGATTTGTTGTCGCAATACCTTTTTTGGCAACTGTACCTCAGATTCCCCATGTATAGTGAAAATTCCCCAGACTTGACCTCACTTATAGAGAGAAAAGAGAATGTTGGCACAAAATTAATCTTGGAATGGCAGTCCATAAAGAGGGTTGCTGAGTTGACTACCCCTCCCCACTACCCCCATCCCCCTTAACCATACCCCCTCCCTCACACCCATGCTCCTACCCTCCCTAACACCATACTACCCACCCCACTCCCCTACCCCCCCTTAACAATCATATAATGAAGTCATAAATTGGTGGAGAATATAGTTTACGTTTTGGCTCATAATTCATTTATTATTAATTATTTTGAATTAATTATTATATCATTAAATTCCTCGTAATTTTCCCTACATTTTGATATAATAATTTCTCTAATTACGTAAATAATTAACGAAATTAGCGAATATTTCCTATTTATAATTTCCAACCGTGACTAATTGGTACATTGGAGCACCTTGAGTCCTCCAAGGCATCTCAGGCAACACAACTTAATGCAGGAATAATACACTTTGGAGGAATCAGTTTGCTCCACAATTACCCTATGGAAATCTGAGTACCTTTATAGTACTTTGATTCCTCCAAAGTATATCAGAAAAGAGAATTAATTAACGAATATAATAATGGTATCAATGCTGTTGTATGGAATAGTTTGGAGGAATCCAATTGGTCCAGTATTACCACAACCAAACCCACAACAGCTTCGAAGCAACTCACTTCCAATGAAGCAACTTGGTGAACCATTCTATAGAGGGTGTAGGGAGGGGGTATGTGTTTAGGGGTGCATGGGGGGAGTATGGGGGTTTATTAGAGGAGTGTATTGGGTGGTAGTTTCGAAGCTGATTCACTGAATTAAAGCTAGTTCATTCGAAGCTGATTCACTGATTTGAAGCTAGTTCATTCGAAGCTATCACCCCCTAAACCCCCCATACCCCCACTATTACACCCCACCCCCTACACCACCCTCTAAACCTCCCATACCTCCCTAGACACCCCCACCCCGCTTCCTACACCCCCTATAGAATGGTTCACCAAGTTGCTTCATTGGAAGTGAGTTGCTTCGAAGCTGTTGTGGGTTTGGTTGTGGTAATACTGGACCAATTGGATTCCTCCAAACTATTCCATACAACAGCATTGATACCATTATTATATTCGTTAATTAATTCTCTTTTCTGATATACTTTGGAGGAATCAAAGTACTATAAAGGTACTCAGATTTCCATAGGGTAATTGTGGAGCAAACTGATTCCTCCAAAGTGTATTATTCCTGCATTAAGTTGTGTTGCCTGAGATGCCTTGGAGGACTCAAGGTGCTCCAATGTACCAAATAGTCACGGTTGGAAATTATAAATAGGAAATATTCGCTAATTTCGTTAATTATTCACGTAATTAAAGAAATTATTATATCAAAATGTAGGAAAAATTACGAGGAATTTAATGATATAATGATTAATTCAAAATAATTAATAGTGAATTAATTATGAGCCAAAACGTAAACTATATTCTCCACCAATTTATGACTTCATTATATGATTGTTAAGGGGGGGTAGGGGAGTGGGGTGGGTAGTATGGTGTTACGGGGGGTAGGAGCATGGGTGTGAGGGAAGGGGTATGGTTAGGGGGGATGGGGGTAGTGGGGAAGGGTAGTCAACTCAGCAACCCTCTTTATGGACTGCCATTCCAAGATTAATTTTGTGCCAACATTCTCTTTTCTCTCTATAAGTGAGGTCAAGTCTGGGGAATTTTTACTATACATGGGGAATCTGAGGTACAGTTGCCAAAAAAGGTATTGCGACAACAAATCTTGATAGAACTTTAACCCTAGTAATATCCACAACTATTTTTAGGGGCTATAAGCATGTATAACAGAAGGAAATATACATATCCTTCTGTAATACATACTTATAATCCCTAAAAACAACTATGGACATAAATATATTTAATGTTGTATCAAAAAATTTGTAGCTGTGTGTATGTGTGTGTATAAAAATATATATGATATTTTAAAAACAATTTGTGAATAAATGGATAAATAAATAAAGATAGATTTGTATTTGTTGTCCCTCCTTTCCTTCTATTCTCTCTCTCTCTCTCTCTCTCTCTCTCTCTCTCTCTCTCTCTCTCTCTCCTTCCCTGGTGCTTGCTGTTCAATAATAATAATAATAATATTAATAATAATAAATAAATAAATAAATAATATCGTGTTTCAATTTCCTTTTTAATAAAAAGAAATCATATAAATATTAATTAATTATCCAATGAAATAAATGGGTTTAATTTATATTTATCAACAAGTAATTAATTAAGCTGTAAAGAAAATTATTAATAATAATAATGATAATAATAAATAATCCAGGTGTTGGAAAATTTATCATAAAAATAAACGAAAAAAAAAAATCAAAATTCTATGTGAAAATTCTATTTTGTAATATTGGAGCAACTTGATTCCTCCAAACTATAGCAGGCAACAGGGTAGACACCATTATATTTATTATGGAGAGAGAGAGAGAGAGAGAGAGAGAGAGAGAGAGAGAGACAGAGAGATAGAGATAGAGACTAATCAGTGTTGCCAGGTCTGGTTGACGAAATTTCCCCATCTTCGACATCAGAACTTTCCCTCTTTACCTCAAACTTTTCCTTGTTTACTCGTGAAAATAATAATTGTACATTTTACCATTTTCTTTTATTTCTCTTCTGGTTAAAAAAAATCCCCATTTTCCTCATGAACAATCTTTCTAAAAAAAAATCCCCATGTGTACAGTTGCCAAAAAAGGTATTGCGACAACTATTGGTACAACATTAAATATATTTATGTCCATAATTGTTTTTAGGGATTATAAATATGTATTACAGAAGGATATGTATGTGGTTACAGTTTATGATAATTAAAATACATAGCTTTTTCTAATTATATATATATATATATATATATATATATATATATATATATATATATATATATATATATATATATATATCATGTGACTCTTGCAAGGCCCGAGATTATCACTTGGAAATTTAATGTTGTAAGTTTGTTACTTGACAGTAACCACCTCATCCAAAAATTATAATTATAAACAGATACAATATTATTCGACTGTAAGCTTAAAAATTCTCACGCTCTTGGCAAATTCTTCCGCTATAATCATGCTCAATAGACCAATTTTCTTGCCATAACCATCATCCTTAGACCCATTTTTACGTCATAGTCGTCGACATTTGGCCAGCTTTCCCGTAATAGTCGTCGTCCTTAGGGCAACTTTTCCGTCTAACCGGTCGGTTTGACGTCATCGTAGCATTGCTTGGCAGAGGTGAAGTAACTAACCAGTAGTTCCAGTAAAAAAATATTCGTACCCACCATCCAACCTGTTCACACAATATACTGTACATTAATAGAGTATTATTATTGACATTGTTATGCCATTGTTTATGCCATGCATAGCAATGCAGTGTTATTGTTATTATTATTATTATTATTATTATGTTACTCTTTAATTATAGTACATATAAATACAGTATCATGATCATTGTTATGTCAATGTTTAGTTCCTTAAAGTACAGTCTCGGCCTGGAGTAAGTATCCAGCCACTTCCAGCCAACCCAGACAAGTGGCACCATCGCTACCGTGGATATTAGGATTGAAGCAGGGCAATACTCATCAACCTGAGTCGAATCAGTTACTTGAGCCAGCCAGAAGGTGGAGGGAAGACAGTGTTTTACTGATTCATCTGAGGCTGATGAGTCTTGCCTTGCTTCATCACTCGTATCCATGGTTGCGATGGTGCCACATGTCTGGTTTGGCTGGGTGTGGGTAGATACTTACTCCAGGCCCAGACTGTACATACAACCCACTTACCCACATCACTACAGGCAATACTAGCCTAAGTAATTCTATGTTGGAATTACACATTGTACGTACAAGAGTGAAACGTATAATACTTTCATCTTCTAAATCTGTGATATATTTTGATTGATTTCGAGGGCTTCTAGTTCCTCCAAACAGTGCAACAATACATATCCCTTTTTCGTATAATAAGGAAATATGTTTTTCTGACATTGTTTGGAGGACTCTAGAACCTTCGTATTTGACCAAAATAAATACGGGGAAGCTCGTGAAGTTATATTAGTGGGTTAATGAATCCACTAAACCAGTGGTTCTCAACTCGTTTTAGTCCACGGACCACTAACCAAATAAAAACAATGTCACAGACCAATAGAATTTTGAATGTCAGCTTTGTGGTATTTCATGATTATAGTTTACATTATGACCGCAGTATTTAAATGTAGTGCAAACAAAAATTCGAGGGAGAGCAGAGTTTTGGGCCCCTCAGGTTACTGTTAAAGGGGTGCGGAAGTACGGAACAGGCTTGGGAGGGACTGGGTGGGTGCAAGAACAAGGGGACAGGCTTGGGTTGGGTAGAAAGCCTGTTCCCTATTCCTGCACCCCTTTAACCCTCTCCTCAAGCCTGTCCCCTTATTCCCAGATCCCCCTAACCCCCCCTGCACCCTCTAAACCCTTCCCAAGCCTGTCCCTCTACTCCCGCACCCTCCAAAACCCCCCACATCTCCCTAAACCGTTCCCAAGCCTGTTCCCTACTCCCGCATCCCCCTAACCCCCCCAAGCCTGTCCCCCGACTCCTTCACCTCCCCAAAACCTCTCGCATTTCCCTAAACCGTTCCCAAACCTATCTCCCTATTCCTGGACCCCCTTAAGGGTGTCCAGTATACAAACGTCCCGGGTGTTTCGGGACGTGCTATTGGACAGAACCCTGAAAAGTCCCCATGGACTACTGAACTACGAGTTGGGAACCACTGCCCTAAACAATATTTTACAACAAAACAGATCACCTATGAGTATCAGAAATGATAAATTGTTTTCTGAGATAGGTTGTTGAAGTCATCAATTTAACGAACTGTATGGGCCATCAGCACCTCCAAAAGGCTAAAAAAAAAATGAAAAATTACGCTTGGGTTGTTGAGATAAAACTAACCATGGGACATTCTCTCTGATTGTTTCATTGTCTATCAAAGCTCATTTTACCCATATAAGGTTGACAATGGGAACCCTGTCATTACCAAACGTAACCGGTGTAGTGCCAAACCGGTATACAGTTCGTAAATCCATCTTACCGGTACCATGCAATCGTCAACACGACGAATATTTTTGCATACGACCCTAAACAGGGAAACACCCACCAGCGAGGAGAAAGAAGATAGGACCGAGATAATCCTGGAGAGAGAGCGATCGACTGGTGTGTCTGAGATCTGCGATGAGAGGGCGTAAACATACGGTGGCGTTGGTCATTTCCCGATTTAACCAGTGGTCCAGCAGCCCACCGTCCACCAACATCTGTATACTAGAAAGAGAGATTAATAGAGAGAATGTAATTGAAAAAGATAGAAGACGCTCTACACCTGGAAACATAAACTACCGAACTGAGAGGTGGGTCAACAATCACGAAGGAAAAATCCGGAATGGAATTCACAAGAGAGAAAGAAAATGATGGAGAGAATTGAGTTGATGATGAAAGAATACTGCCCTAGTCCATAACTGGAGCAATAACAACATTAGAAAAAGAAGGAAACAAAAGGAAAAGTTAAACTGAAGGGGAGTGGCTGGGGCTGAAGGGGCGCCCAAATCCTTTAAGGACTGCCAGAGAACGATGAGAATAAGTGGATTGAGATTAAAGAATATTAGCCAAAGGTTTTCTTTTTTATTCAATTATAATTACCAAATAATGTGAGCAGAACTACTCACATACGATCAGTGCCTGCGAGATACGATGAGTTGATCCTAAATGCCATGCTCATCTGACTGAAGTAAATGGTTTCACTTGCAATGTAGAGGTGACACTGGCCGGTGGTGCTGGGAGGGACAGAAAAGGGCAAAGTTAAATAGAAGTTAGGTTGTATTAGGTTGGGTTGTGTTATGTTAAATTTGGTGAGGTTCAGCTTGGTTAGAGTAGGTAAGCGATAGAAACGGAAGGTGAATGTTGGTAAGAGTAAGGTGATGGCATTTGAGAGGACTAATATAAAACATAAGTAATTGACTTTGCTACACCCTAAAGAGTGGCTGTACCAACTGGGACGGAATGTGAGAAAAATTTAGGGGGTTAGAGGATGGAGGATGTGAGGGAATTCAAGTATCTGGGAACAGTTCTGTGTAAACATGGAAATATGGTAGTCGAAATCAGGGAGAGATCAGTGAGGGGTAGACAGGTCAAGTTTATGCAAGTTTCCTCAATTGTGCTTTACCTGAAATCCCAAGACATGACTTTCTTCTGAGCGGTTTTGTCACATATGGCAGCGAATTTTCCTTCCACGAGGTCTTCTCTGGAAGCCCAACAACCGTAGAAAGTTCCATTCATTCTTCTCAGAGTCTCCTGGTATTCTGGCTTTGTGGAATCCTGTCATCGAGACATATGATATTTAGTATAATTACTGAATTGACAGAATAGTTAAGAGACAACATGTACTTAGATTAACACTACGTAGCGGACACTTAGAGTACAAATGGTTGTGTAAATGTTTGGGTTTTTCGGTTTTTATAATTGTTTTTGTTATTATTGTTATTGTTCTTGTTATTTCATTCTTTTTATTATCACCATCACTATTGTCATCTCCGTATCATTCCTCCGTATTTATTTTAAAATGTCTTTGACATAAGATCTCCCATACAGCATTTCTATATTGCAGTGCATTACCCACTTTACCCTATATAATCATCATACCCCTGGTGCTAGTTCCCAATGGAAAATAAACCTCTAAAAAGAAGCATATTGTTTGAAAATTAATAAGAAATCATTATCACCCCATGGCTAAAACATTGAAACATTGAACTTGCATCTAAAACATTAAACTTACGGCTAATATATTGAACATCATAGCGCCTGTCTCCAGTTTCCAGGGCAAGTCAGACTGGGCCACGAGGTCAGCGAGGGAGTCTATGGGAATGGTGACCCTAGGAACAGTCAGCATGGATGTTAGGATACCGCTGTAGGATGTCATAATCACCAAGGACGCCAGTAACCACGTCAGAACAAGCAGGCGGGCACTATCCATCCTCGGCAGCCAGTGGGAACCTAAAAATATGGACTGGTAACATGAACTGGAATAGTGAACTAGAAACATAAAACACTATCGTCTTAAACTACAAAGACGCCAGTAGTCACGTCAAACCCAACTGGAGGCCACTATCCATCCTCGGCAGCCAGTGTGGCCTATACTCTACTATGTTGAAATTAATATGATTGCTGTGATAGATATAGATATAGAGAGATAGATATAGAAAGAAATTAATCCTCTTTCCTGGGTATATAGAGTAGTGGATGATATACTGTACTCACTTTGGTAGGTATATATTAGTATTGGACAATGTACAGTTGGATACAGGAAATCGTGGTACAGTTAAAGTATAGCATTCTCCTCTCACGGCAGTATAAAATGTCTTTGTGATATTATAAGATATACCAGGAGCAGAAACTCTGATGTGGGATGGCTACGATAGACAAGTACTGGACAATAGTTAGTCACCTGTACTGTACCGAAAATTCCTGAGTCCAACCGTATTGTACTCACTTTCCTGGGTCAATGTTTGTAGTGTCCAGACTGCAGCCTGACCTATCACCATCTTGGGGTTGTAGCCAATAATGTAACCTTCACCTTTAACCAGGACCACCATGATCACCATAATACTCACGGCTGATATCAACACCATCATCCACACCTGAGAGAGAAAGGGAGAGCATTTACATAGTCTGTTTATGGTATAGATCACCTCAATCACACACGTACACACGCGCAAACTTCCCAAAAAATAAAGAACGAGCACTACATTTAAATGATTAGGCATCTGATAATGAAACTTCATAATTGAGTTACATAAGAGACTAGTTAATGATAACAATGAAATCTATCCTGCTAGGCAAGAGTTCATTATTTTTCCCCTTGCAGTTTGAAAGAGAACCTTCATACATGCTATCAAAATGAAGCCCAAATCTTTCGTTATTACCAATAGTTTAAATGGTTTTACAATGACAGTGAAGTCAGCAGTAATAATAAACTAATGTTAATTATAGGAGATGGTATACTTTTAGTAAAGTAGAGTGCCTTAATCTAATTCTTCCAAAGAATGTCACGAAACAGGACTAGATTGATCAAATAAATGGTGGTTTGTTGCTTGGTTGCTCCAAACTTACCAACACTACGGTTCTACCCACTTAAATCTAATCTTTCGTCCATACCTGAAGTGTAAAAGGCTTAATAAGGCCAGTGACGTCACCCTTTAACTGCGGTCTTGGTGTGATGAGTGTTTGTCTGTCCATATAAAGACCCCGAGAGAAGTCCAACACCTCAGTCCTTTCCCAGGATATAAAGAAAGGACCCAAGGCAATCTCAATCTCCTGTAGGAGGTCAGAGAGAGATAGAGTGTGTGTGTAATGGGAAAATCACACATAACAGAGGGACTGGAGTGTGTTTTGTTTTTGTCTGACCAGCGCATTACATATAGAGGAGTCAGAGGCAGCGATTAGAGTGTGTTCGTGCCATGCATGTGTGTGTGTGCATGGTTTTTTTTATTACCATTAGTACACATCTAAAGCACTGGATATATAATATATATATAAATGAAGAGACTGTTTGTCTGTCATGCTATACAAATTGTCATTTGGCCACCTACAGCGCCAGGAATTCACACACGGAAAGTTTGTGACAGTGAGGGGAGACAGAGGACATTTTCGTCACAATAAACACAGCACTAATTACTTAATTACACATACTTCACTTTTATTGTACGCCTGGCAACCCACTCAGTTTGTTTACATTCCACGCTGCTACCGCTGGGAAGGAAAAAATATCGTACTGTGCGTTGCACGGGCTTATGGTCTAGTATATATGTAAGTGAAGATTTAAGAAAAATGGTAAGAACTATTGAAAATATAACAAACAAGACATCATTCGATGGCAACACCACCTCTTAAAGAAGCCAGCGACCACTTGCTCTTTGCTATCTTTATTTTTTTGTGACCCTGACCCTTGACCGATTTTGCCCAAAATTTAATAATTTTGTTATCTGATGAATAACTTTCAATAGAAAAAAAATGAACATCATACGGCTAAACCTGTGGACGTTAGACCATAAACAGACACACGAACAGATAAATAAATAAATAAATATCCGGCATCGAAAGCAATACACCGCCACCCTTCAAGTTGGGGCGGTGTAATAAACTCATAAATGCAGAACAAGTAATTTCCTTCAACCTTGTTTGTTCAAAAGAGTATATATTGTTCTGCATTTATGAGTTTATTATTTATATTTTCAATAGCTCTTACCATTCTTATTGAATCTTCACTTACATGGTGGATAATTGAGGCAAATGTTGAGTTGTTGGGGGAGGTCGACGTTTCGTCCAGTACATAGGACATCTTCAGAAAGAAGTGGTGATTCTGGGTGGGTGAGCCAGATGAATATTGATCACGTTATTTACTAGCACATCGGTAACAATCATATCAACAGATTACCTGACCTCATCGTACCTCATCTAGACCTGTACGTCTAGTCTGGTGGAAATTTCTTCATTATTAATTTTGTTAATACTTTGTCACACCTAAAATGTCCATAGCTCATGTTTACATTTTTATCGTATGTTCCAGAAATTAGACAAGACTCGATTACATTTCTATCACAGAAGCATTTTGATTTGGCTAAAGTCTTACATCCTGTCCACATGATATGATGGTCATTATTAGCTTTATTTTGAAATAATCCACTACTCTGCTGCCCTACTTTCACGCTGTATTTATGCTGTGATACTATCGTTTATAGTTTTCCCAGACGTTCCTATATATGATGCTAACAACAAGGAGGAAGCTTTCAGACGGTATGGACGCCTTCAAACTGATGAATCTCGTGCTCTGTATATTTCTGCCCGGAATCGTCCCACATATGTTCTCCGACAAGCCAAAAAATCCTTTATCCGTGCCAAGTGCAATGATCTTTACAACTCTTTCTTTTCTCGTTCTTTCTGGCATCTAGCCAAAAAATCTCTTCAGTAACTTCCTCTTTTCCTCCTCTCATCCTTCCTGATGGAAGGATTGCCATGTCTTCATCTGATAAAGCTAAACTATTCTCTCCTGTTGCCTCCCAAGGGGCCGGATAATGGATGGTTAGTTCATGGTGCCGAAGCTTGAATTATCTAATATCTTCAGTTCTTATGTAATAGATCAAGTGTTGAGTGTTGAGTTTGACCCCGGCTCAAAGAAAAGGGCTCTGCTACCTAATATGGAATAGCATGTAATATGTAATATTCTACACCATGAAATATAGCAAATATAATACATCAAGAATTTTTTCGTGCCTATTGTTGTATCCATATAAAAACTAAATTGCTCACATACAGTTTATTATTTCATTGTCATTCGGTTCGCTCAGCATACAAGCCTGCCAACCCCTATTACCATCTCTCACTAGTGAGTGCTTCAGATGTGTGTCTCAAACCCAAGTTTGTGGTTCACACCTGGGAGAGGGAGCGCTGACAACACTGCAGTGGCCCTCGGCCCCTCGCGGCAGTGGAGCCGGCTGTACATTCTGGACCATTAAACAGTTATACGTTTGCTTTTAATAACACTTTTTAATGAGACCTGTCATGACCATGTCAAGGTGTCATGCATATGGGTGTCATGTCCAGGCTATTCAACCATAACATCAGTCATACGTCAAGCCCAGGCTTTGGGTGGCCTCGCTGTAGTGTGGCTTTAAAAAGTTTGTGCTGTTTTCACAAAACTATTTTTTGCGATCTCATATCTCTGTAATGAGAGGTGCCATGACATGTCATGTCATGTCAATAGATAGCCCATGTCTTGGCTATCATGACATGATATGGGGTTATTTCCTGGTCCAGACATTGGGATACCCGTATTAAGGCATACAAAATCGGGTTGAGATTTTTCAAGTTTTAAAACCTTTTTGTTTCAAAGCGTGTATGAAGCAAATGTTATTTGAAAATAGCACCATTTTTTAAGCCATATTACATCTACCCAAATGCCTGGGCCAGGCCCATGACTGATGTCAGGGTTGAATAGCCTGGACATGAGACACCCATATGCATATATATTACGTAATCTTTTGCGAATCCGGTGATTTTGCAGGGTTCCCGGTCGTTTTGTAAATAAACCAAATTCATGGTATGTTTGCAAAATCACTTTAATTATCTGTTTTTTTTATAAAACAAAAACAAAAAACACGCAAATGTCTGGTCACTTTGCAAAAAAATACGAAAACCGTGTTTTATGCAAAGTCCCTCTTAATTAAGTATGTCAGTTGAACTGACAAACATACTTACGTTTCTTTGTAGCATTCCAACCATACCGGTAAAGTTGCCATCAGTCGTCTTCACACCCCAAGTTCCGTCAATTGGGGGAACCAGTTTGTACCTGTCAACATTAATAATTAAGTCTTGTGGGTGATAATTAGACGTGTATATATAGGCCACATCTAAATACATAATTATAAACACTAAGAAGAATGGAAGACAAATATGTAATGTTTTATAGAAATGGAACTGGAATTTGTATTTCTGTATATTGTATTTTACTTTAATGTTGTCACTATTAAGAGTTTTATTATATAAACATTGTGGAATATAAGGTGCAGTAATATCATCATAAAGTAAGTATTAAAAATAATAGCAAGATGCTGATGGTAATCTTCTATTGAATTAATTCTTTGTATTAATGTGTGCACATAAATACTAATTATAAATTTGTAGAGCTCGCTTCAACAGCAAACTAAAAAACAAAAACAAACGAGCATTGAGTACCACTCTACAATCAACAACAATATAATAATTTAATGTTATAAGTTACTTGAAGGTAGCCATTATTATCAAGGATAAATACACAAAATATCAATAACATTTTATTGGACACATAATAACTTTTTGAGTCTCACTAACTCTGTTATGAAGGCTGCCACCTCATAGGTTGTCACCACTGATTATCATATGTTTCACAAATAGTAACTAGCTTTATCCTACTATGTCTAAGTGTTAATGATCTCCTTGTTATGGCCAGAAATTTACTTGTAATCCAATAATACACTATATGTAACGTAGAACAAGTTATTTTTTCATCATGTGTTAAGTTGGTAAGCCTGCGAAATCTACAAGATGTGGATTTGTGTGTGTGTGTCTGTGTGTGTGTGTGTGTAAAGGGAACTGTGGTTCACATGACTCGAACCTTCACTTCACCAGAAATAAGCTTATATTCTGCAGGAGAGATTCGATTGTCTCATTCCGTTCCACAGAATATTCTTTTCACATAATTTATAATATATGGATAATTGTGGTTCTCATAATTTTGTTTAATATTTCATTATTGTTGCAACACATTTATCATTGAGTATAGCAATTTCATTACATATGTCCAAGTTTTATAGACATCCATCCTATCTGATGTCATTACAGTTCTGCTGATATCGAACAATACTTAGCCTACATATGAGAGTAGAAAATAATAATATTATGATGACAATGATAAAATTCAATACTTAATTATATAGGTTTGTTAATGTGAACTCCATCTCCATTAATCCCTTCACCCAAAGTCAACCATAAATCCTCAAGATACAGAAAAACGTCTCTACAGCCACGGTTATTGGCGTCTGTCTTGTTCTTTCTTCCTCCACCAGACCATGCATACCCCCCCCCCCCTTCTTCCTCTCTCACTCCCCCATAACTCGTCAGGTAGAAGCGACCCCATGATGAGTGTACTCGTGTCTCGATCCCATCAGCTCGGGACTGTACCAGTAAGAGTAAGGGTTGATGGCAGGTGTTTCGGGACTGGTAGCTCACACGATGCCGGGTGTATACGTTGGCAACGCTGAACTGGTGAAAGCGGGACTGCGGGAGGGTGGGAGGAGTCCATTATCCGGTGTGGTTGCTGGTCCCCCAGAGAAACCATACCAGCCTTACAACCACAAAAGTTATCCATGACGCAACTACAGCAGAAAGTGTCATTGTAACAGCCACGATTAAACAGCAAGGCCCGAGTGGCGAATTGAGCTGCAGGAGTACTATGATCGACCCCTCCCCCCATTGGTCATTTAAACTTTTTTTTCACTGTCCATAGATTTAGGATTAATGCTTGAGACCATAGAGTCTATGTTGAGAAAGCCATAAATCTTTGGTTGTTTTAAGATGATAATTCTAGAAACACATATCCACCAATTATAAAATTAGACCGAGCACATTCCTGGGACTACACCTGTCAGAATGGTGTATTATTTGTCAACATTTTTTTTTTATTATTGTACCGGGAATTCGAACTTGGTATCTTTCAGTTAAGGCCAAATAACTTCAGGGGCACTGGGATCAAACCCCCCCAACCCCGCCATTTGTCATTTTTAAAAAAAATTGTAGGCTGAGGACACTTCCATGCTTCACCGATCAAAATGACGTATTACGTTTTACTCCAGGTCAAACGATGCGACTGTGCATAGCGGGTAATCAGACTCACAGACAGACAGACAGACGTTGTGTTTTATAAATAAATAAATAAATATATATATATATATATATATATATATATATATATATATATATATATATATATATATATATATATATATATATATATATATATATATATATATATATTTCATATATTTAACCTCACCTCACCGCACCTAACAAAACCTAATTTCACAAGACACATCTTAGACCAACCTGAACTTGAGTTGTTTAGAGAGAAGGTCGAGGAGCAGGCTAAGAGGACCCTCCGCCTTAATCCCTCCTCCATTAGCCAGCTCTGTCACCATAACGAAGGGCGTCCACTGTTGTCACCGAATTATGATATGGGAATTATTTGGAAGATATATTTGTTGTTTTATGATACAAGGCACCGCCACAAAGGAAAATGTATATCAATATTAATTAAGGGATACTTTATATACAATATAGTGGGAAATTTTGGAAGGATTCACTACCACAAGGAAATACAAATAAAAAGATTTAACAAAGGTAAAAAAAGAACAAGTGTCATGACCAAACTCCAGACGTCACATAACATACTTACACTTTTCTACATACGTACACTTTTCTAGATACTCTCTATCACTCTACAATTACATAGCCTTAATGACATTCGCGAAGTCAATAACCTTTAAACCCCAATAACCAACCAACCAACGAGTGGGTACCTATAGACTATAGAGGTTCGCAGGAAATCTATTTATATAAAAAAGTATTTAGTTTATGCTTGTGGGTTTTTTGTATGTCACTTATAATCTACGCATCGCACAGCAATAGTGAAAACGTTCTAGTGTTAATGTTCATGATTTATTTCTAGAGGGAAAGTTAAGCGAGCGAGGGTGGGTTAGTTAGGAATCATAGAAGTGCCTTTAAAGAGATAAGTATTATATAATTGTTTTTGAAGTGTTACTTATTTTATAGAAGATTATAATACCAGAAGGGAACCCGGATAGAATATTTACATAGGAACGAATAAAATGTGATTTATATTTTCATTAGAATGTGAACTAGCACCAGAGGTATGATGAATATATTTGGTCAAGTAGGAAATGTATTGCAATAAAAATATGCTATAAAAAAAAAATATGTTTAATGAAGACATTTAAAAATACTTAGATGACGAAGGTGGTGGTGATGATAATAACAAAAACAAAAACAATTACATTACTGCTACAAAAGTTACTACTACTACTACTACTACTACTACTACTACTACTACTACTACTACTACTACTACTACTACTACTACTACTACTACTATTATTATAACTATATACACTTACTGGTCCACAAGCAATCTGAATCAGTGGCCAAGACAAATTCATTTTATCTCACGTCCTTCAGTTTCTTTCGTCCGCCTGTCTGAAATGGGACAAAGTTTATCAATTGCAAAACCATTATTTACCAATTTCAAAATAATAATATACGAGGTTTAAAATTAGAATTGATGAAATTCAAATTGCAAAAATAATATTTGGCTCTCAAAATCACAATATTTGAAGTGCAAATCAAATCTTACACGTTTCAAAAAAAGATTTACTACTTCCTAAACCAAAGATTATCAGTCTAAAATTTACGAGATGCAAAAATAAAGTTTACGATTTCAAACTCTCTACTTCACCAAAATGAAGTTTAACTTAAAAAACAAATCGTTGGTTTACATGAAATAGAATATTGTTCAATACCGTGAATGAGATGTGGTTATATATTCTCCTAACCGTCACTTCCAAATAAGGATACAATGCCAAAAGAACACACATATACAAAAGCCGTATGCAAAAATATTGATGGTGTTGACGTTGGCGTGGTTCATGTACGATGAACCATAGATGCACTACAAAGATATCGAACTGGTACAACACCATCGTCAACACCACGGATGTTTTTGCATACGAAGGGAAGATTTACAAAGGAACTTATATGGAATGACTGGGATATAATTTTGGAATAGTAGGGATGGTATCATAGAAATACTTTTTAGAGACATGTATTATAGTAATGCTTTAGAAGAGATATTTATTGCTCTATAGAAGCATACAATGTCACAGGAAAAGATTTAACGAAGGGACCGTATGAGGCACTGTAGTGTGGGGTAAGTATTTAATTCTATCTATTTATTGCCAGACGCCTCAGTCCCCAACAGGGTAGGTCACAAATGAATAATAGCTTCCATGCACCCTTGTCCCCCGCCAACTGTCGTCCCTTTCACTCGTATACCTCTCAACTCCATCCATCCATCCCCCTCACTCTCGTACACTTTCTAATGACCCTCTCGCTCCTCATACGCTCCACATCTTAAGGTTTTTTTTTTTTCGCTCTCTCTAGCACATCCACACCACATCGCTCATGTACTTCTTCAATCATCAGTCTATCTCTCCATGTCAGTATCAAGATGACCACACTAACATGTAGAATCTGCTTTACTTTCATATTCATCGCCCTATTCCTTATCACTGCTTTCAGTGTTTCTAAAACCCTCTTCCCCTGTTGTATTCTCTCCCGCACCTCATCCTCTAAACTCCCATCTTTACTCATCACACTCCCCAAATACTTAAATGAGCTGACATTCTCCATAAACTGACCATTCTCACACGCATCTCCAAACATATCTACCAAACCCAACATTCAATTTAATTAAAGAACTCAATCTGCTCATTCTCCACCCAGACTGCCTCTCTTACACCCTCATACAAACTCTTCACTGCCTCTAACAACTTTCCAACCACTCCATAATTATATTCTCAGTACCTTCCACAGACTTTCACTATCGACATATGTCTTCTCCAAATCCACAAATGCAACATACAAAATCTTGCCCTTCTCTAGATATTTCTCTACAGTACAACTTAAGGAACAAATATCCTAAACCCACACTGTTCCTCACCCACTCATTCCTCTGTTCTCACTCTCTCTATCACTACAGTAGAGTGATCCTTCCCTACTACACTAAGGAGGCATATTCATCTGTTAATAACACATAATCCTCTCTCCCCTTTTACTCTTAATTCCTTATATCTAGCCTTCAGGCACACTTCCCTTCTCCCATGCCAGTCCACACATTTTCCAAACCCACTCAACCACCATCTCACCGCCACACTCCAGCATCTCGCCAAACAATCCATCTATTATTCCTGATGCTGTACCCATTTTCGACTCCTGCAAAGCCTCACTCACTTCTACTCTCCTAATCCCCACCTCCTTCTCAACTACCTCTCTTCTTTTCCCTCCCATACCCCACCCAACTATGTTTGCCGGCGTTCCACTTCCTTCATTCAACAATTCATCAAAGTGTTCTCGCCACCTCTCAACTCAACCATGATGCTCTACAATCACCTGCCCATTCTTGTCTTTCACAACCTTAATACTTCCTTTGTCACCCTCCATGATTTTCTTGGCCTCTTTGCAGAACAATTTCTCACACTCCCTCCACATCTCATTTAAATTCCTTCCAAATTCCTTATGTACACATCTCTTACTCTCTCTCACCACTCTCTTTCTCCACATACATCTGCCCCTCCAACTTTTCATTTCCTCTAATGTCCAACCACTCTGTGTATGCTTTCTTTTTCTCTTCAACTGTTCATTTCACCTTATTAATTACAACATAGAATTTGTTTTTAAAAAGATAGTTATTTTTACATTGGAATATTACAATACCAAGAAGGAACAAATGTAAAAGTTTTAACAATTAACGATTGGGATTTAAAGGGGATAGTGGGAAACATATAATAGATATGTTTTTAAAGAGGTATTTATTTTCAAATGAAAAAATACTAACCTATGCCACGAGGGAACAACGTTGAGAGCTTCAACAAGTATTTATCAAAATAAAGACGGGGACGTATAAGGGATATTGGGGAATGAATAATAGAAATGCTTTTGAAGAGATATATAATATATAAGAGATATATAATATAATATCAATCACTAAGTTCACCATCATTATAACAGAGAGGTGACAGAACTTGAGACCGCAACATTAGGTTCTTTACAGCGTCTTGACTCACCGAAGTATGCCAGGAAACAAGATTAGTTTAATGAAAATAATGATGGTCTGCTACATGGAATACGGTAAGTTTGAAAGAATCGGTTGCTTCAGATATACTATCAATTAATACTGTAAAGTCATGGTCTAATGTACTGCAACACCTTCCAATGAGATGGCTTCGAAAAATGATCCGAAACTATAGCTGTTGGTGTGTGCAATTTTGGTTCATAAAATTAACTCAAATAGCTCGCTTTTATTCACCAGGTTGCAGTACATTAGACCATGACTTTACCACGGACACTTTTATTGAACAACACCGTATGAGGAGGAGTCTTTACTGACCACGTTTCGCTACTGCTTCTTCAGGTCATAGGAACGGCCTGAAAAAGTTGTAGCGGAACATGGCCAGCGAAGAGAAAGAGAGTATTGATAACCAAAGACAACACTGACCTGACGACGCAATGAGAGCAACAACAGGATAGTGATAGCAGCAGTGATAGCGACAGCAACAGCAAGGCAGTGACAGCTGTGGTGTTCGCGACAGCAATAACAGGACAGTGAAGGTCTCCTCCTCTCACCTCGGTTTTAAAAGGAACCTATGTTTGACTCCGCCTTAATTAATGACTCCTGGTGACGTGGCTTTGTCTGCAAAAGATTCATATATGCACGGCAACCTTTCTTCCCTTTTGTTAGAGCTTCCACAAATTACACTTGATGGTCACAGCTTTGGCCCCTTCTTGATTAGTTCCTTGATGAGGTAAAATAGTATTGGCAAATTTGGATGAAATGATTCCTCCAGAGTTTTCTAGTATATTTTCTAGTATATTTGTTAACCTGGTCCTGTTTCATGCCATACTTTGCAGGAATTAGGGAGCTCTAATGTACTATATGTATACTATCCCCTTTGGGGTGTCGCTCGTTATGGGGAATATGTAGTCTTCGTAGCCCTCTGAACAATGCAAGAAAACTCATCCTTTACTTATATACCGAGGTGGATGTATTCTGGCATAGTTTGCAGGAAACAATAGTCCTCCAATTCACCACAAGACCCATAAGACAAGTCGTCGAATTCGAGGTATCTGCTTACTACAGCATATGCTACAAAACTTTCCGTCTATACCGATGCGAACTGTTTCATGGTACAGTTTGAAGGAAACACATTCTCCTCATTCACTGGCCACATCTCCCTCCACATATTTCTAAGACTGAACGCTATGCAGAAATAAAAATGAATTAATTATACACCACTCTGTTAATCAAGAGGTGACTGGGGATTGGTGGTTGAGGTTACGAGGGTTGGGGGAGTTTGCGCAAAACTCAAGCCTTCTATTTCGGGCTGAACACAGGCTGATAATACGTTGCGCCATACCACACGATGCATTCTGAATCAAGAACATATTTACACACACGGTCTGTTACAATTAACAAAACGTGAGGAAATGTTATTTGAGAGCCTGCCAGGGCCCGTACTTATGAAAATAATTAGTTATCTTAAGTGCACTTAGCAGACGATATTTTTAAGAGTTGCACTTAAGTCGGGACAAAATACTCAAGTCTACACTCAGTATCTGGGACGTGCACTTAGCAGACGACAAAAGTTAAGATACCTCCATGAGGACACTTAAGTGTAACTCTTTATACTTGGTAGCGACGATGGCGGTACAATAGCAAGTGAGAGTATGGAGGGCAAGGCTTTATCGGAAAAGAAAAGACATTTTAAATATATATGGACACTCTCAACGACTGAAAAGGTTTAGATATGATCGAGGTGACATAATGGTAGTGACTGACTATGTGAGAAATGTTATTCAGCCACCAACAAGTAGAAGCAAAGCCATATCTGATAAACTTTCCAGTAGGAGAGATTGTTCTCTTTATTCATTTTATTATTCTATTATGTGTTAACGTTGTGATTTAAGAAAAAAAAACCTAACGTAATAAATTTATTAGGCCTAAGTTATGATGAGAATAATCTTTTAGTTAGGTTAGGTTTGGTTCATGAAATGTTCCTCACATTAGTAATGTAAAAAACACGCACACACACAACTAAAAATTATGTATCAAAACAAAGAAAAAACAAACAAACTGCACATTAAACCCACCTTTGTTTTTCCTCCCTTATTATCATAAAAAACAACAATAATACTTTATTGCATTATCATAGCCTATTTTTGTTTAACCTCAACAATGGACGCAGAAAATCGCAATATTTTCCCAATTTTCGTACCTTCCAAGGATTTTCATTCATCAATCACAATTTCTTCATGGACTGTCTCCATCATTCCTAAAACTACTATATCCTGTATGCTAGTAAGTTATTTAAAATAGGTTCATTGAAATAGTTTATTGCACATAATTATTTAGTGTCCCTCCTGATGTAGGATGAGATGGTGGATTGGAGGTATCTCCTGGGGTGTTCACTGTCACCATTTAGACACCTTCCGTTGTTGGTGGACTTGGTGTACATTGTGGTTTGGAAATCTGAGTTGTGGTGGGCAACCAAGCGGTCCAGGAAAATCAACAGATGGCAAATTACCTTTCCTGGACCTCTTGGTTGTCCACCACAACTCAGACTTCCAAACCAAATTATCCCTTACAACCACATTTGAACCACATTTTTCATTGAATTGAAATTGAGGAAGTAAATTTTAATCACACACACCATTCAATAGTCTCCTTCACACGCACACTTTGTACAAAATAGCCATTATATAACTCACTCACTATCTCACATTTTGTTCTATCTAGCTATTACATAATCCCCTTCATTGATATTCGTAGTCTCTTCGACAAACAAATATAAATACACTGTTTTTATGGGACACTAATTGTTCATAATAATTCCATAAAAGCAATACTTTAAAACAGATCGTTCACTCGTATACTTAGGTATTACTTAACTGCTTCCTGGTATAGTTTGGAGGAATATGTAGCCCTCAAATGTAACAAGAAGTGGTGACTCTATAATATGATCCTTTTTAACGAATATATAAATTAAGAATTAGCTCATGAATCGACGAGAAAGTTCCCAAAGTACTTTATTAATAGGATAGTATATATCTCAATCCCTAATTTCTGACCCTCCTCAGTAATAGGATGGATAGGATTCAGGGGTCTATCTAGATAACATGTCAAGAGAGACAACGTGCAGTTCAAATGTATGCTCTGAGCCGGAGCGATTCGAATACCCTTGATATAATTGTCTAGCTGTCTTTCAGTTATATTTTATCATAAATACTGCAGAATTAATTTGACCAAAATACATGATATTAGATCCTCCATAACATAACTGTTACAGTAATTAGTGCAATACTCTGTACTACATAAAATTGTAAATGCTTGAAATAACCTCTTCCACTAAGACTAGTAAACACAAGGCTTCCCTCTGTCACCAGTTGAGAACGATGCCACTTGTGCTGCCCTGACCCATAATATTATATACAGTATAATTATCAACTGGTTGGCTTCCTCTGGTTGAGCCTTTTGCCTGCTCGGAGTGCGCAAAGACAAATTCATATTAATACATAATATATAAAAAACAATAACCTCTAACTACTATGGACTGAATCAGGCTTCAGCGTCTGGTGCTAGTCTTTTCCTTATTATTATTATAGACTGAATCTAGCAAACTAGCGGGACAACTATTTGGCAAATAATACTAATACTATCAGTGCTTCTGTCATTTACAAATTTACATAGTTGTTATGGAAATGATATATAGTCTTGCTTGTAATAGTCAGGTTATAGAGAACTAAATATATGCATTCTATTATAATAAAATATCATATAAATATCAGATAATAACTGTTGTATTACCCACTTATTGAATCAAGGGTGATCGACCTTTTCGGCTTAGAGCGCTTTGTGTTCGACTGTATGTTGCCGATGTTTGAAACCATAGAGTCTATGTTGAGAAAGTCATAAATGTTTGGTTGTTTTAAGATGATAATTCAAGAAACACATATCAACCAAAAATAAAATTAGACCGAGAACATTCCCGGGACTACACCAGTCAGAATGGGGTATTATTTGTCAAAAAAAAAAAAAAAATTGTACCGAGGATTCGAACCTGGGATCTTTCGATTAAGGCCAAATAACAGCAGTATGGGCTGCAGGGGTACTGGGATCGAACCCCCCCCCCCCCCCGCAACCCCCGCATTGGTCATTAAAATAAAAAATTGCAGGCCGAGGACACTTCCCAGGCTTCACAGATATAAGACTTAAGCAAAAGACTCCACTTCAATCGCCACTGTTACTCCATCTCAAACATGTAGATTTTTTAGAGGTAATTAAGCACAATGGTGCAAAATCTCCTAAAATATGCCGATAGTTTTTGGAGACTGTAAATGTACTCTTACACTCGTGCTCACATACACAATTCCATGTACCCAGAGTTTGACAGATACTTATAGTACTTCTAGGCCTGTTTGTACTTGAACGCCATGTGTATATGCCTGTTATTCCGAGTACGATTTATATACAACCACACAAAGCAACACACCACGTGGGCAGCACTGGTATTTATATTTTGGCTTTGGCGAATGTTAGAGGGAAAAAGGGTGAAAACTGAAATGGAAGGGTGCAGGGGGTCATGATGCGAGGTGAGGAACTAAACAATTCTATTTTAATCCCTCTCTCATATAGCTTCTTAAAAAACATATATTCATGACTCATGATGCATGCATGCACTAATTATAGGTAAGTACAATATTTTTATGGCCACCCAGATTAGATTGTTTGGGAATTAGTAAATGGTTTCTTAAAAGGAAAAACACACATTTATTAAGCTTGCACTTATTACAAGTAAATAAAATATTTCAATGACCATTTCCATGTGATTTGCCATTGGCCACATTGGCTGCAATGTTTGCGGACAGATTTCGTGGCCTCTTCAATTTGGCTTTTACCATATGGAGCAGTGTGTAAGCGAGTTGCGATGTTTAAACAAATTACCCCTTCAAATCGTCTGGACCAGCCGTTTTCACCATTGTGGGAGTGGAGTACAGTTGGGCAATATGCTTCCGGGGTATATATAGGGGACTAGGAGGGCTTAGCGGGGAGGGTAGATTGGTCTAGGTTGAGGGAGGCTGGTTGGTAGAAATAGTGGGAGGTAAGGTGAGGTGAGGTGAGGGGGGTGGGGGCGGGGCTTAGGTTTGTGGGATGAGGTAAAGTAAGGTGAGGTGTGGGTGAGGTGTTATGGGAAGTAGGGGGAGGTCTACACAGAGTTTGAGATGGTTAGAGGGAGCTGGTATGGATGATCTTAAGTTGTATGTATGTATAGGTTGTAGGTGATATTGGAGTCTGTGTGTAGATGGTAGAAGAGACCTTGGGAAGATGGTTGGGGGGGGGGGGGGGCGTTTGGAGCTGGGAAGAGCTTGAAAGTCTTCAGTTTGTATGGTCATGGAGGGGCTGAGTGTCTGTATGTAGATAGCTACTAGGAGAAAAAGGCATCTGGGGTCGTTCTCTCTGTCTAGGATAGTGGTATTACTGTCCAAGTCAAGTCGAGTAAGAGGGATATATATATTTCTTGTAAAATATTTATAACTGGTAAGATGTACTGCATGGTGAGCATTCATTAAAATAAGTCAAAATATGTTTCATTCTTCTGATTCCACTTCTCTATAAGTAGTTCAAATTTCAATGAAGACTCACAAGTTATTTACACTCTGGGCTTACTGAATATACTGTATATAGTATATACTCTCCTCTTGTGCTGGGGTTGGCAAATTTAGTGATGAGGTATGATATAAAGGAGTACCCGCTGTCCCCTGTTAAACGAATTACCATATCCAATATTTAAGGACTGACCTGTGCTCAATATATAATTGAAAAAATAATAGTAATAATAATAATTTTAAATACTACTACTGTTACCTCTATCATTATTACTATTACTACAAGTACAGTACTATTAATGATAACATTTATTAATTTTAGTATGCTGTTACTCTTATATCAAGAACATACAAAAGTTTATCACAAGATATATCCCAATTCGTTATAATAAACACAATAATCTACACGATGTATTACACAGAATATGTATACAGAGCAAATTTCTGTTTGTCTATTATCGTTTTTGATATTGAATGGATAGTGCTCATATATTATACATCAACAACAGGTAGAAAGGAACACCATGTTGGAATCGTGTGATAAACTTATACCTGACTGCTGTTGAAGACCCGACCCTATCAGTGTTACCAGATGAGAGAAGCTATACACCACCTCGTTGGTGGCTCGCATGTCTCCGTTTCATTTGCTCGGAACTGTACAGCTGGTCACACTTCCGTGAGGCCCACTTAGCGTTGTCAACGTTGGCTGAGATAACCCCGAAACACTAGTTGTGGGCTCTGCTCGCTCGAACCATTCACTGGTGAGAGGGAGAAGTAAGGAGGGATTTGAGGGTAAGGGGGGGAGGTGCTTATATAAAAAAGGTGAGAAATAATTATTCTTGGGGAGGTGAAAAATGAGTGGAAGCTTTAATAAAGGAACGAAAATACACCCGGTTGTCAATTATTTATATACCGATATCCGTGTCAATTATTAACATCATTAGAGGTAAGATTAACTTTTTCATATTATGATGTAACACAAAAACAACTGAGGTAACATTATTATATACTTTTTAGCTCCGGCCTAAGCCGAGAGCTCTAGGTCTTATCATAGTTATTGTTCTTGGGGCGACCACTTCTTAAAAGGGGTTCAACTCACTCACTCACTCACTCACTTACTCTCTTCCTCCCATCCATTTTCTTTTACCGACATTGAATCATTTATTATTATTATTATCATTTTATTTTCTTCTTGGGGTGACCACTTCTTAAAAGGGGTTCAACCAATATTTAAGAGGTTCAACCGAGGGGTTCACCCTCAATAAAAAGGGTTCATTTTCAAAATTTCAATATAACCATATGAATACGCAAATCCAGATAAAACATAATTAATATTTTTGAGACCTTTACATATGGATATTTTATTATTTCACTTGAATCATTAAGAGCCGGAACTTTTGAAGGGTTTTCCTTCATGTTCTTGTTTCGTATAATATTCAATGGTTATCATTAAGCACTAAACGCTGAAAAATACTTACACAATAATTGAATAAGAATCATGAACCAGAATGCTTTTTATTGAATGAAACAAATGTGAATACCTTTATATTACAAGTGTTAAGTGTTGATACCAATAATACACTTCCATTTCCCCCGTATCTACCTAACAGTTTATAATATTCGTGTCAAATATCAAGGCTTTCATTTTCCCTAAAGGGATAGCAACCTTGTAATATTTAATGATATTGTTATACTCAGAGTCCTCACTCCTCAAGACCTCAACAATCAACTTTATCAACCAAACCATTATCGTGTTGTGTCCCTCAATGTGTTAATAGACATGGGGGCCACGTTTGTTTTGTTTTGATTCCTTCCACGATTCGACTACTTCGCCAGCACATTCGAGTTGCCTATTCTCAATTGAAATATGTATTTCAATAAACCAGGAAGTTGATCTATGTAATTCGGAGTTTTAACTATCACCTGCATGTTCTTTTTATGTTTATTGTATTTTCATTTACTTTGTTTCCAATCAATGGTGTACCTGTTTGGTAATCCCGAGATGGCCAAATAATCTGAATGCCAATTTCACCAGAAAATCAACTTAACTCCTTTTGATCACGAATAGTACTATTTTACCTGTGTTTTACTACTTAGAAAGAATTGTGTAGAAATATGTATCATTTAAGCTCGATGCATTTTTTTTTGTGTATAGAATGACTCTGAAGGAATATTTTATTTTGCTTGTGTGCAAAATCTTTCAGCCAGTGGCCGGCAGCAATAGATTGTTTGGACACCGCCCTCTGCCAGACAGATTTCAAAATTTACTAGTTACGTCTGCCTGGGTGGAATCAGTGCACTGACTTTTTTTGTGCCCTTTACCCCGTGATTCTGGTGGCCCTTAGATTTAACCTAGTGCATTGCCATGGGTGCTATAACAACTAGCAAGGAGGAAAGGGTCCATATTTTGGCACTAATGGAAGGAAAAGTGCCAATTAAAGAAATATGTATGCGAACTGTCAGGCATACCACAACCATAACGCGTATCCTTCTTGCTTTACTGGAGAGATCCTATTTTGAAAAATTAGCTAGGTCTATGCCTAGACGTCTGCAAGAGGTTATTAATATGAAAGGAGAAATGACAAAGTACTAATTGGTGGGTACCAGAACAATACATGTATTTTTTTTTTTTGTATGAAATCTCCCATAATTTTATGTCACGATGTCGTAGGTAGCGTCGATGTCGGTGGGAGGTAACGTCTTTTTTTGCCGATACTGTATATATTCTCATAACTATCAGAAGGCTAGTTGTATCATAGATTATTTAGTTGACAAATATATGCTTGACTAGCGCATTCCACCGCAAATATATTCCAGCATATTTAGCCAATTATTTTTGTAATGTCCGTTACAGTGTCCTGCAGTGTTGATTATATATTTATAATTAATATTGTCAATATCGCTAAGTAATTATAAAAAAAATAGGACTGTATAATATTAGGCTTCAATACACGACGAATATATATATTAGGCTACACATGTAACAAGTAAATAAGGTATAAGTAGCAGCGACGTTCACCATTTCTTCTCATTACCATATTTTTATTAAAAAAAAAAAAACGGCTGCTATTTACCAGATATTTAATTTAATAAAAATATAAATATAAAGCAAGTATAAGGAATCCTTTATAGTTATAGTAGGCTACATCTTGGCAAGTAGCAAGTGTAAGGGGGGGGGGGGACTGGGAGGCGCGGGAATAGGGGGACAGGCTTGGGGTGGGTAGAAAGCCTGTCTTAAAACACTGTCGCTGTCCCAGGCATTGTTTACATTATGTCGGACCAAAACCTTTCGTGTTTCAAAATTATCGTTCAGTGTACAGTCCATATCCCTAGGGTCGTAAAGCAACGATTGCATTACGAGATAGCACTAATAGGATTAAGAGGGTGTGGGAGTAGGGGACAGGCTTGGGGGGACTGGGGGGGGTGTGTGTGAATAGGGGGACAGGCTTGGGGTGGGTAGAAAGCCTGTCCCCTATTCCCGCACCTCCCCTAACCCCCCCAAGCCTGTCCCCCTATTTCAGCACCCCCTTAAAGGACGGAACTCTGTTGCTCTCGAAAAATGACAATCTACTCCATAACCCCTGAAATAAATGAAATGATGGAACAGCAAGCATAGTGAAAGTGAGAGAGAGACACTGGAAGAATTGAAAGGGGTAAGAAGGCGATAGAGAGCAAGCACTGGAAGAATTGAAAGGAGTCAGCAGCTATAGGGAAATGACTGGGTACCAAAAGACAATAAATAACCTTTATTTCCAATTCGAGCTCCTACCCAAGACACACTCATCACTTTTTCACGGGCGAACTGCAATGAGGTGGTGTCTTGAGGGAGGGAGGAAAGACATTTCAGGAGAGGTAGGAAACGCAGTACCTTTTGTCTTCACCATGACTCACAAGCCTAATACTTACTTCCAAACACTTCTGGCAATGACATTCTTAAGGACCCTGTGATGTAGTCTAAAAGTTGGAGAAAAATGAGTCCTTCAAATATTGCCACGAAACACCACCTATAGGGATGGAGCTTGTTTCGTGAAATGGTAAGGAGGAATCAGAAGTCTCCAATTTTATACACGATCACAGGGTCCTTAAGTATAGCCTACATACTGCTCTCTAAAACTAAATTACACACACACACGCACACACAACAAATCCTCCATTCTGTTAAATCTACTCTCAAATCATATTACACACACACTTAGAGCAAATTCTCCATTCTCTTGTATGTACTATTGGCCACATGAATTCGGATTTCGGACGCACGCTGTTGTTTTCGAGGGTATACATTATTTATTATAGAAAATGAAAGACTACGCAACCAGTCTTATTTGGTTTGTTGTTTATCAGTCACCGAGCCACTAGTTTGTTAGACCTATTATTGCAGAACTTCCAGAATATTGACCTCCCTTTACAATCATATTTTTACATAAAGTCGTGTAAGAATTCCTGGTGCCAATCATACCTACTCCTAAATAATTTTCCTCGCATTTAACAGTACTGAGATATTTCCGTGGGCTGGTATAGTCTGACGTTATGTGGGCAATGCTTTGATGAGGGGTTTTGGCGCCCCTTCATGGCTGAGCCACTCCAATTTTTCTCTTCCACTGTCACTTTTTTCCTTCTATTTTCGTCGTACTTACTGTTCCACCTCACTATAACCGTTTTACTCGTCTACATGGTCTGCCAGGACTACTGTACAATGGTTTTCTTTCATACTTAAATCTAATATAGTTGCAAATATATTACAGGTGGGAAAAAATCAGATGATATAGATTTAAAATGGATATTCAACTTTCTGCTATTTACTCGTCGTAGCCTAAACAATGTGGTGCAAGTAGTTGTAGGAATTTTATTATGGTGCTAGAATGTTTATTCCCTCCGCTAGCGAAAATACTATATAGCTGAATCACCTGGAGTTCGAAAGACATTTGTGCATTATAGTACGTCATTGTGTGATTGATTGAAGTAATAGAGAGTATCTGATAGAGTATGGAAAATGTGTATGGGATTGTTTCTACAAAGAGACTACTTGAAGGAAAAGAGAGTAAGAGTAGTGGGAAAGGTGTAATAAATTTATTTGCCACACCTCTTCTCTTTCTTCATTTTACTTGATCTTTTATGTTATTTGCCTACTTTGTAATAAATTATCTCTCTCACTCTCTTTGTGTGTGTGTGTGTGTGTGTGTGTGTAAAAATAAAATGTTATTCCTTTGTCTGAGACCCCCCCCCCCCCTTTACCACGAGTGTGTCTCCGTTCACTCAATAATTCATGCTAGAAGAAATGAAGCCATGAATATTAATTAACCAGAATAAGAACACACACACACACACACACAGTTGTACAGTCACCGACAATAGCGGCGCACTTCTCCTTGACTCACAGCCTCTCTGCTTCAGTGTGAGGGAAGGAGGGAAGCAATGGGTGGGTGGGAGGAGGCAGAGTTGGTTTTAAATTTATCATATGAAAATGATCATAGTATTGAAATAAAAACTTGTGCTTTTGGTTTAGTGTACAGTCGCAAGCTGATGGGATGGAGACACGAGCACACTCGTATCATGGCCTCGCTTCTACCTGACGAGTTATGGAGGAGTGAGAGGAAGAAGGGAGGGTATGGAGGGGCTGGTGGAGGGAGAAAGAACAAGAGAGACGCCAATAACCGTGGATGTGGAGACATTTTTCTGTATCTTGAGGATTTATGGTTGAATTTGGGCGAAGGGACTAATGGAGATGGAGTTCACATTAACAAACCTATATATGTATTGAATTTTAGCATTGTCATCATAATCTTAAGAATAGGCTCCTATTATATGTAGGCTAAGTATTGTTAGATAGACAGCTACTGATTCGACCAAGAAACCGTGGATTTGCGATAAACTTTAAGTTGGTATGGTAAATATTTTTTGTTACATTGAAGTGCCTTGATTTCTCCAACGTATGCTAGGAAACAGAACCAGAGGAGCTTAAGGACCCTGTGCTCGTGTACGATAATTGGAGGTTTGTGATTCCTTCTGACCATGCCACGAAACAAGCTCCTTCCATATAGGTGGTGTTTCGTGGCAATATTTGAAGGACTCGTTTATCTCCAATTTTCTGACTACAACACAGGGTCCCTTAATGGTGTTCTGTTGCTTGGAATAGCTTGGAGGATTCAGTTGTTCCAGATTTACCAACACAAAACTTCCCCCTTAAATAAATCATTTGGTATTGTAATTATTGATTAATGTTATGTTGCAATGGATAATATGTTTTATTACTTGAAACTTTTAAGCTAACTATCACACATTATCTATCTATTTAACTATCTAACTATCACAAGTTAAGTGTGGCGAAATATCATTTATATAATTTTTATCCAACTCGAAAATATTATATAGTTATTACAATCTCTATGTCCGTGTAACTCGTATACACAACTAATTCAATTCATCCTGCCATATCTTCACTCACGTCGCTCATACAGGGTCGATTCCACTGTGGTTAGTAGTGGTTTGTAAGCACGAAAACATAAGAATGTTAGCCGTGTAAATGAATTATGGCTGAATTATTTAATGAATTTGGTGAGTAAACATTACAGTGATCATCATTATCTAACTGTTGGATAGATTGTGTGATTGTGGATACTCAGTTTTTGGAAAATAACGAAGCCTTAAAATTGTGGTTGGTTGGAAAGCTAACAAACCAATACCACTGTAGAATCGACCCACAGTCATCCCCAACCACTATAATTTTCCCTTACCTTCCTCCCACCAGTGAATGCTTCGAATGAAACTTTCAGTGGATGGTGCGATAGTTCTATATCACTAAGAAGTGGCAACACTCCACCAGCCCCTCCACAACCTCCCCCATCTCTTCCTCTCTCTCACTTCACCTTCCTCCATAACTCTTCAGGTAGAAACGACCCCATGATGAGTGAGCTCTTGTCTCTATCCCATCAGCTCGATACTGTACCTCTAGAAGAGTGGCGTCGCTATGGTCGGTAACTGTATAGCAGTACATTGACATTGTTGGACTCACTTTGTACAGAACTAGTTTAGGTTGAAGATATTATTTTGAGAACCAAACTATGTTATAAAACAGATCCCACCAAACAAAGACATGGATGATTGTTTTTTGTAATTTATTGGAGGATCTTATGACCTTTCATTTTGCAAACATAAAACGGTTCCTTTAAAAATTCATATTAATTATTACTTACGTGTTGTTTTATAATCTCAAGGAGGTACAGCATGCACGATGGATATAAAGAGAAAGGAGATACAGTAAGCACAAAGAAAAAAGAGGGACAGTAAGCACAAAGAAAAAAAAAGGATAAGAGGATAAGAAAAGATACAGTAGCTGACAGGACCCGGGAACGGATGGGGGAGGAAGGGACAAGGAGTATCTACTGATAACAGGCCACACCTCACCCAACCGACCTGGCCTCTCCTACTGGACCCGACCTCACATCTGGGGGGGATTTGACTACTAATGTTCTCATTAATGGATCTAGTTTGAACATACCTTCATTTAAGTTAAAGTTGTTATAGTGCTGTATACATATTGATTCTAATATTCTAAGTTTCTTGAAATTGTTGCACTTAATTATCATTTTACCAGAATTTCCAATCAATACAGTAGTTGTTATCATATGCATGGACAAAGTTAGCATTATTTGTGTTACAATTCGTCATATCACGTTTATGTTCTTTCATTCTAACATCTAAAGATCTCCCAGTTTCACTTATATAAACAAAGTCACAGTCTTTACAAGGAATTTTGTATACTCCTGCTTGGTGTTGAACTGTTTTGATACTAGAAGAATATATGAAGTCAATGTTTACATCAAGTTCTTTGCAAACGGACTGATTTTTTTGAAGACTTTTTACATAAGGAAGATATACGGTAAGTAAGTTTTTTTTTTTTTTTTTAATAGACTGACACTTAGGGACATAGAAGGTTTTCCTAGTCTTAAAATAAGTTTTTCTGATAAACCAATCAGGATTTTTCAAGTTACGCAACATAATCCTAAATTTGTTGTTTTTTATCTCTAAATTTCAAGAGACGTAGAATATTAGAATCAGTATGTATACAGCACTATAACAACTTTAACTTAAATTAAAATATGTTCAAACTAGATCCATTAATGAGAACATTAGTAGTTATGTGTTATGTGTTCAGTGTTGAACTTGTCTTCCTATGTGTTGCAACTGGGGTTTTCATTTGCCCTAAAATTGCCCTAAATTTTGTTACGTCTGTGTGTAGTGGGAGGAATAATTTCTCGTGTCTTAATGGTTTCATAATCGATGCCTTTTAGATAATTTTAACTCCTATGATTCCATTCCTAGAAGGTTTTCGTTTGGCCTTGAAGAGTTTAAGGAAAAAAAACCTCCATTTTCATAACTAATTAAACCTAATTACGAAGACAAGATGTTAAATTAGTTAAATGAAGTCACCACATATGAAAAGTTGAGATCTTCTCCCATAAAGCGTCTGTCCAGCCAATTTAACCGTACTGTGAAAGAACTACATAATTATGTGCCCAACATCGATGCCAAATGGTTCATGCAAGTCAACCCTAAACTTCCACACATACTCTATTATTATGGTCTGCCCAAAACACAAAAAGACGGTGTTCCTCTTCGCCCCATTGTTTCGTACTTTGGATCATTTAGCTACAAATTATCAAAATTCTTAGCCAATACATTATTACCATTAGTGGGATGTATCGCAAGTTCACACATTAATAATTCCTCACATTTTATTGATAAAATTAAATCTCTAAGCCTAATTAATTGAAAAATGGTAAGTTATGATGTACTGTATATTCACTCTTCACTATATTGCCACTTGAAGATGTATTAGAATTTTAAAGTCGGAGAATGCCAGACTTTGGTTTAGATTAAGGTATGCCAATATCTTCCTTCCTTGAATTAATACAACTTTGCGTTTCATCCAATGCTTTTTCTTCTAATGATAACTTCTTCATTCAGCGTTTTGGCAATGCTATGGGGTAGCCGTTATCCCCCATCCTTAGTAATCTGTATATGGAATTTTTTGAAACCGAGTTATTATCCAACATTGCACCCGTAAATTAAATATAGCATAGGTGTGTAGTTAACATTTTCTCCTTTTGGCCCAACAGTCTCAATAATTTTGAAGATTTCTTTTGCATATTAAATTACATGATATTCCATACATCAATTTCAAACTTGAATGGGAGATTGATGGGTCCCTACCTTTCATTGATGTTTTGGTTACTAAAATTAATGACTTCCCTACTTTCACTGTCTACAGGAAACCCACTCATTGTGATATGTACATTAACTTTTACTCTTATCATAATGATTCTAGCAAATTGTCTGTCATATCCACCTTGTTTCTCAGAGCATTAAGAATTTGTAGCCCAAAAAATTTAGAGGTAGAAAACAACAAAAATTGGATTAAAGTCCGTAACTTGAAATATCCTGATTGGTTTATCAGAAAAGCTTATTTTAAATCTAGGAAAACCTTTTATGTTCCTAAGTGTCAGTCTGATTTAAAAAAACTTACAGTTAAACCCGCATATTGACAAATTATAATTGGGTTTGTTTCGCCCGAGCAGACGACTGAATTTAGATTCAATTCCTAGCTGCCACTGTTACCAGATACAACACCAGCATATTGGTGGATGAGGTGGCCTCAAGTCATCTGTTCGCAACTGTACATACACTCTCAGTCCCTAATCTTTAACCCACCTCAGTATCAGGGAGTAGGCCTATGGGCTAGATTTGTGTCAAGTTAGGCAACGTACAAACGAGCATTAAACACTCAGAGTATGAGAGTTTTGAATACCCTTAATTCAATGGGTGGGTTATTGATTTATTGATTAATATGATCTGATGGCCAATGGGTGGGTAATATATCCATTGTTGTCAAGCTGTCGTTAAATAAGAATTATAAAATTTTAATATGATCACGCCTTTGTCAGTACGAGATTATATCCTCCCTACCTGTATTTTATATACAATATATATACAATATTTTAAGGGTTTTGGCACCCCATCGGCCCCAGCCACCCCTTTTCAGTTTTTCAACTGTCCTTGTTTTTTCTTCCTGCCTTCTGAAAGTTTCACCGTTCAATCATCTTGTTTGGGCTCTATATGACCTCGCTGTTGCGGCACCTAATATCAGTCGATCAATCAATCTTCTATAACTTAATTGTTAATGTAAATATTACAATTGGTTCCCTAACAACTAGGCAAATATGTAAATGATTAAAGCAATCTTTCCCACTAAGGTTAGGAACACAAAGTTTGCCTCCATCACCAGGTGTATGGGAGGCGATACCAGTGCTACACAACCCCTTATAATTATACAGTATTTTGAGTAACAGATGTAAAAGAAGCCATTTTTAGAGTGTATTTTGATGTATGCAGTCATATTTTACTAAATATAGAAATCTAATATGTCAGCATCCTGTTAACTCTAGTATTTCTGAACAACCATTCAAACGAATTTATAATAAAGAAAAAACACAGACGGAAACGGAATTGATTTTAAAACTCGAAGAAACAAAGTGCACTAATGTCTTGTAAAGAAATGCGTAATATTCATCCGAGATATTTTGCCAAATTTGCCAGAGTTTAAGAGTATTGAATAATTTGTCGTATGCCATTATGCACACGAAGTAAAATCATATTAGTGATATAAACATTGATTTTTTAACGCAAAGACTATTTTACATTTCCCTCATAAACTTTGTGGTCACCTGTCCAACAGCCTGCCTACCAAGACTTAGTTTTATTCTTGTTTGCCTGTCGGCTTTTTATTTGTATTCATATCTATTTATTTATCAACATATACATGTCAGTATATATAATTGAAAACAGTTACAACTATTTTACCTAACAGCATTTTCTTTAATGTTTTCAATATTATTATATTGGTATATAACCAATAATGATTTATGTAAGAAATTATTTTGTTATCTCAGTTATTGGGTTGTCTTAACTGTTCACCAAAAGACTTCACGCTGATATATATTTTGTTTACGTAATATATATTAACCATAACATAAGTTTTAATATTATTTCATATTATTTCCCTCACATCCCTGCCTTCTTCGTAACACACCCTCCACTAATAAGGCTAGTAGTGGACTAACCGTACCAACGGTGTCGCATGATATTATTTGCTTTTTTTCGCTACATATTTGCTACATTGCTTGTGACCCAATTGCTTTGACTATATATAATATCAAAATTAACAGAGGAAAGTATGCAATATGTCACTGACAATGACTTAACTTAAGAAAAAAATATCAAACGCATTGTTAAAACGTCAATCAATGAACAACTGTGGGCTGAATCGGGTTTCACTGCCTGGTGCTAATCTGTTTCTTAATATTACTAGTATTATAGGCGGAATCAGGCAAATTATCATAACATCAGAATTGACCATTAACAGAAGGTTATGTACAGTCGGCGGCAAAAGTCCTGTCGCCTCGCTTGCTTCATCGAGGCACGCGATGTTCATAGACTCGAGATTATTAGGTGTAGAAAACGTGCGTATTTCTTGAGTCCATGAACACTGCCTGTCTCGGTGAAGCAAGTGAGGCTACAGGACTTATGCCGCCGACTGTACTATGAACATGTACAGTTGCATAAACGTCCTTCTTTACCCTCTACAATGGGTGTGGAACACATGTGGCAACACTGGTGTCACACGTTCGGATCACAATTGATGCTTCAGTAGGAAGATGGTCTCATTAACTTGTCTCGAACATCTACTTCAACTGAAAACAGGGGGTAAAGTAGGGACATTAGGAAGAAGATGATTTAGGGCTTTAAGCCTATCGACTCATAGTGTTGGCCATTAAGGCAGTCAAGTCTAGTTACATCAACACATCTTCCCCCTGCCTACAAGGTTGCTACCCTTGCTCTTACAGCCGGGTACCTACTTACAGCTAGGTGAACAGGGACATAGGGGACTTTGAAAGAACTTTGGGCAACTGTACACCTACTATATATTGGGGTGTCGAGGCCCATGAATCATCGTTTTTGGCAATTTTCTTCCAAAGTAATTGCTATATTGGATTGGTTCTAGTGTATCGTAATCATGGTCTTGAAAACCATACACATTAGCGGGAACTCTATATCATTTGACACTAGTGTTATCAGTACTTCTATAATTTATAATTTTACATAGTTGTTACAGAAGTAAAATATGATTTTTCTTGTAATAGTCAAGTTAAGGAGGATAAAATAATTGCATTCAATTTATATTAAAGTATCATCTAATGACAGCTAGACAACGGTTAGGTTACCCATCCATTGAATCAATGATGTTTGAACTACCTCTGCTTAGAGTGCTGTGTATTCATTTTAACACGTCATTAAGCAAGAACTCCGAGTCCATACCCCTAGCTGTTACTGAGGTGGGTCAGGGATTAGAGATTGAGAGTGTACAAAATAAAGGAGGATTTTCTAAGCATGTGTTTGTTAGTTTTAGGGATCTGCACGTACACCTAATAATAGCACTGGCAAAGGTGTTAGTAAATCATTATTACGCTGGTGAGTCATAGTGAAGATGAAAGGTGCTGTGCTTCCCACCTCATTTGACATTTCTCTCCCTCCTTCCTTAAGACACCACCTCACTGTCCTTTGGATTCGTAGTTCAACGATGAATAAGTGATGAGGGTGTCTTGGGTAGCAGCTCGAAACACGATAATATCTCTTTTTTTTCTCAAATGAGAATTAAAGGTTTATGGTGCCCGGTCGCAAATTCACCAAATGGACTCCATAGTCCCTTCCCGCACCAGTCTTGAGGATGGGTGGACAAGAGATTTGGAAAGGTAACTCGCTCAAATTTCACAAGTCACATACCAGAAATATGATATGCGTGTACCTGTTTATGAATATGTAAATCGTGCATATGTCTTTTATGCTAAATATATCACATTAATTACTGGAACTAAGCCTCCCTCAATTATCATCGACATACTAATTGATTGATTGATTTATTGATACAACTAGGCATCTGGCGGCGCAACAGCTAGTGTCATATACCGCCCAACACAAAATTGTTATCCTCAACTAACAAAATCATAAACTCCTGAAAGGGACAGGCATCATGACTAAATTACACACAAACTAAAAACACACACCATTACTAAAAGAACGCGTCAACTTAACTAAAATATGAAAAAAAGAATCAAGACTAAATAATATCAAACCATCTAAAAACCATAAATATAATAAAATCACAATTTATGGAGGAGGCCAGCTTCCTCAACATAGGAGAGGGTGTTCCCTCCCACACTACAAGCCTCCTCCCCGAGCACCCGGGAGAGACTGTAAGAACCGTCACCCACTCGGTACTCGGAGAGGTGCCTACGACGCAGGTCCCCAAAACTGGGACACTCAACAATAATATTCCGCACTGTCAAAGGGATCAGACAATCATCACAGTAGGGAGGGTTAATCCTGTCCATTAAAAAGCCATGAGTCAATAATGTGTGGCCAATGCGGAGACGGACAAGAGCCGTCTCCCACCGACCTGACAGGTCTCTGTAGCTCCACAAACCAAGGCGTTGGCGGATGTCGCGGAGCTTGTTAGCCCCGATTGCGTCCCATCTGTCCTGCCAGCAGGAACGAACGGCAGCATCTACATAGGGTCGAAGGTCCACTGCAGGGACAGGATGACGCCCGGCAGGAGGCCGAGAATTGGAGACCACAGCCTTAGCCATGGCATCAGCTCGCTCATTGCCATCGACACCCACATGGGCCGGGACCCAACAGAAAGTGACTTTGCGGCCACGGCGACCCAGGAGGACAAGCCACTCAAGGATGGCCAAAGCCAGGGGATGGGGAGAATTAAAATTGTACAAGGCCTGCAAGGCACTACAGGAATCACTATAAATAGTAAAAGAAAGCTGAGGGAGAGTAAAAATCACTTGGAAGGCTTATAAAATGGCCGAGAGCTCAGCAGTGAAAATCGACATGACAGAAGGAAGTCTACCACCACGGCAAAAGTCAGGAAAGACAACTCCAGCATCAGACTTTGACCCATCTGTGTACACAGAAAAGCAGCCCCAATGGCTCGAAAGTTTGCCCACGACGGTGCTAAGACCCCCTTCCCCAACCTCTCCCAGCCCAGACACCCAACCATCCAACATAGGACTGCCCCTAAAAGGCAGTCCCTCTGGAGGGCAGCACTGTTGGCCCGTACTGGCAGCCTATTGCATGGGAACCATTTAGTCTGGTCTCTCACTGGCGACCTTACTAGCATGGGAAACCCTCTCTCCCCAAAATTGGGGCAGAGCAGGGGCCAAAGCCCCCTCTAGCCTAGCTCGCCAAGTCATAGAGACACGCAAGCCCCCCCACCTTGTCAAGGCGATTCCCGTTTGGGGGGTGCTACGACGTACTAAAGTCTAAGGATATGAATGTTTCGAATTTTTTAACTTGTGGATCGGGATTCGAATTTCTGACTGGCCCAACATTGGCAACGACAGGGGAGAAACTCGGGAGTGGAGCCAACTGTACCTGTGACGATAGTCCATAAGCTCCACCCACCTCCCTCTCTCACTTTCCCTCCTCTTCCTCCCTCCTTCACCCCTCTTTCATCCACCCCCCTCTCTCCCTTCTCCCATTTCTCCGACTCTCTCTCTAATGCAAATAATACAGGCACTCGTGCACATAATATATATATATATATATATATATATATATATATATATATATATATATATATATATATATATATATATATATAAAATTGAGGAATGCATTATGTGTTTCAATTATAGTTGAATATGTCTAATAGTGATAGATAACCTCTGAAAGTTAAGACGAGGGTAGGATAGAGTGGTGTGTGATAACGACCGAGATTGATGGCATAGCACTGGTTTGCACTGGTCATAATTTGGTGGAGAATATAGTTCACGTTATGTCTCATAAATCATTTACTATTACTTATTTTGAATTAATTAATATACAATAAAATTCCCCGTAATTTTTCCTACATTTTGATATGATAATTTCTTTAATAACGTAAATAATTAACGAAATTAGCGAATATTTCATATTTTATAATTTCCAACCGTGACTAATTGGTACATTGGAGCACCTTGAGTCCTCCAAGGCATCTCAGGCAACACAACTTAATGCAGGAATAATACACTTTGGAGGAATCAGTTTGCTCCACAATTACCCTATGGAAATCTGGGTACCTTTATAGTACTTTGATTCAGGGTTGCCAACTGGTATTTTTCAATACCAAATTAGGTAAAATTTGGTATTAAAAAATTGGTTTGGTATTGGAAAATTAAGTTTGGTATTACTGGTATTGAAATCTGAAATTTTGGTATTAATAATGAATCTTAAGTCTTATTTTATCAATTTTCATATACCAGTGAGCAAAACTAATAAAAATTATATCAGTGAGGTGATTATTCCAATTTAAATGGCCCGCCATCTGTATTGGACGTGAAGTGATCAGGTTTGTTTACCGACGGGTGGTGACTGTGTATGGGAAGTGGGAACACTCAGTCCTACTTCCGTACGCCCACAGGACAGTGAAAGTGTTAGTGTGTTTGTTTAAAGTGATTCATAGAAATGCTTGGACGTTTTTCTTTTTTTCCTTTACTTTTTATATATGATCAATATAATTGCTAGAATGACCGATTCATTATAGAGCTTTTTTTTTTTAGCATGTACTCGTAAATTATATGCATAATGAAAATAAGATTATTTCCAAGCATTTCGATGAGTGACTACTATATTTGACTACTATGTTTGACTACTCCAGTAAGCAATGCTGTTGTGGAAAGAATTTTTTCCCACGTAAATGCTGTGAAAACAAAAGTACGCAATCGCATGAACTTGAAACTGCTCGAATCTCTGTACTTAGAATACGCACCACACTAATAATGTCTGGAGGGTGTTGCAAAGATTTGAAAATAACGCCCTCCATGTTGGATAAATTTTCTCAATATATGTATGAACACAAAAGAGGATCGAAGGATAGTGATGCTGAGAATCTGGGTGCATTATACAACTGAGAAGATCACTTCATATATCGTAAGTTGCACAATCCTTTATATATCTGTTCTGTTAGTAGTATTGCAATGTGTTACTTAATATAATCTCTCTCATATATATATATATATATATATATATATATATATATATATATATATATATATATATATATATATATATATATATATATATATATATATATATATATATATATAAAATTTGGTATTGAAATGTAGAATTTGGTATTATATGTGGTTGGATTTGGTATTACTTCACTCGTGAGAGTTGGCAACCCTGCTTTGATTCCTCCAAAGTATATCAGGAAAGATAATTAATTAACGAATATAATAATGGTATCAATGCTGTTGTATGGAATAGTTTGGAGGAATCCAATTGGTCCAGTATTACCACAACCAAACCCACAACAGCTTCGAAGCAACTCACTTCCAATGAAGCAACTTGGTGAACCATTCTATAGGGGGTGTAGGGAGGGATGGGGGAGGGTATTTAGGGTGTGGGGAGAGGGTGTAGGAAGGGGGGGAATTAATGGGGTATGGAGGGGGTATGGGATGGTAGCTTCGAATGAACTATAGCTTCAAATCAGTGAATCAGCTTCGAGACTACCACCCCCTAACCCCCCCCTCCCTACTCCCCTAATACCCCCCCCCTCCCTACTCCCCCTTTAGAATGGTTCACCAATTAGTCACGGTTGGAAATTATAAATAGGAAATATTCGCTAATTTCGTTAATTAATTATGTAATTAAAGAAATTATTATATTAAAATGTAGGGAAAATTATGGGGAATTTAATGATATAATAATTAATTCAAAATAATTAATAATTAATGAATTATGAGACAACGTGAACTATATTCTCCACCAAATTATGACGTCATTATATGATTGTTAAGGGGGGGTAGGGGAGTGGGGTGTGGAGTATGGTGTTAGGGGGGGTAGGAGCATGGGTGTGAGGGAGGGGGTATGGGTAGGGGGGTAGGGGGGAGGGGTAGTCAACTCAGCAACCCTCTTTATGGACTGCCATTCCAAGATTAATTTTCAGCCTACATTCTCTCTCTCTCTCTCTCTCTCTCTCTCTTCCAATACCCCTCTATCTCTCACGCACACCCCTCCCCTACCCCCAATACCTCCCTCCCTCTCTCTCTCTCTCTCTCTCTCTCTCTCTCCATAACTTTCACATAATTTTAATTTATAAATATATATATTTTTTCGTTTATTTTTACCTTAATATTTTTATGATAATTTTTCCAACACCTGGATTATTTATTATTATTATTATTTTTTGTTTTTACATCTTAATTAATTATTGATTAAAATCAATTAAACCCATTTATTTCATGGGATAATTAATAAATATTTAAATGTTTTTTTTTCTAAGGAAATTGAAACACGTTATTATTTATTTATTTATTTATCATTATTATTATTATTATTATTATTATTATTATTGGACAGCAAGCACCAAGGAAGGAGAGAGAGAGAGAGAGAGAGAGAGAGAGAGAGAGAGAGAGATAGTGGGGGTAGGGGAGGGGTTTGGGGGTTAGTGAAAGAGAGAACGAGAGAATAAAAGAGGGGGGTGGGGGTAGATGAGGAGGAGAGAGAGAGAAAAAAAAAATGGAGGGGGTAGGGGAGGATTGGGGTGTGTATTAGAGGGTGTATGGAGGGGGGGTATTAGGCAGGTATACTAGCGGGGTTTAGGGGGTGGTAGTCTCGAAGCTGATTCACTGATTTGAAGCTAGTTCATTCGAAGCTACCATCCCATACCCCCTCCATACCCCATTAATTCCCCCCCTCCCTACACCCTCTCCCCACACCCTAAATACCCTCCCCCATCCCTCCCTACACCCCCTATAGAATGGTTCACCAAGTTGCTTCATTGGAAGTGAGTTGCTTCGAAGCTGTTGTGGGTTTGGTTGTGGTAATACTGGACCAATTGGATTCCTCCAAACTATTCCATACAACAGCATTGATACCATTATTATATTTGTTAATTAATTATCTTTCCTGATATACTTTGGAGGAATCAAAGTACTATAAAGGAACCCAGATTTCCATAGGGTAATTGTGGAGCAAACTGATTCCTCCAAAGTGTATTATTCCTGCATTAAGTTGTGTTGCCTGAGATGCCTTGGAGGACTCAAGGTGCTCCAATGTACCAATTAGTCACGGTTGGAAATTATAAATAGGAAATATTCGCTAATTTCGTTAATTAATTTCGTAATTAAATAAATTATTATATTAAAATGTAGGAAAAATTATGGGGAATTAAATTATATAATAATTAATTCAAAATAATTAATAATAAATGAATTATGAGCCAAAACGTGAACTATATTCTCCACCAAATTATGACGTCATTATATGATTGTTAAGGGGGGGTAGGGGAGTGGGGTGGGTAGTATGGTGTTAGGGGGGGTAGGAGCATGGGTGTGAGGGAGGGGGGATGGGTAGGGGGGATGGGGGGTAGGGGGGGAGGGGTAGTCAACTCAGCAACCCTCTTTATGGACTGCCATTCCAAGTTAATTTTCAGCCAACATTCTTTCTCCCTCTCTCTATAATAAATATAATGAATGGTATCTACCTTGTTGCCCGCAATAGTTTGGAGGAATCAAGTTCCTCCAATATTACCACATAGAATTTTCACGTATAGTTTTCACGTATAATTTTAATTTATAAATATATATATTTTTTCGTTTATTTTTACCTTGATATTTTTATGATAATTTCCAACACCTGGATTATTTATTATTATTATTATTTATTTACTTTACAGCTTAATTATTTATTGATGAATAATAATTAAACCCATTTATTTCATGGAATAATTAATTAATATTTATATGTTCATTTTTTTTACTGAGGAAATAGAAACACGTTTTTATTTATTATTATTATTATTATTATTATTATATTATTGGACAGCAAGCACCAAGGAAGGAGAGAGAGAGAGAGAGAGAGAGAGAGAGAGAGAGAGAGAGAGAGAGAGAAGGGACAACAAACACTTAACTTATTTTCATTTATTTTTTCATTTATCTACAAAAAAAATTTTAATATCATATATATTTTGATACACACTAAAGTATTGTTTACAGAGTGACTGCTTATGAGGAGAAACTTAGAAAGGCCCAGGAGACTGAGAGGAGATAAAGGCTGTCCCAATAGATGTGGTTAATTACGGAGTTTCGTGATACATAATTTCTGACCAGAGTGTGAGGTGCAGAAAGCTTCAAATCGCCTATTGTTGTTCATTTCCCCAGCCAGTACACCTCTAGAGGCTGAGTTCGAATGCAGGGTGTGTGTGGTGCCACCGACTGTACATGCTTTTTAAAAACCTTCAATAAGTAAACAGAATATATAAATATGAATAAAAACATATTCTCTCTCATTCCACCTCTCTATAATTTTCAAAGGGTTTATTATAAAGGGTTTAGGAACACAAGGCTGGGCTTATAATTATACAGTAGCTATGATCATTTAAATCTTAAGACGAGAATCTGAAAGTTATCGATTCCTCCAAACTCTCCCAGGAAACAAGTCACTTTAATGCTACTAATAGAGGATCTGTTTTGTGGCATATAGTTTGGAGGAATCAGTAGACCTTCAACTTACCAATGAGATTCTCCCCTTTAAGGATAGTTTTGGTACAATATGGAGTACCTTGATTCCTCCAAAGTATGTAAGAAAAACAGGACCACCTTAACAAAAATAATGTTGGATTGTTATTTTGGAGGAATAAGTTGCTCCAGATTAACCATGCAACACTTAAGCCTCAAACCTTGGGAAGATAACGAGATATAAATTATAATAAATACAAACTCTATAAGAAATAACATTGGTAGACGCATCTCTTACAAACATTATAGAGTACTGTAGTGTTTCATGACCATATTCAAGAACATTCATGGTGCATACGATGGCGTGGTACCAGTACAGTACAGAAAACCCTCACTGTACAGTACACATGCATGGGTCTGTAATGTAGTGTACAATCATTGTTTACTGTACAGTCGGCGGCATAAGTCCTGTCGCCTCACTTGCTTCACCGAGACAGGCAGTGTTCATGGACTCGAAAAATACGCCCGTTTTCTACACCTAATAATCTCGAGTCTATGAACATCGCGTGCCTCGGTGAAGCAAGCGAGGCGACAGGACTTTTGCCGCCGACTGTACATGCATTCGTCGTGATACATAATTTCTGACCAGAGTGTGAGGAACAGAAAACTTCGAATCGCCTGGTGTTGCTCATTTCCCCACCCAGTACATCTATTGAGGCTGAGTTTCAATACAGGGTATGTGTGTGTGTGTGTGTGTGTGTGTGTGTGTGTGTGTGTGTGTGGTGCCTGCCGTTCGTCTCTGGTCAAATATTACGTATGACTAGTGTACAGTAGTTGTCACGTGTGGTTCAGTACATACCCAGCATACATGTAGTTCACGGTGGCACTCTGTAAAAGAAATGTAACAATGATAAGAAATCTGATAATGTCCTGAACCAGAGAAGAATAATTAAGCATATCAACAGTACTGTACTCTATATTCAACACTTATTTCCACTGTTGTATTTAATTCAAATCCTGGAAAAATAATGTAAGAATGATACAAGATCTGGAGAAATAATAAAATTTGGACCAATCTTGACAAAACAATGGTAAATATCACACTAACATTGAACGTACAGAAGAATTCCAGGTTTCCACAAATGTCAAATCCCAAAAGAGGATGAATCTCTCACCTTCAAGAAATCATTATATATATACTGTATACTGACATTCACGTACAGTACAGCTTCACACAATCAAAAAATAAAACTACAGTAAAAAATAAAAATAAATAACCGTCGACTACACTTACCCGAAGGGAGTAGAAAAAGAGGAAGAAGAAAAGGAAGAGGAGGAATAGGATGACGAGGGTGATGCAGTACCACTTGTAGCGTCCCCATAGGATGTGCTTGAAGGATTTCCTCGGCGAGGTAATCCACAGGAAGGACGTGGCGGGACGACTGGAATGAAGGAATGGCAATGGTGATAAAAACAGCAAAAATGGAGAAGGGAAAGGGTGGGAGGGCACCAGTATTATATATATATATATATATATATATATATATATATATATATATATATATATATATATATATATATATATATATATATATATATATATATATATATATATATATATATATATATATATGAAAACAAAAGGAGATAGGGAAAGGGAGGCACCAGTGTTAATTAAATATATATATGGCAGTCTGATCAATATTATTTTTTCTTCATCATCATTAACATCAATTTCACATTTCAGTTTATTAGTTGTTGTTTTTTATTCAAGGTATTCAAGGTAAGGGTGTACTAATCCGAATCAATCAATCAAGGAAGAATCCAATCAACCAAGCAAGTATAAGGCAAACCCAGAAAAATTGACCCATTTAATTAAATTCTAGTCGTACCCACGGGGAATCGAACCCCGGACCAGAGAAAAAAATTACAGTCCGAGCTTCTACCGGGTGAGCCCTAAGAGTACTTCCCTGGCACAGCTGTAAAATTCCGCCTTTAAGGGGGTGTGGGAATTAGGGGACAGGTTTGGGGTTGGGGGTTAGGGGGGGTGCGGGAATAGGGGGACAGGCTTGGCTTGTATAATCATAATGAATCTTAACTCATTCACCTTATAGACATTTAGAAGCAATTTGCGTTTTTAATTCTTATGTGTATTTAATTAAGTAGAAATAGTGAAAACAAGACCCAAGAGAAAAATCCAAATACGGTAAGGTATCTAGACTAAGAATAGTGGCAGTTCGAGTGTAGAAACGTGTGTATTTTTAAGAAATTATCTAGTTTATTCATTTTGTTTCCGTGTCATGAATGCCACAGGTAAGTAATTGTGATACTGTATTTATCATTACATCTTGAAGAAGCAGCTATAAGAAGGGATATTTATGTCTCGCATACCATAGCCGGCATCGCTATGGCTATAATAGTGTCTGCGTGCCAGTGAAACTCCTGGATTTAAAAATTCATTGTAATAAAGTGTTTCTCACGTTGTTTTTTCCATTATTATATTCTATATTCTTGTACAGTAGTTTTTAAAATAGAAAAATATAAACAGAAAATAATTTAATATTTGGAAGCAGTATGCTACCATAATGACATAATTTTAAAAATCCTGGCCTGTTTAAGCAGGACACAATAAGCAATGATATAGTGCGTTTTATTACCTCCGCCAAGGAGGTTATGTTTTCACCCCTGTATGTTTGTCTGTTTGATTGTTTGTATGTCTGTTTGTCTGTTAGCAGGATTACGCAAAAACGCATGGACGAAGTTCACCCAGGCGAGCAGCAAGGGGTCCAGCCAGTATACAGTTGGTAAAATGCTAACAGGGAGGAGCCCAGAAGACAGGCAGTGAAAGCAAAAGTAACCTTAACGTCCTTGAGTGCCTGTTGACAGTACAGTACAGTGTTGCCAGATACACAGGGGGATATTTCCATATTTTAGGGTAATCAATATATATATTGATTACTTCAGGAGTAAATAAGGAATATTGGAGGCAAACAGGCAAATTTGAAGTTTAATAAGTTTCCAAGGAAGGCAACGTTACAGACTTGAGTTGTGAGTCCATTTTAATCAGTTGTGTGACTGTGTCGTTGTAACATTGTGGCAAGGAGGCTGACGCAGCGGCCAGCTTCAGCCACCCAGCTCCGGCAGTGCCTACCAGACCATAGGAGTCGGCGGTATGTTGGTGATATTTCCTCGTCGCTCTGCTGTGCCGTCAAAGTGTATTGTTTTCCTGACAGTGTGGGTCGTTTTGGGACCAATAGGAAAAGCAACAACAGCTAGGGATGGTACAGGAGGAAGACAACATCAAGACCACTGTGAACCTATCAATGTTCCCTTCTGCAAAACGATACAATACAACATGACCATAATGCCCAACTTCTTAAACCACCTTACCCAGGAGGAGGCGGGCTTGGAGGTACACCAATTCTACCCTCTCGTTGAAGTCCAGTGTTCCCCGGACCTGCGTTTTTTCCTTTGCACTGTTTATTTACCAGTATGTACCATCTTGAACGTAGCATTGCCGCCCTGCCAAAATTTGTGTGTTAGGGCCAGAGATGGGTGTGAGGACTTGATGCATTCATTTGGTTTTAAGTGGCCTGAATCACTGAACTGTTCGAAATTCCCAGCAGCAGGTTCTTACAACTTGTGTATCGGAGGAGACGAGGATGCAACAACGACAACACAAATACCTGGAGGTGAACAGACATACGATAATACTTTAACAACAACCGTCACAACAACAACGATACCACAAATACCTGGAGGTGAACAGACATACGATAATACTTTAACAACAACCGTCACAACAACAACGATACCACAAATACCTGGAGGTGAACAGGCATACGATAATACTTCAACAACAACACACACAACAACAACGACAACACAAATGCCTGGAGGTGAACAGACATACGATAATACTTCAACAACGACTCGTGATCACATTGCCAGTCAAGAAGGTCAGCAGGGGACAGGAAGTCAACTAGTGCAGGAACTGTGTCAAGAAAAGGACGAGTTTGAAGTATTTGGTGAATATATTGCCGCCAACATGAAGAAACTCGGCACCAATCACGCCAAGGCTACAGTGAAACACATGATAAACAACATTATTTACCAAGCAGAACTCGGTCAATTTGATCACCCATCCGAGAACTGAAACATCCTTTACGAGTCAATGATATTTCTATTATAGTCTTGACATGTTTCTCACGTTGCTTAACATTATTATTACTATACCTTGTATGATAAATCCGGAGCAAAAGATTCCTCCAAATTATCAAAGACAATCGGCAATCATTATTTTTTGTTAATCTGGGCTTGTATCATGGAATACTTTGGAGGAATCAAGGCACTCCAATGTACTGTACCACAAGTATAGGGGCCTATTCTCTCTCTCTCTCTCTCTCTCTCTCTCTCTCTCTCTCTCTCTCTCTCTCTCTCTCTCTCTCTCTCTCTCTACTATCCACTTAGGGGCTGACACTTTGAATACTTACAAGACTATATGTGTGTCTTTAAGTAGGAATATTTTCATTGCAGTAATAATTATATAAATTATGGTAATGTCCACTGTCAACCTACTTGTACAGTAAGTATCATATTAAAATATATTCATACAACACCTTACGTCAAATATAGCCCCATTAATTATTACGATGTGCTGCAAAAACATATATACACGTGTTGTTCTTTATTACCAAGATATTTACTATGATGGAAAGGAAAGTGTCGGTGAATTTATGATTGTGGCTGTACCTGCACTAAAACGTTATTATTATATTATTATATTAAGATTTCGTAACAGCAATACAACATAGTTATCAATTCGTCGTTTTACAATCCCTGAGTAACTTTGAACACCATTTATTGTAATATTTCCTGAATAATGACCTCTCTTTTCATTATACAGTAGCAATTAAAGAGAGAGAGAGAGAGAGAGAGAGAGAGAGAGAGAGAGAGAGAGAGAGAGAGAGAGAGAGAGAGAGAGGGAGAGGAATAAAAAGTAAAAATGAAAGGATGGCAAATGAGAGAGAGAGAGAGAGAGAGAGAGAGAGAGAGAGAGAGAGAGAGAGAGAGAGAGAGAGAGAGAGAGAGAGAGGGAAAGAGAGAGGGAGAGGAATAAAAAGTAAAAATGAAAGGATGGCAAATGAGAGAGAGAGAGAGAGAGAGAGAGAGAGAGAGAGAGAGAGAGAGTATCAAGGGGAAGGAAGAGAGAAGACAAGGCTGCTGGGCTCAACCTTGAAACTTATTACCCGCATCAAATTTGATTAAGGGACCCAGTGATGTAGTCAGAAAATTGGAGGTTGCAGAGTCCTTCATCTATTGCCACGAAACACATACACCTACATTTAAGGAGCTTGTTTCCTGGCATAGTTAGGAGGAATCAGAAGCCACCTGGTCTAATTCACGATCACAGGGTCCCTTACTTAACTCACGACAAGAAATAGATATTTTACTATAATAAATAAAGCAATGATCAGCTCCAATATTGCAGAGACCAAAAGTTATTGTTTCGAATAATTTTTCGAAGCCATCTCATTGAAGGGTGTTGCAGTACTATTTACCGTGACTAAAAAAAAAAAAAAACGTTTGTTCCCTCAGTCAGCCACAATATAACTGAATCTCCAGTGGTTCGAACGAAAAAAAGAAAAAGAAACGCACACACACACACGCACAGTTTACTAATTAATTGTTTAGTCATTGGAATCACATATGCTTTAGTTATGTTGTGGGAGGGTGACTGAAGGAATGAACTTTTGTGTCCCATAGTCTATAGTCCTACATGTTATTCTGAGTCCCATTGTTGTCGGCTGAGGGTCGTCGCTGTATATACGTAACTTACCGATGCACGACTCTCTGTCCTTGTGGAAAACCCATGAAGTTTTTTTTTATTTAATTAATTGCGCCGTAGCGTCAATCAATAGGCATGCAACCATACATACAGGTAGGCAGAACCCATGAGAATCAAATTACTACACACACACACACACACACATCATGAAAACATACCAAAATGAAGCACAAGCACACAAACAAATATTTACATCATGACCTACTTAAATCCGCCAAAACAAGGGTGGCATACCAGAAGCTCCTCCAAAACCTGATGGTTCAGCAGGTGTTGACAAACCACATCAATTATCAGGCCCCGGGGCAGCAAGTGTTGGACAGTGGGGCAGGCCAGGCTATAGTGCTGTATGGCGTTACCATGAAGCGTTCGACACAAGCGACACTCAGTGAAGGGAGGCTCACCCTGCATCCCAGCAACCTGCCATGGTGGCCGGTAGCCAAGCCTATAACGATCAGAGACTACATTGTGCCTCTGAACCATGAGGCCTCGACAACGGTAGGAATATTTGTGGCGGCAGACAGTACGTAGCCATACAGGAAGGAGAGTGGTGAAGCGGACTCTAGAGATATAACAGGGAGAGAGGACGTCCAACACCACGATGAGGAGGCAGATGGCAGGCTTCCTTTGCGAGTCTGTCAACTGTACCATTGTGACATAAACATACATAGGATGGTACCTATAAGAATTTGACACTCAAGTTACGATGACGTAATAAGGTCAAAAACGATAACATCTGCTGAATAACAGAGGAGTATGTGGGCTGAACACTAGGGAGGGAATGAAGGGCAGGTTTGGAGTCACAACAAATGGCAGCATTCACTCCACGTTGACAAACAAGACTAACAGCATCCAGAATAGCATACAGTTCACACAATGTTGAGCTGGAGTGGTTACAGAGACGACGGCCAACTCAGCCCCCTGGAGGTGACTCCATATCAGGTGAGAAAACGGCACAACCTGCTGTACCATCCACTTGCAATGAACCATCAGTGTAGAGGCAGTATGGATCTGTGATGGAGGACGTCACTGTTTCTATGTGTTCCAGAGCCAACTGTCGCTGTAGAGAAGGCAGTTCCGACTTGGAAGTAGGTGTAAAGCTCACATCAGGTGTTGGTAGCATCCACGGAGGGGACCCTGGGGGGACGTTTGCAACCATTATATCCATATTAAGACTACGGAGCATAGAAGAAACAGACCTTAAGAAAGTACGTCCAGTAAGCAGTATGGGAGGGACCGGGTAGTTTGGTCGAAGAGAAGTTCTGACTAACTGAGAGTAATGGGGTGAAAGATTTGGTAAATGGAGGCACTTGACAGTAAAGCAAGTAATGGCCCATGTCTCTCAACAGGTTGAGAGCCTGGAGGCAAGAGACCTTAAGTGAACGCAATGGGGAACCCAAGTCAAACGTCTGTCAAAAGAAGACCTAAAATTTGAGTCTCCTCGACACAACGTATCCGATGACCATACATGCATAAGTCCGTATAGGGGTGGACGCCTGGGATGAGGCAGAAGTGCAGCAAACTTATTCACCGTTATCTTTTTCTATTCAACTAATTAGAAAAATGCCATATGGGAATTAGATACCACAATATTGGAAATAATATTTAAACTTAGTTTTACATACCATGTAATATTGCCAAAGTACTCCAGTATCTAGTGAATGAAAGAACGGGGGACAGCTGCTAATAAGATCAAAGAAATCAAGGAGTAAAGAAAGGGGAGTAGCCTACAAAGCTAAAAGTAAATAGAGTTAAAAAAGCTGAATACAGTACTCAGATTAAAGACATTAAAGATAGCTTAGTAAATACATGAGAGTAAAGACATTGGGTTGATTTGTTTAAGTAGGAAGGTGAGACAAGGGTTGTTTGAGTTGATGGTCAAACCTTGTCAGATAAAGGTAATGGCACAATGGGCATGTCTCACTAGCAGTATGCTACTTGCTTTTGCTAATCGCTTTGTGTTTTGTGATCCAAAATGAGATGCAAGCAGCTGAATCTTGCTGCTGGGAGAAAAGAATACTAAATAGCAAGTTCTGCTCTTCATTTAGAACGTCAAATGAGCCACCATTTGCGGTATATTATAAATACATAAATTTAAGCATGCAAATTATTGTTTACATATAAATTTGTTTATTATCTGTAGTTAATTGATTTTATATATCTATTAAGCATTATGAACAATATGAAGTAGGTAGATATTCAGTTTCTCCTTTGATCATCACGGTAGTAGACTCGCGTTTGTAAACAAAACCGTAAGCTTGTTGTGTATTCCTTTTTCTGTAATTCTATAAAGGGCTCTTGCTGCTTCCACCTCCATCATTATTCCTACAAATATGTGATTTTTATTATTATTATTTATAGTGAGAAGAGCTGTGAAGTTCAGGGAAAGTGCATGGTTAAGAAATTACACCCAAGTTTTAAAACATTTGAGAGCCCTTACTGGAGATCTATGAACCCTCCAAATAATCCAGGCCACAAAACGCTTCAGTGTTTCGAATAGGGAATCTGTTGCCTGGAGTAGTTTGGAGAATTCATAGATCTCCAGTAAGGGCCCTCAAATGTTTTAAAACTACGGGTGTTAGTAAATGGAGTTAATAGGTGAACCTAGCCTAATACAATATGTACACACCTAACACAAAATATAGTATATAGTTATTTTTAGGTTATTGAATTATACGGCTAATGAGGTTTGCAAATACTCAGACAAATGAAAAATCTGTGAATTGGAATAAATATCACTAAAATATTTGGCAACGAGTAATATATGACGTCATAGTTACCAGGCCAACGAAGGATATGACGTGAGTTCCATGACAACTAATATGACGAAGCGGTTACCGTGGCAACGACTAATATGACGAAGCGGTTACCATGGCAACGACTAATATGACGAAGCAGTTACCATGGCAACGACTAATATGACGAAGCAGTTACCATGGCAACGACTAATATGGCGGACAAACAAACACGTCTATATTCTATTTTGTGTTTCCCCACTCGATTTCTTCATTTAAGGGGATAATATTATACTTTTAGTACATTATAAGAGTGCCTTCATTTCTCCAAAGTATACCAGGAAAACATAATGTTGGCCTCATGTTGCTTGGTATAGTTTGGAAGAATTAGTTGCTCTTGATTTACCAACACTTTACTTCCCCTTTAATCAACGGCTCTTATCCAGTATATATATATCAGGCTAACAACAGCGGCTATAAGTACTCAGTGGGTACCACTATATATTATTAAAGGTAGGTATAGGGAAATATTTATTAATTAACTATAAATAAAATGGTTAGAGTTGTCGCATGTTAAATATTTGACATTAGTTTAATTAAACTCTACCGCTGAATTTCTTCTTTCCATGTGTGTGTGTGTGTGTGTGTGTGTGTGTGTGTTCATTCAATAATTGTTTATTCACGCAACGACAACGACTACTAAAACCAACAATATTAATAATTATTATACTTTGACTCAACAGATGGCAGGACGACAGGACGTAAATAAAGGAAATCCGGGCGAATCCAGTAAGAAATCAGTTAAGAATCCAGAAAAGAAAAACGATAAACAAACTAAAAAGAAAAGCAAGAAAAGAGCATCAAAGGATTCTGCTGGAGGTAATAATAATACTAATTATTAAGGTAGAGTTGTTTGTAACTTTGTACGTATATTTGAACTACTGGTCACACGCCAAAACTAGTTAGGCCTACAAATTGTTAAACAGTAGAGGAGAGTGGGGCACCTTGAACATGGGGGCACATTGAACAACTGTATTTTTCAGGATTAGTTTTTACTTCACACCACAAGATGTCTCCTATGAAATAACCCTCTCCTCAATACTCATTCATTTACCAGTAGGAGGGCAGCTTACAGTGGGGGAGCATGTGATGCAAGACTCTTCTCTGAAAATTGACCCTCAGAGTATTTCTGTGGATTTAAACACCAATCCTGCTGATAACCTTTATGTAACATAATTTTAAGCAACCTACTGAAATGAATTGTTAAATAACTAAAGATAAATAAGAGAGGTGCACTAGATATAAGCAGCCCTGTACCAGGCCTTGAAACTGAATTTTGTGTAATGGCTGAAAGTGGGGCACTTTGAACCATTACAAAAGGGGCAAGTTGTACAGTACATGGTTCAATGTATCCCACAACACTGTTCAACGTACCCCATGTGTACCAACATAATTAACCTTTTTTTCCTCTGGTCCTAAAACACTTCATCAAACATATTGGATGTTCAACAGATAAAGCTGCCATTCTTTTCATGGATAATCATGAGTCACTTTATCTCTTGAGGTTATTGAAATGGCAAGAACACATGGGCTAACCAGCACAACTTTCCCACCTCACACTTGACACAAGTTACAACCACTGGATGTGTCAGTCTATATGGCCCATTAAAGGCTCATTAGAAAGAGGCTGTTGATGACAGGAAATTAAGCAATCCTGGAAAAAGAATAATCATCTATGACATACCAGAGTGCTTTACCAAGCCATTTTATCGTGCTCTATCATCAGAAAACATTTCAGTAGGATTCAAGAAAACAGGTATCTGGCCCAAAGAGTGAAATTTTCTCTGAGAATTATTTTCTGGCAGCATCAGTGCATATGAATTGGCCTAATCCTGACATTCAAAGCAACAAAGTGAATATTGGAGTGGATGTGGTGAACCCTCCAGGTGACCAGAATGTTTCTTCATCAGCACTGGTGTCTGTAATGGACACTGACCAGGAATCCCACCCAGGACTACATCATCATGATCTCCAGCTTTGTAGAACGATGATTTCAAATAATTGTACTTAATTTTCCTTTTGTTCTTGACCTATGGGGAAGGTTGAACCAATTTGGAAAAAAAAATCAGATGTTATTTTCACACCTTAGAAATTGTGATAGCCCAAACATTAGTACAAAGCGAAATTAGTGCAATATGTGAACTTTAATATGGTATATAGGAGACCAGTGTCAGGCTGACAGTTTTATGTCCACAGATGAAATTCTAAAAACAGGTTCAAAGTACCCCACTCGATTTCTTCATTTTAGGGGATAATATTATACTTGTAGTGCATTATAAGAGTGCCTTTATTTCTCCAAAGTATACCAGGAAACAGCCTCAAATAGGTCATGATAAAAAAATAATGTTGGCCTGATGTTGCTTGGTATAGATTGGAAGAATCAGTTGCTCTTGATTTACCAACACTGTACTTCCCCCTTAATAATGTACATACAGATGTATGTTGATAAAATATTTCCAGCACATCGTCACTACACACTACACATCTACACTACCACTGCTAGACAAGCAGTACTCGTCTATATCTTAGAGTGGGGTGTGTGTGGGAGGGTAAGCAGGAATATATGCAGAGTATTGCACACAGAACCAATCACAACGCATGGCTCAGCTTAGCCCAATGCATTAAAGATGGCAAGTCTTTGAAGTTAATAATAATAATGATAATAATAATTGAAATAATATGATACAAAGGTGAAGAATAATTATATCACTCTTGTTTTCTTGGGTCAACAATATAAGAGTCTGCTTCAATATCGTACCACAGTGAAAAGGGGAGGTAAGAATAGAGAGAAGATAAAACTCGAGAAACGGAGCCTAGAAGCAAAAGAGAGAAAAAAAGTGAGTCTGCATTCTAGTTACTCCTTGTACAGTATTACATCCATAGTGCACTGGGTGGAGCTGAACCATGCGCTATGATTGGCGCTAATTTCTCTGGATGCGATACTCTAAGAAACTTGGGGAATATACAAGCTGGTGAGGGGGCAACCAAAGACTATTAACTTGACAACCCAATTGGGAAAGGATTGGCTAATAATAATAATAATAATAATAATAATAATAATAATAATAATAATAATAATAATAATAATAATAATACAAGGGGTATTCTTGAACCTTTTAGGACATACAGGTACAGTCGGTCTCAGGAAATAGTATAGTATACACCACTGTTATCTCAAGGGTTCATAACAACTGGAAAACTTAGTACATTACTCTCCTAACACAAAACGTTTCTAGTAATGTTATTTATAAGCTAATAGTTGAATCAGTCAGCAGAACAATCCCTACAGTATGTGCAGAATACAGATCTCTTAAGGACCCTGTGATGTAGTCAGAAAATTGAAGGTAAATGAGTCCTTCAAACACTGCCACGAAACACCATCTATAGGGAAGGAGCTTGTTTCGTGGCATAGGTAGGAGGAATCAGAAGCCTCCAATTTTCATACACGATCACAGGGCCCTTAACCGATGCTCTGTGTACGAATAACTGAAACTGATTGTACATATAATACGATGAAGTACAGTTATGTAAAAACAGACAGACAGACAGACATAGAGAAAGAGATAAAATATAGTTGGATAAAACGAAGATTTAAATATTATGGGACAGATTGATATACATGCAGAATACATCAATGATTTACAGAAATTTAGATTAATAAATAAACATATAAACAGACAGAGAGAGAGAGAGAGAGAGAGAGAGAGAGAGAGAGAGAGAGAGAGAGAGAGAGAGATAGCAATAATATACGGGTGGATGAAATATTAATACTCAGACGTTTGATACAGGTAGAATACACGTGGATATTCTTGGAGAGACCGCCATGCAGAACGCCCTCTATATCTGTCACAGTGTCCAGGAACTGCTGTCATGGCGAGGGTATCCATGGACGCCAGGCGGGAAGAAACAGAAGAAGGCCAAGAAGGGCAAAAAATGAGGCCGGAAAATGTGACGAAAAGAAAGGAGACAAGTACGAAGAAAATAGATGGAAAGGAGGGACAGTAAACAGAAAGGGAATAGAAAGAAAGGCCAAGAAGGGCAAAAAATGTGGCGAAAAGAAAGTAGATATTTTTACTTCAAAATGAGGAACACCAAGTACGAAGGAAATAGATGGAATGGAGGGACAGTAAACAGAAAGGGAATAGAAAGAAAGGTGGGACAGTCAACAGGAAGGAAATAAAAGGAAAGAAGGGATAGCAAGCAGGCCAAGCAGTAGTAGTGGACTCTCTCTAACATCCACATCATACCTCTAGAACACACAGAACATGCAATACGGAGTGACAAGTTCTATGAGGATACCCGAGAGCAGAAGTTACATGATGCTTAGGCAATAATTATAAGGCACCACTACCGCCACGAGTCCTTTTCATTTTTATTTGTCTCTGCGTGGTGCGACAATTATAGTTTGAAATTGAAACTGCAATAAATAGGAAAACTGGACCTGAGCTACGTTTTCACTTCTTTTTAAAAACTAAGAAGAGGTACGTAAATGTTAGATAACATAAGGATATCAGCAAATAAAAGTATGGGAGTGTGATTTCATGTATGGCACCGTATACACGATACATTTCTACTACCCATACCTTCCTTTCGGTTATGTTAATTAAGTCACATTAGATTTAGGATGGATCAGGTTTAGGTTTACAGTAGTGTAGAATTTCAGCTTTATTTTTACGGTAGTGATTACCTTATGAATAACACCACTATCCCACGTACTCTATTGTACGTCTTGGTCATCACACGTACTTTTCAAATATTCAAAGTTTAAATAAGCTTATGTTAGATTAGTCTTACATAGTCCAAGATTTAGTTTACTCTAAGTGTGATTTAAGTCAGATTAGGTGAAGGTGTTAGATTTATGCAGTTGGCACAAATAATAATATTAATAATTATAATAGTCTACTGCAGTTTTCTCACTCCTTATGTTCTTAATAATAATATTATTATTATAATTATTATTATATTTTTATTATCATTGTGATTGTACATTATGTATTTTGTATTGTATTGTATTGGTTATATTTAAAGGTGCCTATTGTACTTACATGAATGAAGTATGCATATACTAAAGAAATTTAATGCTGGTATTATTCATAGCAGCTTACTTATATATATGACGTTGTTTTATTTTATTTAAATACTGTTGCGATTTAGCGCTGCCAGGCCTACTTCAGGCTACTTGTATTATTTATCAATTTCCCAAGAATAGAATAAAGTTCATGCTTGTACTATTGATATTTTACTCGTGCAATGAAAATCTGTTCAGTAAACAATACCGAATTGAAGGGGGAAGAATTGATTTATTAATTGACATTAGGAGCCGCAACAGCGAAGTCATATAGCGCCAATAAAAAGGTGATAGAGAGATGAGACAGCAAGCAGGAAGGAAATATAACGAAAAGTGGGACAGTTGAAGAACTAAAAGCAAGTGGCTTGGTCCAAAGGGGCGCCCAAGCCCTTACAGTATTGCCCACATCACTATTGCAGGCAATACCCCACTACAGGGGAAGGGGCAAAAAGGGAGAGTGTCTTAACCCCGTAATAACAGTGGCGAAAAGTGGCGAGGTGGAAAACTGATTTATCTGATTTATTGGAAACATCTGATGAGTAATGTATGCAGCTATTGTTATAATACAAATGCTCAATTGATAGTTTTGATAAATAGGAATAATCAGCTTTTGGGAAATAACGAATCCATACAAGTGTGTTTGGGGAAGACTCTGACAAAATGACTGTGGAATCAGTCCTGGCTCCCTGACATTCTACGTTAATAAACAAATTAGTAGTGTCGAAATAAGTGATCGTTTTGTCAGTGATAATCAACTCGCATTGATTGTTAACTGGGTTGTGTTTGTTTTGAACCCACAGGTGAACGGGGGAAGAGGGATCACTCCTAACGACCAAACGTGTGTTTAACCTACTAATAGCTTACCCCAAGTTTTGCTAATAGATACATTAATGTGTGCATAGTAGTAGATGATCTACCAAATTTGCACACTGTAATGTTGTGGACCGTAGAGATGAAAAACCACCAAGTGCCACATGAATACTTTATTGAGTAACATTCAACCTGTGGATACAACCACCCGTTAAACACTCCCTCAAACAGATAGTTTCACTTGTAATAATAAAATATTATAAAATCTATAATTATAAAAGGCACAGCATATTAAACTATGACATTTATCGTAAACAAGAGTATGTGACGTAATTAGCTCGGCAACTTACACTTTGGCGCTCCAAATCCGGTTGCCACACATTCCTAACCAATAGTATGCCGTACGTACATCACTGCCAATACTCTGGACACACACCTCTGCCAATACACATTATACTTTAAGTAAATATATGGAAACAGGTCCAAAACAACATAACTCGAAACAACAAAACACGATCCAAACCATATAACTACCTAACACCCGGAATCATATACAATTAATATTCGCACATTTCCGTCACCTTAACTATAAACAACTACAGTAACACAAATATCATACCTTTCATCGAGAACTAGCCTACATCTGCACGAACGGTCGGGTGCTCACCCGACACGTATCACCACACACACAGGACTGCTGGCTGACACGTATCACCACACACACAGGACTGCTGGCTGACACGTATCACCACACACACAGGACTGCTGGCTGACACGTATCACCACACACACAGGACTGCTGGCTGACAAGCAACAGTGGCTACCAGCTGCCCACAATGCCCAATAAAACACCATCGCCTTGCGCAGTAGCCATCACGTTATTTATAATCAGTTAAATATCCTTATCTATGATACATGTTACAAACATAATACACAAATGAGAAATATTATGATACATCACACAAACGCAATAGACCCTTAAAGCTAATTATTATTGCATCATACACCCCCCCCAGGTGTCGCCTACCCCCTTAAGCTTCCCCACTGACAGTGATGGGCATTAAAGTCACCCAGTACCAATTTTTTTTACCGTGCAGTTGACCAAATAAATTGTGTAATGAATCACTGTCAATGGGGCCTCGTGGCGGACAGTAAGGAGAGCAGATGGATATGAAGGCGTTGTGTAATTTTACTCTGCAAGCAACGGCTTCAAGAGTAGTGTTTGATGTTATTTGTGTCTATGGATGTGATTTGTGTGTGTATATTGCTACTCTGTGTCCATCGTTTCTCCTGTATACGTTGTAATGTTTAAATTGTGGTCGGTCAGAGTGATTCTCCAACCCTGGCTCTTGTAAACAGACGACGTCTGGCCTGTGTGTGTGTGTGTGTAATGATGTTAATATGTTGTTCAAATTATTCCCAAGACTTCTACAATTCCACTGTAGTACAGAGAACATAGCAGTTTAAGAGTTACAGGGTCTTTCTGAGCTACAAAATGGCAATAGTGTAGACTGTAGAATGATAAATACCAACAAACCTGTATACAGAGTGCAGAATATGGGTCAAATCTCTTATCATCTTAAATACTACTGATAACACGACACCAGCAGTTCACTATTATATTGTAAGGACTGGGAGGCTCGTTATTACCGGCTCGTTATTACCATGTGTAGCAGACTCGCTACTAAGTACAGTTTTATTCACAAGTAATGCACGTAATGAGGGATATATATATATATATATATATATATATATATATATATATATATATATATATATATATATATATATATATATTGTTATGGAATATCCAATGTTATCTGTTGTGGAATATTCCAGGTTATCTTTCCAGGCTGCCTATAAAAGGGCATATACAATGTAAAGCCTGAGGGAAGAGCTTGTTACTTATTTATTAAACATTAAACTACTAAAGGAGGTTTCCCTTTATTAACCCTTATAGTGAAGTTGTCTCCCGACTTCTTCACTACCCTCAAACCGTTGTCGTAACAATATATATATATATATATATATATATATATATATATATATATATATATATATATATATATATATATATATATATATATATATACTTTGACATGAGTTTAACACACACACACACATATTTTGACATGACTTTAACACACACACTTAATTTGACATGATTTTATAACGTCAAGAAAGCCCTAGCAATGCTTGCATAACTACCCAGGGTGAAGAGACTCTAGAATACACTGTAACAGTTTATTGCTAGGTACAAGGGAGTCACACAGATATGGGAGTATCCAGGTGTGCCGTGCAGTGCCGTAGGTGTTCTGTAGCTGCTGCAGGATAGTGTTCTGGGGCTGGAGAGTGGCCGTGTGATCAAGGCGGGAACACGGTTTAGGCTTGGGGCAGCAAGATAGGCGTGGCGGCAGGCAGAGCCTCCTTTCGTTCAGAGATCGAGAGTAAGTGATTGGCCCAGCAGTAGCTCGTCCCTTATTATATGGTAGGAATCTGATCCCGGATGTAGCGTCCCCACGTGATGTCCTGACCACTGCACGTAGGCAGATATTCATTCCCACAGATGAGTCACTGCAGAGGCAAAGAGTGGATGCTGCATCTGGTGTCCCTAGAGAGAGGCGGCTCGTCTGGCGGCTGCTGGTATCCCCAGAGAGGATTAGTCGTGTCTGGGAAGGGGATTAATGTACTCGCCATTCCGTGGCTGGCTATGAGTAGACAAAGGGATATAGAAGTGGCTATATATGGAGCTATAGGAGTAGCTATATATGGAGCTGCTACAATTTTATCACATACACACAATCATATTTTGACATGATTTTAACACACATGCACACACACTCTTATTTCCATCATTTTAACACACATGCACACACACCCTTATTTCCACCATTTTAACACACACACACACACACATATATTTTGATATGATATTAACACACAGACACACACACACGCACTAATAGTCGTTGTGGTAGTAAGGGAAGTCGGTACCATTGAGGTTTTTGTCAGTCCACTCCTTGAAGGCCTTCTGTTGCTTCTCCGTTAGGTGTTTTTTCCAGTCACCAACCTGCATGGTATATAAAGTGAGAGTTGTTTATATAGTAATGAAAATACGAGAGTTATTTTATGAACACACATACATCCTTATTTCCATCATTTTAACACATACACACACACACATCCTTATTTCCATCATTTTAACACATACACACACACACATCCTTATTTCCATCATTTTAACACATACATACACCCTTATTCATCATCTTAACACACCTATACATCCTTATTTCCATTATTTTAACACACACACACACATCCTTATTACCATCATTTTAACACACACACACACACACATCCTTATTTCCATCATTTTAACACACACACACACATCCTTATTTCCATCATTTTAACACACACACACACATCCTTATTTCCATCATTTTATCACACACACACACCCTTATTTCCATCATTTTATCACACACACACACATCCTTATTTCCATCATTTTAACACACACACACACACATCCTTATTTCCATCATTTTATCACACACACACACATCCTTATTTCCATCATTTTAACACACACACACACACATCCTTATTTCCATCATTTTAACACATACATACACCCTTATTCATCATCTTAACACACCTATACATCCTTATTTCCATTATTTTAACACACACACACACATCCTTATTTCCATCATTATAAGACACACACACACACACATCCTTATTTTTATCATTTTATCACACTCACACACACCTTGCCCTTCCTCATGAATTTTAAGTTGCCACTGTCACTCCTGTTGCTTTCATTGGTGGCTGCCATGAGATTCTCGTTGTTCACAGCCTTGTTTTTGCTCATGGAATTGAAGGAGCAGTGTTCAGCCAGACGACCCACCTCAGTCTCACTCACAGCTCTCCCCAGGAATTTTGCCACCCTCCTCACCACGTCGGGAAGATCCTGGCATGATGTGAGGTTAGGTTAGGTTAGGTTAGGTTAGGTTAGGTACAGCCCTATCCAGAAACTTTGTCACCCTCCTCGCCACATCAGGAAGATCCTGGGGTGATGTAAGGTTAGTTTAAGATTGAATAAGTTGGTTTAGGTTAGGTTATTTAGGTACAGTCCTATCCAGAAACTTTGTCACCCTCCTCGCCACATCGGGAAGATCCTGGGGTGATGTAAGGTTAGTTTAAGATTGAATAAGTTATAGGTTAGGTTACGTTAGGTTAAGAATAGTCCTATACAGAAACTTTGTCAACCTCCTCACCACGTTGGGAAAATCCTGGGGTGAGGTTAGGTTAGGTTAGTGAATGTTAAATGTGGTAGTGAGTAATGAATAACCATAGCCTGCAGGAAAACATTTGGTTGGTGGTTTTCACAGAATGATACTCACAGCTTTCATCTCCTCGAAGGTTAGGTTAGGTTAGGTGTTTTGAAATAAGAGACTGTCTAAATAAGGTTAGGTGTTTTGAAATAAGTGACTGACTAAATAAGGTCACAGGATGATCTCACAGCTTTCATTTCCTCAAAGGTGAGAAAGAGGATGTGATCTTCCTTCCTCATATTCCAGAAGTTGAGAACGTGAGGCCAAAAGGGGGACCAAGGCACTGGTGGAGGAAAGAGATTACCGTCTGTTTGTCTCTCTGTGTTTCTATGTCCCTCTTTTCTCTCTCTCTCTCTCTCTCTCTCTCTCTCTCTCTCTCTCTCTCTCTCTCTCTCTCTCTCTCTCTCTCTCTCCTCTGTTGTGGGTAAAATAATTAGTGGAAAATTTACTGATGGGTGAGTGGATGGGGCAGAGTTCACTGAAGGGTGAGTGGAAGGATGTGGTGGTTAGAGTGATTAGGTAATTTGTGGAGCGTGTTCATTGATGGGGGTGGTGGAATGGGAGAAGAGATTACTGGAGAGTTTGGTGGATGATTTGTGGAGTTTACTGACGGGTGAGTGGGTGGATGGGGGTCGACACTGGGCATATTACCCTATTCTCTGTGACCTTCATGTACTACCAATAAACTATATTGTGTATCATACAGTCTGTTCACCCCGGGTAGCAACGTAAGGCATCCCTTGCCGTTTCAATTAAAAAAAAAGTGTATGGAAGAGGAGTCAAAATAAACAAACATACTGAAATATAAAAAAGTGAGATTTCCAAAAACTATTAAAAAAAAACATAAAAAAACAAACATACTGCAAAAAATATATATAATGATAATGAAAAGATATATGATTAAAATAATAATAATAATAATGTTTTAAAAAATAAGCAATCAAACAAATAGGTAGTTTTGTGATTCCTTCCGAACAAACAAACGAAAAGACTGAAAGAAAAAGAAAAAAAGGAATAGAACTAACTAACACACACACACACACACACACACACACAACACATAACTAACTAAAACACATATACGTAACTAACTAACACACACACATACACATGACACATAACTAACACACACACATAACTAACTAAAACACACACATTACTAAGACAAACACACTTAACCAACTAAAACACACACACACACACACACACACATAACATATAACTAACGTACACATATCCCCGAGGAAAAGGTCAACGAAATCCGAGAGCTGGCCAGTGTAACCATCCAACTTAACCGAGTGGAAGTAGTAGGAGATGCAGACGTCACGAGGATCGCGGCTCACATACACAATCTGAAGAAGGTTATGTGAAGTTGAGTTAGGTTAGCTTACGTTGTGTTTGGTTAGGTTTAGTTAAGTTAGGTTAGGTTTGGTTGAGATAGATTTGGTTAGGTTGAGTTACGTTGGGTTGAGTGAGGTTAGGTAAGGTTGGGTTAGGTTGTGTTGAGTTTGGTTAGGTTAGATTATGTTTGGTTGAGCTAGGTTTGGTTAAACTGAGTTAGGTTAGCTTACGTTGTGTTTGGTTAGGTTGAGTAAGGTTAGGTTTAGTTAAGTTAGGTTAGGTTTGGTTGAGCTAGATTTGGTTAAGTTGAGTTACGTTGGGTTGAGTGAGGTTAGGTAAGGTTGGGTTAGGTTGTGTTGAGTTTGGTTAGGTTAGATTATGTTTGGTTGAGCTAGGTTTGGTTAAACTGAGTTAGGTTAGGTTACATTGGGTCTGGTTAGGTTGAGCTAGGTTTGGTTAGGTTAGGTTTAGTTAAGTTAGGCTTGGTTAAGCTAGGTTTCGTTAAGTTGATTTACGTTGGGTTGAGTTAGGTTAGGTAAGGTTGGGTTAGATTGTATTGAGTTTGAGTTGAGTCAGGTTTGGTTATGTTAGGTGAAGTTTGGGTAGGTTAATTTAGGTTAAGTTAGGTTGAGTTAGGTTTGATTAGGTTGAGTTAGGTAAAGTTTTGTTTGTTTGGTTAAGTTTGGTTAGGCTTGGTTGAGTTAGGTTAGGTTTGGTTTGATTTGGTTACGTTAAGTTAGGTTAGGTTGAGTTAGGTTAGTTGAGTTAAATTTGGTTAAGATCGGTTAGGCCAGATCGAGTTGGATTAAATTAGTTTAAGTTACACACACACACATACACACACACTCACACAGGTTAAATTCCACAGTGGTATTGGTTTGTTAGCTTCCCAACCAACCACACCTTCATTATTTTCCAAAAGATGAGTATCTACATTCACAAAATATATCCAACAGTTAGATAATGATGATCACTGTATAGTTTACTCACAAATTTCATTAAATAATTCACCTATAAGTTATTTACATAGCAAACATTCTTTCGTTGGCGTGCATACTAACCAAATTCAGTATTAAATGTTTCACTCGTACGATATTTACACTGCAAATTTTCTTTCATATGCATGATTACAAACCACTACGAATGACTCTGAAATCAACACGCACACTAACCTTGGGCCTAACTTTCCACATATTCTCGGGTAGGAGTGACTTGTGGAGATGAGACTTGATGGTGCGAGGTGAGGACAGGGTTGACAGGAGACGCCACGTGTTCCCAGGCAGACAGGGATCATCCGGGGACTGGCCAGGCTCACACGGCAGACTTTCGGGCATCAGGCTTTCCCATCTGAGGTCAAGGAAGGATTGATTGATTGATGGATTGATATTAGGCGCTGCAACATCGAGGTCATATAACGCCAGAAAAAGGTGATCGAGAGGTGAGACAGCAAGTAGGATGGGAAGAGAAAGAAAATAGGGAAGAAAGTTGAAGAACTAAAAGCTAGTGGCTGGGGCCGAAGGGGCGCCAAAACCCTTAAAGTATTGCCCACATCACGAATGCAGGCAATAAGTTAGTAAAATAGGTAGGTCTTTTAAGGGGGTAATTTACTTTTGTTACATTGGAGTGCTATGATTCCTCCAAAATATGCCAGGAAACAGGACTAGATGAACAGTTTGGAGGAATAAGTTGCTCCAGATTCCTCCAAAGAAGGCTATGCCAGGAAACAGAACCAAATGAACAAAAATAAGGGTGATATGTTGCTTGAAATAGTTTGGAGGAATCATTTGCTCCAGATTTGCCAACACTGTACTTCCCTTTTAATTAAGACTTTGGGTGGGGTGAAGTTATTAGATTGGTCTTAGTTGATTCACATGATATTCCTTTAGGCTTCTTTTGTTTTGAATTAGGGAAGGTTAGTTTCTGTGGTAATTTTAGGTTAGTTTAGATTAGGTTTAGCAATTTAAAACACTCAAAGAACGTCGAATTAGATTAGTTATATTTATTCATGGTAATTTTGGGTTAGTTTAGATTAGGTTAGGCAATTTAAAACACTCGTCCAGCCTATCAAAGTTGCACAGAAAGATTAAGACCGACTTTTATCTTGAGGCACACAACAACAGTCACACACTCACTCGAAGAAGGGAAATCGTGTCATGAGGGGGAGTGAGGCGTCCTTGTGGTCTAACCCATTCACTAGGCACCATACCAGTTCCTGAGTCCATGTCGTACCTGAAACAGCACCACCACTGTAAAGTACAAGTACAGCCACAATCAAATATCCACCGACACCTTCCTACCAACTATCGTACAAATAAATCAGTCTCAAATAAAAATATAATCATACAACACCTTACGTCAACTCAACCCGAGGTGGTGCAAAATCATACAAGTGTTGTTTTTTATTACCAAGATATTTACTAATATGGAGAAAAACAGTAGACCTGCACCATGGTAACGGGATTGATGAAGAAAAAAGGGCAGTAATGCATTTATACGAATAAGGGCAAATTCTAAGATTGAATGATATTAGGCGCCGGAACAGTGAGGTCATATAACGCAAGAAGAAAAGTGATAGAGGTGGGACAGCAAGCAGGACGCGAATTCTAAGTGGTTTAATAAATACCAACCCTACGGTATATTAGTTAGTCACATTTTTATTGTTATATAGTAAACTATTTATGATTTTCAACGATTATTATTATAATGCCAGAATGTTTTGACTATTATAGTTTGTGTTCGTACCACATTTAGGATACGTGACCACCCAAATATCGTCCTGCTTGATGGTAAAGTCGAGGTAGCGTTGGTACCACTGCACGATCCAGCTGGGCATTACCAACCCTCCCGTCCCTACTAACACGAAGTCTTCATAGAATCCCTTCAGTTCCTTCTTCAGCTTCTCCCCCAGCTGGCCACTCACGGGCGTCATGGTCAGGCTGCAACACAGTTATCAGATACTATTTATTATTGGCCTCAAGGATTTGTACACATGCTGTTGTTCTAGAGGGTTTACAACATAGAGAAATGATAAAACTTATTATTAGTTATATTATATTAATATTATTAGGTTTTGTTGTTTTGCTAATCACCGAGTCACTAGGTAGATCATTTATAACACTAAGTAAATGCAATACCACATTATTATTATTATTATTATTAAGTTTGTATTCCGATCCCATGGCAAGATAAATCGCAAACAGACTATTATTATTAATTACAGCTTTGAAAGTTCATACAACGATGCATTTCCTTACAACACACAGTAATTTGAGTGCTGATTCCACAGTGGGTGTTTTTGGTTTGCATGCACCCAAACGAAAGAAACTGATCAGTGTAAATTATTCATAAGTGAATTGTTTGAATAATTTGATTACACCACTATCAAACTATGGTAGTAATGGAACTACCTGACAGATTTTGTGGATATAGACACTGGGAGTTAATGGGTTAATAGCTTTCAGATAAGGGGTCTAAACATATGTAATTAATATCTAATCTTTTTTATATTTGTTACGTCATGGTAACATAAAATGTATTACTTCTACCCAATATCCCCCTTAACTCGAACCTCCTTGTCGGGGTGGGGGTGGGGGGGCTTGTGTGTCTCTGAAACATGGCGAGTTAGATTAAAGGAGGCTCCGGCCCCTGCTCTGCCCCGATTTTGGGGAGAGAGGGCTTCCCATGCTAGGAAGGTCGCTATTGAGAGACCAGACTAAATGGTTTCCATCTTTCAGTTCTTCAACTATCCCTCTTTTCTTTTTATTTCCTTCCTGCTTGCTGTCACACCTCTCTAACACCTTTTTCTGGTGCTATAGGACCTCGATGTTGCGGCGCCTAATATCCATCCATCAATTCTACCCAATATGAGGTCGCCACCGTTGATTCACTAGGCCACACAGACGGTGGTACACTCACGGTCAGAAATTGTGTCCCGATCCCCTGGCAAGATGAATCTCAAACAGTTGTTTGAAGCATTAAAGCTCGGCTAGTTGCTAAGGGATCAGGACACATTTTCTGACCGCGAGTCTACATTTGGCTCCACTTCCGCGTTTACCATTTACCGTTGCCAATGTTGAGTCACATAGAAATTTGAATCCCGAACCACGTATGATCTTGATGCGAATCACTCACTACAGAGTGAGATGGAAAGAGGAGTAGCTGATATACGGTTGTGAACTTAACTCGGTTTTTCGAACACTGCTCACTCAGACACTTGTGATTGGTTCACTAACCCTGGCGTCTGACTGTCTGGCCAACACATTAATCGCAATGTATATATCAGTGTAAAATAAGGTTCTGCCAAAATTACATGGATTGTATTTGTTTACAAATCGTCACATAATTTCTTTCCTGGTCCTGTTTGCATAATGGCACTGATCATTACTGGCAACATTCGGAATGATAATGGTGGTGGTGGTGAGACGGAGAACGAAGAAATACTGGAAGGGGGAATAGGATGAGGCGAATGGAGTGAGTGAGAACAGGGTGTTTGAGAAGCGATAAAGTGATCATTGAGAATCTTTACTACAAAACACTATCCTTTGGTAACCACTAACACAAAGAAATCAGAAAATGTCTTGACTAATGCATGGTAATATATAATATAATATGGTAGGGCTCTTGAAAGGTTTGGCGCCCCTGTGGACTCCAGCCGTTCTATTTAACTTCTTCAACCGTCCTATATCACCTTGTGTTTCCTTCATGGTTACTGTTCTTCCTCTCTATCTCTATCCTTCTCTTGTTAGTGTCAACCCTTTATCGTCCCCAGATAGTACTCACGTGCAATACTACAATTATCAATATAGCAAAATTAGCAATAACAACAAAATTATATTCGTGAATCGGTGGTGTACGAACACAACTTTTACGGGTTATATATTATTATTCTCCATCCCATTCCTATAATCCGGCAGGGTAATAATTACTACACGACTCACAAATAATAATAATAATATTAGCGTACGCAATAACGGTAATACTTTCAATATTTACGGGCATTTACGGAGTTCCAAGATAGGGCATACTGAAATGGGGCATTTTAAAATTAAACTGAGTGTGTGTGTGCTTGAGTTAATGATTAAATGTGTTTGTGGGGTGTGTGTGAATGAGTTAATAATTGAATGTGTGTGTGTGAATCAATCAATGATCGATTGTGTGTTTGTGTGTGTGCTTGAATTAATGACTGAATGTGTGTGTGTGAGTGTGTGAATGAGTTAATGCTTGAATGTGTGTGTGAGTGTGCATGAGTTAATGACTGAATGTGTGTTGTTATAGAATTGCCACATAAATTCTGTATTCATTATGCAATTTATAGCAAATCCCTTGGAATGTAGCGTTATACAGGTGAATTTCCTGAATATAGAAGACGAAAACTCAATAACATCAAGTGCTTACTGTAGTCATTCTTTCCCATTCCAGTAATTATTCTCGATCACTATTGAAGCTTTCCCTCTCCAACTCAACCCCCTGTTCAATCTCACTCGGTGACTGGTTCGAATCATGATCACGCGTGGTTCGGGATTCAAATTACGACATTGGCAACGCAAAGTGGAAAACGCGGAAGTGGAGCCAACTGTACATGCATCATTGACAGACTGTGTACACCCGACAAGAGTTTCACCTGCGCCACCCAGAAGTGAAATATTGTAGATGTGGCTGAAATGTGTGTGTTTGTTCGCTTGTGTTTGATCGCTCGAAAAATAATCGGATCGTCAACTCATATGTTCCGTTGTTATCAGGAAGCAGCCTTCAAATTCATTCCATAGATGGCTTTGTGTGGTTGTGGTGGGGGAGATATGGTAGGGGAAATGTAAGTCATATATAGTAGTGTTTTCGTTTATTAATATGTTGCTCGGTGATCTTGTGTGTTTGTGTATTTGTGGCTATGTCTGTAGCTTCGCGTATACTGGTCGCAATTCTTGTTCTATTTTGCTGAAATTTTCACCACAGGTAGGCATCAAAATTTCTAGGTCACCTATTGTTTTTCAAGGTCAAAAGTAAAAAAATCAATGTCAAAATTATAAAAAAAAATGAACATTGGTAAAACCGTAATAATTTCGGTTGTAGAGATCTGATTTTGATCAGACTTTTTCTGTAATAATCTATGTTCAATTCTGCTTCTAATGGCCGTATTCCTAAAACTCGCGATTTGAGCATTAGGCCGAAAATTAAGGGGTCTGAATATTCAGGTCAATTTCTCCACATGCGTTTTGGTCACTGTAGGACTCACTTCTGGTCCGATTTTGATTAAATTACAATCACAGTTATAGGGACCACAACGCCGATGTCACCAATTGACTTTCAAGGTCAAAACTAAAAAATCAAGGTCAAAATCGTCAAAACACTAAATATCTTCAAACTGCTATAACTTCAGTTCTCCAGATTCGATTTTGATCAAACCTTTTCTGTAACATGCTATGTTCATTTCTGCTTCTAGTGGTACTTGAGCAATGGCCGTATTCCTAATACTCGAGATTTGAGCATAAGGTAGAAAATCAAGGGGTCTGATTTTTGCCATACATTCGGCAAGTCCTTGCTCTACGAGTGAATTCATTTTTTATTTATTACATGAGGTTTATGTCTATCGGCTACCAAGGTCATTAATGCTAACGGCACCTTGTATTCCAAACAAATCTAAAATGAGGTTTGTATGTTACCCGTCACAATGTATATAATTATATTCAAAGATTTCTTAGAATTACTCCATAAGAAAATCTCTCTCTCTCTCTCTCTCTCTCTCTCTCTCTCTCTCTCTCTCTCTCTCTCTCTCTTCAAAGTAATCAGTAGATAACACTATCAGCACAGATTACAGACGAATATGCTTCATTTAACATTGTCAGTCTCAGTTATGAGTACAATAGGCCTAAAAGATAGTAGGCTCATATTTAAACAAACCGGTAACCATGATACATAAACTGTTTCAGATGTAGTCATTATTCTCTTTAAGACTTCCGTAACAGATGTTTGTGTGTCTGTGGTGGACAATGATACGTCGGAGAGAGTTTGATGTGAAAACTATCAACCTCTACATTGCCTTGTCAACAAAGACACAGGCTCATATTCAGCAGGTTATAAATTCGAATTGATGTTTACATAATTTTTTTTTTTTTTTTCATTGAGGGCCTGCTATATGAGAGCAAATATTTCGTATTCACTGTTGCATAACACTATGGACAAATGTGATTTGGTTGTCTCTACCTCCTGTGGACTTATCGTACATATTATTTATCTTTTGTCTGGGCAATCTGTAGTGTTATTGCACATCATCGAGGTGAATTATGACAACATGACAACGATTATATAGCTTCTACATAGACATTTTAATCGTATCAACGCACATGACTATACAACATCAACTAAAGAAATATAATTAATGATGAACCAAATTCATTACTGCTAAGAACAACCTACTTGTCCATTTCCCCAACTCCATCGCCTACTCTAGGCTTCACCTACTTCACGAGACAGGGGCACTGGATTGGGGTTATGTTATCATAACTTGATGTTACCACATCTGTCCTGCTTTAATGATCTTGGTAGCCGATAGACATAAACCTCATATAATAAATAAAAAAATATATACTCAACACACTACTATATAGGACTTACATTCCTCCTCCCATATCTCCCCCACCACAACCACACACCACCATCTATGGAATGAATTTGAAGGCTGCTTCTTGATCACTACAGAACATATGAGTTGACGATCCGATTATTATTCGACCTTGTACAAATGAACAAACACACACTTCTGCCACATCTACATTATTTCACTTCTGGTTGGCGCAGACGAACTCTTGTCGGGTGTACAGTCGGCGGCAAAAGTCCTGTCATCTCACTTGCTTCACCGAGGCACGCGATGTTCATAGACTTGAGATTAATAGGTGTAGAAAACGTTCTTATTTCTCGATTCCATGAACCCTGCCTGTCTCGGTGAAGCAAGTGAGGGGACAGGACTTTTGCCGCCGACTGTACAATCGGCCACAGTTCTGACTGTTACATCAGCACTATAAACTACAGTTGTCTGACGTTTGTATCCCTGACTTTTCGATGGGAGAGAATTGGGGACAGAAACGAGAGAGAGAGAGAGAGAGAGAGAGAGGGAGCCGGTAGGAGAAGAGGGTGGGCTGAAGGAGAGAGAGGGGGAAGGGGGACAGAACGAGTGAAGAGTAAAATAGCATTAGCCAACCAATGTAAGATATTACTTAATATTCAAGAGATAAATTTTATTTTCACATTACTTCGAGAAATATAACTAAAACCATACAGCCACGTCGGATGTATTAGAGTTATAGGCCCGTACTAAGAGTCAGGAAGGTAATACCCTCGCCTTGACCTTCAATCGTTACCACTAGTCATTTATCCTGGCTGTTCCTACCAGCTCACTCCCTCCCCCTCCTTTCCCTACTCCCCTAACTTGAATAATATATTGTATATTGCTTATTTTTATAATAATACAGTGTTATTTACACTATATAGATGTAATAACAATATCATAATACTTTTCTATACATATAGAGAACCATTTCAATAACTACCAATAATTACCAATAATTATCAATAAACTGCACCGTTTATTCTGGAGTCTGTTCACCCGGGTAGAAACATTATGTGCTTCCTTATCGTTTTAACACCTTCCCCACACAGTGTTACCAGCTCAGATGACATAAACATTTGCGGACGTGGTCGCAAATTTATAGATAACCCACACACACACACAGTACACTGATCTTGATACACACACACTCTCTCTCTCTTTCGTTAGGTTAGGTTAGGTATAATTTAGAATATAATAATATGTGTATTGTCTCCAGGATATAACACACACACACACACACACACACTAAAATGATCTTGATAACCTCTCTCTCTCTCTCTCTCTCTCTCTCTCTCTCTCTCTCTCTCTCTCTCTCTTGTCGTCAGGTTAGGTTTGGTTTAGTTTAGAATATAATTATTGGTGTATGGACTCTATATCACACACTACAATGATCTTGACACACACACACACTACAATGATCTTGACACACACACACACACTATCTCTCTCAGTCAGTCTCTGGTTAGGATCTTGAAACATAGATGTATATAGAAAGACTACCTCATCCCTCCAGCCAGCCTCTCGTCCGTCACTCTGACTGGCAGGAATAAATATTTGTTTTGGCTTGTTGTTTTATTAGGGTTTAAAAACACTACACACACATGTACACCACACTACATATACATACACACACACACACATGTACACCACACTACATATACATACACACACACACACGTACACCACACTACACATACACATACCGGGTACACCACACTACACATACACACATACACCATACTACACATACACACACACGTACACAAAACTACACACACACGTACTGTACACCACACTACACACACACACGTACACCACACTACACTTCAGGACTTGACAGATATGGCGACACGACTTTTGACGCCAACTGTATGTGTGTGTGTTGTAATGAGGGTTATATAAATGGACAGGGGCTGTACTGTTCTACACAAGTGTGGGCTGATTAAATGAGTTGCCAGATAGAATAAGAACCTTTTATGGAAGGTTGCTGCTGATTTCTTAAAGTCTAAAATATCCCAAGGAACAAAATAATTATCTCGATGCTGCGAATGAGGAATCTATTTTGTGACATTGTTTGTCCAATTTATCTAGATTCTATAATAAAGATCTCCCTTTAAAACATTTTAAAGAGACATAGAGATAGAGAGACAGAGAATTATAGTCTTATACCTTTCAGCCAGAGAGAGAGAGAGAGAGAGAGAGAGAGAGAGAGAGAGAGAGAGAGAGTCCTACCTTTCAGCCATGGTACGTGATGTTGAAAGAGACGTATGTAACTGAAGGAGAAGGAAAAGACTGACTGATGTAGTATTACACCTCTCACTACTTGCTTAACACTGAGGGTGTCCCCACTGTGCACAACCTCTTATATCATCACTCAAGTAAGTTTAGAGTGCGCGAGATATCATATCCCTCCAAGCTAGTGTCGTGGGAAAATAATTTTGAAAGTCACTCACTCACTCACCAACTTGGGGTCGATTCCACAGTGGTATTTGTTTGTTCACTTCCCAACCAACCACACTTGTAAGGATTCATTATTTCAGGGTTGATTCCACAGTGGTATTTATTTGTTAGCTTTCCAACCAACCACACTTGTAAGACTTCATTATTTTAGGATCTATTCTACAGTGGTATTTGTTTCTTAGCTTTCCAACCAACCACAATAATATTATTGTAAGACTTCATTATTTAAAAAAAGCTGAGTGTCCACATTCACATTATATATCCAACAGTTAGATAATGATGATCACTGTATAGTTTACTTACCAAATTCATTAAATACATAATTTACACGGCAAACGTTCTATCGTTTGCATGCTAACAAACCACTCCGAACGACTGTGGAATCGACCCCAACAAGTCACTATCCCTTCATGGTAGGAAATATAATAGGTTTCCATAAAATAAAATGCACACGTTCTGGACTTTGCTTCGTGGCAATAAGTGAAGTACTCATTTATCTTCAATTTTCTTACTACATCACGGGGTCTCTTGAGTAAAGGGACGAGTTACACTATCAGGCTATTGTTACTTTGGTTCTGCAGTTTCGTATGCAAGAACATTCTTACGTGGTGTTGACGATGGTGTAGCACTGGTACGACAGCTCCATAGATAAACAACAGAGCCATCATACCGGTACCACGCCATTGTAAGCACCATGATTGTTCTTGAGTATGGCCCTGCATGTCAATTGAATCCAGTCACTCTAGCTAACGGTGACTGCACAGATTGATCGATTTCATGGGAGGTGATAGACAGTGTAACAACAAGGAACTGTATTACAACCAGAGGTGAACAAACTCGAATAAAAGTTACAGTTTATTTAATATTGTTACAGCCCTGCAGTACAGATAATATGTACAGTCGCGGTCTAATATAATTATCCATATAGGGGTAACTCACGTAAGAGTTTGCCAGCTTCCCTCTGTTCCTTAGATGATATAGCTTTCCAATAAATAGATTAACTACCATCTTTTAATTAATACAAACAACTACATACTATTTAAAACAATAACATCATTAGTGGCAGCCACAACTTCAAATACCATACATACCAGACAAGCACTGATATATTTAGACACTCATTCTTTCCCCACAGCATCCAAGAGTGGAATCATCTCCCATCTCATATAGTTAATAGCCCTACTCTTGACACTTTTAGAAATAGGATCACCAATCATTACCTCCCCAATCCTAATCCTCAACCCACAGTCCCTGACCCAATCCACCCTCATCCTAATCCTACCCAGCTGGATCCCTAAATCCCCCGCATATTATGCTGCCCATGATCAGCCCTCTGCGGGACCTCTTAACTTGAACTTGAGAGAGAGAGAGAGAGAGAGAGAGAGAGAGAGAGAGAGAGAGAGAGAGAGAGAGAGAGAGAGAGAGAGAGAGAGAGAGAGAGAGAGAGAGAGAGAGAGAGACGCCTTGTAGGAATTAGTGAATGGTGATAGAGAGGTGGGATAGCAAGAACACAGGAAATTGGAAAAAAGTAGAGACAGATAGCAATAACAATAAATAAAACAATCGTTAGTGCTACATTCGTTTTCTCTGGTGACTTTTTTTCATAGAAAACTATTAACAAGCAATGTTTTATATGGGTAACTATGATAAAATAATAATGATGAAATTATACTTACTTTAGTAATTTCACTTAATTTAATCTCTCTCTCTCTCTCTCTCTCTCTCTCTCTCTCTCTCTCTCTCTCTCTCTCTCATGCCTTCTTTTCCACTTTCCCCCTCCTCTCTCTCTCTCGACAACCACCTTGCCGTGGGTGAGTGAGCTTGTGTGATCTGTTTGAATTTTGCTAGCTATACTGGGGGACATTTAGTCCAGTAGGGTTAACCATGCCAGAAAGATAGCGTTATTAGGATCCTGACTAAGAGTTGTCAATTCCCTCTTCTTGGTGTATCTCCTAGCATCCCCCTACTAGTCTTTTTCGGTTCCGTTGATATTAAGTTTCACGACTGCTATTCAACTGTCCTTTAAAAAAAAAAAAAAAAAATCTTCATCACTTTCGATATAAGATTTTACTGTTAATTAAGGGACCCTGTGATGTAGGCAGAATATTGGAGGTTAGGAAGTCCTTCAAATATTACCACGAAACAACACGTATATGGAAAGAGCTTGTTTTGTGACATAGTCACAAGGAATCAAAAGCCATCAAATCTCATACACGATCACAGGGTCCTTAAGGATCTCACCAGCTACCTTATGCCGTGTGAGAAGGGAGGCTTTGGAACCTCCTAAAACAATGCTTTTTAATACTCACAGGTTTCGAAAGGACTGAGATTGAAGGGATCTCAGGCGTGTGGGGTACGAGTAATGGAGATGCCTCAGGACCCCCGTAGGTATTCTCTTAGATTAATTAGCCTGACCAGCTCCCTGTGACCATTCTTAGGTGCCTAAAGGCTCGACTACTCTTTGGTGAGAGAGCTTTCATGCCTCGCTGACTGCCAGGCCAGTAAAAGTACAAGGAATTATTTGTAGGATAATGAGAAGTAGGCTACACCTTGGCAAGCAGCAAGGGTAACACTGTCGCTGTCTCCGGGGCCCAGGCATTGTTTACATTCTGTCGGACCAAAACCTTTCGTGTTTCAAAACTATTGTTCAGTATACTGTCCATAGCTCTAGGGTCGCAAAGCAGCGATTGCAGTGCGAAACGGCACTAATAGGGTTAAGAAAGCGTGGAAGGCCATATGCATGGAGTTGCTGCAGAATACTATATTGCCATGTAGTGTCATAGGCTTTCTATAAATCAAAGTATACACAGACCAGGTGTTGATGTCGTGAAAAAGTCTCTCATGCAGCAGCTTCTAACCTGACCAGAGTGTATGTAGTGGAACGATGTTTATGAAACCCAGACTGGGTTTGAGACGGAAAACCACCCCGTTTTAAGAAGTATACGAGGCTGACATTCACCATCTTATATAATTTCCAGAGACAAAAGGTCAAGACAATAGGTCGGTAATTGAGAGCAACACTATAGTCTTTGCCTGGCTTGGGGAAAGAAGGATGGTAGCAACCCTCCACCCAGAAGGGAAGACACCCTCCACACAGATTCTGTTTTATAAAGCTAAAAGAAATAAAATCGCCTCCTCACACAAGTGTAGCAACATTGCATACGGGATGTTGTCTGGCCCAGGAGAAGTGCCGCCGTAGACAGAGATTGCAGGTCTCTCAGGGTGAATAATTTATTATATGGTTACAACTTTCATTCCAGCTGTCTGAGAAATCCAGGGCAGTGCACTCCTTGGCTCTTAACTCATGCCTCACAGCCAGAGGTCGAGAGTTACGGCTGGAGATTCTATCAAAAGCCTCCGTCATTATGTTGGTTACTGTTAATTAAACCATCCATGATCTTAATTCCATTGACTTTAAGAAGAACAGGTGGAGAACTAGGAGAAAACTTCCCCGCCATCTTACGGACTTTCTTGAACACTTGAGTGAGTGGGTTTTTTGTACTAATTGAAGACACATAGGCCTTCCAAGATGCACGTCGTGCATATTTTAAAACTCGTCTAGCCCGAGTCCTTGCCCGTTGGAAGTCCTCTAAAGGAATAGGGTCCACACGATTGTGATGAAGGCGAGAAAAGGAACACACTTCTCCTGTACAGCAGTGAAACAGACTGGTGACCACCAATGGACAGGACGTTTGGGAAAGTAGCCAGAAGTTTTAGGGATAGAGTTGAGGACAGCAGAGTGGAACATATCAGTGAAAAAGGTCACAGCCTCATCAGAGCTACCGAAATCTGCAACAGAAGAGACTGGAGAAGTATGATCTTTAAAAAACTGTCAGTCAGCCCTCTCTAATTTCCAACTAGGAAGACGAGACTTCGGTTCTTACCTGTTATTTTCCAAGTGTATAAAGGAAGTGGTCACAACCATATAAGTCGGGCAACACACTTCAAGTAATATCCAACAGCAGAGGGAAATATATATGGCGGTAACAGTTCCAGCCAATAAAACACCCCTGGGATTGATTACTACCGTCCCTGATCCCATAGCCACACACTTTTCTCGTGCATACATAAACGTTTAATTCCCGATATCTAAAGCCGATTTGGTATAACCTTCAGAGTGACGGAGTAATGTTAGGGGGCTACAATCGAGTCTCTTATCGGTTAGAAATAAACTAATCTTCTGTGGCAAAGTCTCAGTGGATCGACCTGGCAATACCCATCAACATGACCACAATAAAAGACTGGCCCTCAACGTATCGCCAACATCGCAGTGAAGAAAGTGTACTAGCAAAATTAAGAATGAACAGCAGCCTTTTAACTCATATGTTACCATACATTCCTCATAGCTTCCCACCAATGCAACACCTGGGGTATGGTGCTATTAATCAGTCACATAATTTTGCACTGCAGTAGGTTTGTTGGGGAGCGTCAGCCTCTGGCTGCCTATTGCAGGGTACATCTGAACACTGTATTGGGTGATTGGGATCCTGGTGTGACTGATAATTTGATTACTTTTATGAAAGAGACTGGTCTACTCAGAGTATTGTGACTTAGATCTTATTATAATTTATGTGTGGGATGGGTATTGTTTTTTATTTTGCATGTATGGTGGCCACAGTTATATGGTTACTTTAAGTATTTGTATGCTAGGCTGAGGTAACATGAGTTTCATACATTACATTTAGGGCACTTATAATAAAGTTCACTTCCTAGCCAATCCCAGTCAACCTCGGCTCTGGTATAGCAAATCACTGACCAGTAGGAGTTTTCTTAAACTGGAGAATTTTACATGAGTGACTCACTCCTCATCCTTCATCAACACTAGACCTTTGTGAAACACTGTGGGTATTACTGCTGCTAGTCGGGTGTCTGCTTGTACTTGCTGTGTTCCTGCATACTTGAGTATCTTGTGCTGTGTTCCTGCATACTTAAGTATCTTGTGCTGTGTTCCTGCATACTTAAGTATCTTTAGTGATTTCTCTTTACTTTAATCAGTATCTTACTTATACGTGTGTACTTAATAAGCATATACTGTGTCCTTATACCTAGCTTAGGTTTACTTTAATCAGTATTATACTTTTACGTGTACTTATGTTATACTGCATCCACCTATCTTAGCCAAGTTTGGTATATTTAGCAATGTACCCACGACTAGGGTAGTGTCTCATTAACAGTAATCATTAGTAACCACAAGGTGCATTGGTCATGCTTACTGAGTGATGTTGTATGTTATGTTGTTTAATTATATTAAAAGTTTTTACCAAACCCTTTATACTTCATCCTATCATGGGTCAATTATATCCCATAAATAATATAATCTATCTGTACTATTTTTGCTTGCATACCTGGTTTCGTGGTGTTTCCTATCAATTATATAAGTTCTATTATAGGAACCACCCTGGTACTGGATATGTAACAACGTCATAACTAATTCCAGGGCGAATGCCTTCCATGACGAGCCAAATATGTGCCAATATACAAAGTGGAATAATGCTGCCTGGCAATGCAGGAAAGATGCCACACACTACCACATTAATAATCTTTTATAAGAACTTTAAATTTACACTCAACAGATTATTCAATGAAACCTGGTTATCATAAACCTTACATATAAAATAAGATTTAGTCTTAATTATAATAATATCTATAATCATATCACAATATTACAACCACTGACGTCACATCCGGTTACAGTGTTTATGTACTTTTGGGGACGAGATTATCTCAATTGCCACATCGATAATGTTACCAACACCCAAAAGTAAGTTTCAGAAATGTAGGCCTATAACATAAAGTTAAAATGGCAAGATTATTCCTATTTACAATCATGTTCATTCCGCTTCCATCGCAAGCTTTGTCTCCAAAGGTGAAACAACTTAAGAATTGATTATTAGGAAAATAACAGGAGTGTTACATAAATTCCCGATCAAACTTCACTCCCAAATTAACTTGGTCCATAGGTAGAATCCCAGAATTTGTGGACTCACCTTCATACAGTTTACCAGACGTGAATTGTGTAATTGCTGTAAATCTTCAAAGACATGGATGTGATTTACAATTAATGCTTGAAAGGCTGCTTTGACCTTTTCAAAGTCTTGAATAATTGGCAGGACAAAGGTCAGGTACAAGAAGTTACGGCCATCAGCCAACATTTCATACAGTACTCTAGCATGGTAGTTTTTCTCTTTACTATTAATCATATCAAAGTAAGTCTTAGGTTTATCCCATTATGTAAAAATATACAATATGCACTTTCAAATGACGAACCACATGGTTGTGCACAGAGTGATGAATTTAGAGAGCTGAATAAATTCATCCTTCATTACCTTAGAGATTTGTTGAAGATCATAACTGTTTTATTGATGTTGCTGACGTTGTAACGATATTGGTTGTCCACCTGCAGTAATTATCAATATAATCTTATGTTCACGTATAACCAAATAGTTTATAGAAACAATAAATGGCAATGCATGAAACCTATATATAGTCCTTCAGTTTTATGAAGGCGAAATGCTGTGGCTGGGATAATCCCGTCAATAATGTGTATCTACCAACACTTTTATTCTAAATAATTTATATATCTTTCCCCATAAATCTCTAGTTGTTTTCTAATTTCTCTACATATTGACTCCGTATAGGAGGGTATTGCCTGCATTAGTGATGTGGGCAATACTTTAAGGGTTTTGGCGCCCCTTCGGCCCCAGCCACTAGGTTTTAGTTCTTCAACTATCCTTCTTTTCTTTCTATTTCCTTCCTGCTTGCTGTCTCACCTCTCTATCACCGTTTACTGGTGCAGTTTTTCGAATCATATAATTGGACTAGACCTATAAATGATAAGGGAGAAAGGCCTATGTCATTAAAACTGTTTTAAAACGAATGACAAGGTTAAAAATATGAGAAAGACAAGGTAAATGGTAAGAAAGGAGGGAAGGGCAAGTGAAAGAGGGATAAGACATTAGGGAAGATATGTAAGGTTGCCAGTTACTTGAGAGATACTGTAATATATAATTATAGCCTATGCATAAAATTATTCCAAGTTTATTGAAAACGCCATTCAAGTTTAATATCGATTATTTTTAAGAAAATGCATATTTAGAAGAAAAAATCTTGGTAAATAGCTTAATGAATTTGTTGACAAATATGATTATTAAAAAAGTTAGAAAATTAAACCGTAATTCTACCTAAAAAAAAAAAAATCCGAAACAGCTGTGCTTGGAAGAAGCCAAGAAGGTGATAAATAGGCTGGACTACAAGCACGAGGAATTAGATTGATATTAAGTGGCGCAACAGCGAGGTCAAATAACACCAGGAAAAGGTGATAGAGAGATGTGACAGCAAGCAAGAAGGAAATAGGAAGAACGGAAGGACAGTTGAAGAAATTTAAGCTCGTGGCTGGGGCCAAAGGGGCGCCAAAACCCTTAAGGTATTGCCCACATCATTATAGGCAATACCCCTCTACGGGGCAAGCACGAGAGATAAAAGGAATACAGGGATAGCTTTCTAATATTCAAAGGATAATATATATTCAGTAGTCTATCCCACTACGATGGTGAACAAAAGACACTGCCTTTATTTAAAGGATATAATATAACAGATATTCTAATTATATTTGTTTGTTATTACTTTTCAACTAATCACCTTCATTTTTCTTACCCTCTTCCCCTTCACCCTCGCCTCAAATCATCACATTTCTTCTCTCCTATATCCACCTACGTTAAGGCAATAAGCACTTCTCTAAACTCTGATTCTTCAAACTATGGGTCCCGAATTCCTCCAAACTCACAAAAATTAACGTATGAATAAAATAGAATAATAATGTTCGTGACATTAAATAAATATGAAGTTCATACATGAATCCACCTAACATATTTTTATAATCGAATATTCATATATTTAATTATCAATAAAAGAAAATCATTGCACAAATATTAGCCTTCTTCAGAGAGAGAGAGAGAGAGAGAGAGAGAGAGAGGGATAGATGAGGCAGTGGCCGCAGTGTTTATAATTCTGTAAATAATTCTGGTTAAAATGACTTTTAATCATAATTGTTGCATTTCATTTTCTGGCCTTGTATTTTCTTAGGTTGATAATTCTGGTCATTTGTAACAGATGTTTCTGTTTGGGTCGCGAGAATGATGTCATAGTAAAAACTGGGTGACGACTGAAAAAGTTTGATGAACCTTGCTTTGAACTACTGGTGATTCGATACTATTCATTCCTTCCTCCTGACACACCGTCTTCTCTACCTGATCATTCGTTACCCTCCATATAGTCCCGCCCACATTTCTCTCCTCCTCTCCCACTAACATCCCCCCCTCCCTCCACCGCAAATGTTATCCGATCCGATGAGGCCCAAACCAAGACACAGATGGATATGGTGTGGTCCATTGATCTGTCCGGAGCAGTACCTATGGCCGCTACCACTAGCATTCAGTTCTTCAGCCGTCCCTCTTTTCTTTTTATTTCCTTCCTACTTGCTATCACACCTCTCTATCACCTTTTTCTGGCGCTATAGGAACTCGATGTTGCGGCGCCTAATATCCATCCATCAATCAAATCCTTGTGAATCACCATAATTTTTATTCGAGAGGAAAACATGCATAGAGTTGTGTAGATCTATAGAACGCTTTGAAGATTTTTCCAGCAATCTTCACATACTGTTACACACAATATACCTTGTGATCTAAGCTAAAATATTGCTTTCCTCGAGTGGGATATCTGGTAACTCCTGTTCCAAAGGGAGGATCTTTGTTGGCTGTACTGATTTTGGATTTAGTAAGACATTCTAGATTTCGCCAAACTTGAAACCCCCATGTTCCGTAGGGTTACCAAGAAAGTATCAGTATATATATATATATATATATATATATATATATATATATATATATATATATATATATATATATATATATATATATATATATGCAAATAAATCACTTGGTGGCACGTGATTCAGGAATATGCGTAAATCCACAAGGAAGGAAAAATAAACACGGAGTCCCAAGCGCTTTCGTGTAATTCACATCTTCAGGGGAAAGAACAGAATGTAAAAGAATGGTTGCTGAGAGACACCTTATATACAAATACACTTACAACAAACTGGCAACCTGAAGGTGTTGCCACTGCGAGTTCAAAGCATGAGGTGCTAAAAAGGATTTACCTGACCTGACCTGACCTGACATGACCTCTAAACCTAAGATTATCCCAGTCATTAAGGAATGATTGCCGAGAGACACCTTAAATACACTTAATAACTAAATGGCAACCTGAAGGTGTTGCCACTGTGAGTTCAAAACAATATATAAATATATATACACACCCATGCATATGGTGCTAGAAAGGATTTACCTGACATGACCTCTAAACCTAAGATTATCCTCAGTCATTAAGGAATAGCAGTAGGACTTATCTTATTAACAATCTTGTCTATGATGAAACTATCCAACTTGTACATACCATTGTTTAAATTCATATTAATATTTTCTGTGTATTTAATCAAACTTGACTCTATGATGTTTCTATTATTGCTCATCGAACTGTTACGTTAGGCCTCGTCCACTCGGATTAACACTTCGCCAGAATCGCCACACACACGGAAAAAAAGCGATAATTTTACCTGTCCTCTCGGTCGCTCGTCTCTGCCTGCATCTGGCCCCTGCCTGAGGTGGAAAATGTCTGTGTTTTCACTGTTCACTCGTCCAGGCGTGAACCGCGAACTTCACTTCAAGTGAATCATCTGAAGCACTTACAACACTTTTTCACCCTCATATTGACGTATTACTGTTTACTTCAGGTCAAACGATGCGGCCGTGCATAGCGGCTAAACAGACACAATCACAGACAGACAGACAGACATATATCGTGTATAAATATCATTGGAGAGAGAGAGAGAAAGAGTGTGTGTGTGTGTGTGTGGTTAGCCCCCCCCCCCCCCCCGTGTTAATTCTCTTGTGTGACCCTCGACTTCAATTGGAGGAAAACAAATATAACCAGAGTTTTCAAGGCCACGGGGAGTATTTTATATATATTTTCTCTCTCTCTCTCTCTCTCTCTCTCTCTCTCACACACACACACACACACACACACACACTTTCTCTCTCTCTCTTTGGTTCCCAGCTTGAGTTGGTAATTGGGAGATCTTTTTTGTCAGTAATTTCTTCTCCTTCGGGGTTATTAGCAATTTAATGATCTACCTACCTACCTACCTACCTACATACATACCTACCTGCCTTCCTACCTAACTACTATACCTACGTTCCTGCCTGTCTACCTGCCTTCTTTCCTTCCTGCCTGCTTTCCTTCCTTCCTGCCTACCTTCCTTCCTATATAATTATACCCACCTACTTTAGTGTGTTGTCCTTGTCAATCCATCCACCAACATCTTGCATTTCACATGAGGGATCGAAGGCTTCTCCATTCACATTCATCATCATTAATATTTATGTGTACTATACTTCAACACTATAGTAGTTTAGCCTGTATAATGCTGACAGTAGATAGGGAAAGGATAATTAAAGAGGCAAGTAACAAGTAAACTATTTTTTAATCATTTTTGTACATACAAGTGATGGACAAGAAGGTGTATACATTAGTGTTAAATTGTTTTTTGCTTCTCTTCGGACCCGAACATCTTGACCCATATCCTTTCTTGAAGTGTATGTGGTTTGCTTGTATTTACTTGGTGTTTGTTGTCCTTCATCTGAGGTTCCTTCTCTCTCATATATATATACTCCACTACAGGGTCGTCTATACACGGCTATTTAGGACATCTCTCAGCCTCAGGTTAACCTCTACCACCACCTCGGTTTCGTTTGTGGGAGAACGTGTTTCTAGGGTTGAAATCCCCAAATATCTCGGGTTGAAATCCCTCCCGAAAAGTCCTCTCGGGTTATTAATTAATTAACAGCTCTCCCAACATTGTTTCCCGGGATGAAACATTTGAAACATATTAGATATTACAGAAAACATGTATGTACAGTAATTATGAAGTGCCAAAATATGGTCCTTTATTGCCACACCCCCAGTTCCACTCACATCTGTCTCTGGACACACGGTACCAACAGCCACGGCAGGGAGGTCTGACCGTGTGTTCTTCGTAGTCGGATGAACACCTGACCTCCGTTGATAATATTAGTGTAAACATTAACATCAAAGTCAGTGTTATTAGTCCTCTCATGATGGCAGATGACAACTTATGGAGGTTTCATTAACTTATGGTAATTGTAGAGGTGTTGTTGTGACAAGTGCGTAGACGACAATAAACATATACACACAGACGACAGGTGTTGTGTGACAGGTGTGTAGACGACAGTAAACAGATACACACAAATGACAGGTGTTATATGACAGATGTGTTGAGATGTCAGTAAATAGGTGTGGAGACAGCAATATACACACAAGTCAGATGTTGTGTGACAGGTGTGTAGAGATGGCAGTAAACAGGTGTGGACACAGCAACATACACTCGTCAGATGTTGTGTGACAGGTGTGTAGAGATGGCAGTAAACAGGTGTGGACACAGCAACATACACTCGTCAGATGTTGTGTGACAGGTGTGTAGAGATGGCAGTAAACAGGTGTGGAGACAGCAACATACACTCGTCAGATGTTGTGTGACTGAGGCACAAGGTTAGTGTGATTACAACAGGATGGATATATACACACAAGTGACTCATGGTCTTGTCTCACTCCCTGTTATATATGTTCATGCTGTGATATACAAAGAGTTGCCAAGTCTACTGTTTGAATGTAGAATTGTGCTAGTTCTATGAGGCGCAGGCGTGGTAACAATGATGAGTCTCAATGTATATTATTACTATTTACTCATACAGTGAAAATAAAACCATGCTGTATATTATAAGCCTCAATATACTTTAAGTCAGTGTTAGCAACTTAATAAACAAACTAAAATAAAAGAATATCGTATAAATTTATTAGGAGTGGAGGATTGCGTGTGTGGATGTCTACTATTAGGCTACACTTTGGGCTATTTTTGTCCTGATATCGGGGGGGGGGGGGGGGGGGGATGGGGGGTAGTAACTTTGGTTGTGTGGAAGGTGAGGTTTTTTTAGGGGAAATCCCACACTGTTGTATGACTGGTTTGATAACACATACGCACACACACACATACGCACACACACATTACCTCAAATTTCAGTATATTTCACCAACAGATTTAATTGTATTATGGAAAAGTACAGTATATAAACAACAAGTACATAATTATCTATGATTTTATATGTGTTTATACTTCTATGTATGAACTGTATCTGTTAGTTTATCTAATTATATATATATATATATATATATATATATATATATATATATATATATATATATATATATATATATATATATATATATATATATATATATATATATATATATATATATATATATAATATATATATACAAGCTAACGCAAAGGATATCGTCGCACTCGAACAAATCGCGACAATTTCTAACGCCTTGTCTTTATTCTGGATTATCAACCTTACAAGCTAATTAATACAACAAAAAACACCTATTAGGTAACTTTTGGTTTTATTTTCTATGTTTGAGTTGTAATTTGTGTACTTAGTAAGGGTCAGTGAGGCCTACAGTGAGGGTGCCTGGGGATACACTACTCCCCCCTCCCGCTCCCGATATTAGTTGGCCAATTTTACTCCGCAGGCATTTTTTTTATTACGCTGCAAAATGGGTCCTACTAAGGTGACCATAGAGGAAAAGAACCAGACGATGGCATTAGCCAGGCAAAATCCCCAATATCCAATGTTGACTGTTGGGTAGTGAAGATAAGGAAGCTGTGGGCTGAGGTTGATGATTATTGTAAATAATTGGCTGACTGTATTGCCAAAACGTATCAAAGCTGTGTTAAAAGTTTATGGGAAAATAACTAAATACTAATAATCCTTCATGACATAAAAAAGATTTGTTTCATTCATCCTAAAAAACTTTATAAGGTTAGTAAATCATCCGTGGTTACGGATTTTGGCTGGTGCGACGATTTCTTTTGCGTTAGCTGTATATGTGTGTGTGTGTGTGTGACATTTGTTATTAAAGTTTTTATCATTATTATTGTTATTGTTATAATAATAATAATAATAATAATAATATTATTATTAATGTTATTGTTACTATTATTATTATTATTATTTTTAATGATGTTGTTACTATTATTATTATTATTATTATTAATGTTGTTGTTACTATTATTATTATTATTATTATTAATGTTGTTGTTACTATTATTATTATTATTATTATTATTAATGTTGTTGTTACTATTATTATTATTAGTATTATTAATGTTGTTGTTACTATTATTATTATTAATGTTGCCAAGGAATGTTGTATTACGTTATATTGCGTCTTGGCGTCATACACACACACACACACACACACACACACACACACACACACTGCCCTCTGCGTGCTTATAGGAAGGATTTGGTGGAGGAGGAGAAGGAGGTGAGGGAGAAGAGAGAAGGAGGAGGAGAAGGAGGAGGCTTAGGAGTGGAGAGACTGAGGGATGAGGAGGATGGAAGGGAGAGGAGATGGAAGAAGGAGACAAGGAGAAAAGAATTAGGAAGGAGGAAAGAAGGAAGTGGAGGGAGATAGACGAGAAAGGAAATAATAATGGACATAGGAGGAAGAAAAGAAGAGGAGTAAGAAGAGGACAAGGAGGAGGAAAAAAAAGAAGAGGAGGAGGAAGAAGAAGAGGGAAACATACATGCATAGCTGGGTCGTGGTGAACACATTATTATTATTATTATTATTATTATTAATATTATTATTATTATTATTATTATTATTTAACTTTAACCTTAAGGGACCCCGTGATGTAGTCAGAAAATTGGATGTTAGTGAGTCCTTCAAACTTTGTCACGAAACACCACCAACATGGAATGAGTTTGTTTCATGGCAGAGTCAGGAGGAATCAGAAGCCACCAACACACATACACAATCACACAGTGTTCTTAATTAACTTGGTACTTACATTGGAGTAACTTGATTCCTCCAAAGTATACCAGGAAACAGGACCACATGAGTAAAAATAATGGTGGATGTTGTTGCTTGGAATAGTTTGGTGGAATCTTCTTCATATACTAAGACAACTCTGATGTAGAATTACATTTAATGACAACAGAAAATAAGAAATATAGTAAGTATAAAATTGTAATATTTATACCCTTACCCCTTTCCTTTCCTATCTCTCTCCACTCCATCTCCATTACTATAAAAATACTATACTATAGTATATTATAAAATACTATAAAAATAGTAAAAGTATAGTAATATCACTTCTCAGACTGTCAGAGTTAATTGGATCGATGAGAATCATCAGTATTTTTTGTGTGAGTCTTTTTTGTACGTGTCTGAAGAATTATCTTAATTCAGCATCTCACCAGAAGTTTAACAGCTACCACAAAAAAAAGTCTATCCGAAATGCAAAAACTAGATTCCTTCCTATAGTCAAGGTCTGTGAGTCTGAGAGGCCATGGCGGGGGAGAGTTGAAACAGGTATTTTCAATGTCAGCAGGTTTCTAGACCACAGTGCATCTTTCAGGTTTTGGGTTTACTGATTTCTCCAAACTATGCCAGGAAACAGATCGCCACAATATAACTACAATGGAAATTCATGGCTGTTTTGGAAGATTCAGCAGGTTTTATCATTTTCTTCCTAGTTTATTTTCTATTCTTTTTTCGTCAATAAATTCCTATTTCACATTTATTCCATTATTATTGTTTTGTTGTTCGATGCGTAGTTTTCAAGTGATGGCGAGGGTCACTCCAAGGTTAGCCTACTTACTAAAATCATTAATACATGAATGTGTGTGTTTGGGTGATGAGCGAGAGGTCTATTGATCAGCAGGTGCAGCAAGGCAACAAAAATAATATTATATTCCTAAAGATGCGCTGGGAAGTACAGTCGGCGGCAGAAGTCCTGTCGCCTCACTTGCTTCACCGAGGCACGCGATGTTCATAGACTCGAAATTATTATGTGTAGAAAACGTACATATTTCTCGAGTCCATGAACACTGCATATCTCGGTGAAGCAGGTGAGGCGACACGACTTCTCCCGCCGACTGTACAGTCTGTTACAGTTCCGACTGGGCCACCCAGTATCGAGAGATCGTAGATGTGGTAGCAGTGTGTGTGTGTGTGTGCTCGAAAATTATACGGATCGTCAACACTCTCCCTCTGTAGTGAACATGACTCAAAGTTCATTCCATAGATGACGCTGTGTAGTTGTGGAAGGAATGTCCAAGGAATGTCCAGTGTCCAACGATTAACTAATATGAAAGGCAGTTAAAATATGATCATCCTCACTTTCTATGGTTCGCATATTCCAGATCGCATTAACATTAACCCCACCTCTGTTGTTGAGCGTCCCTTACAGTGTTTCTGTTGTTATGAGTTTGATCATAGGAGGAGGAACAGCAACAACCGTTACTGGTGTGGTAATTATTCTGCTCTTGACTAACATCTTACTTCTGAGTGCCTGTCAGAGAGTTACTGTTTTTACTGCAGAGATGCTCATCCCTTGCGGTCTCGCCAATGTAAGATGTACCTCCTTGAGCAGGATATTCTCCACTTGGCTAATATCCAAATTGCCAGACGGCAACTCAACTTCAGGCGACAGAAGGATGGTGGTGTGAAGACATACGCCTCCTCCCTTCGCCCCAAATCAGTTGCAGCACCCTCTCAACCCTCTCAAGAGGCAGCTGCTTTATGCTCCAGTGAGAGTGTTCCTAAGGTTACATTACATAATACCTTCTCTGTTTTGGAAACCTTATCAGACACTCATTCTGGTGACCCTTCAACTGATGACAGTTCTCAGAATTTAGCTAAAGGTGTCCATGTGGTAGAGGTTCACGCTGCCACACGCTCTCCTTGTAAGGCAACCATCTGTGTGTATCCATTAATAGTTTCCTCTCAATTTCACCAGAAGCATTCTCTTGGCTTAGATGAATCTCTTGATTCAACAGAAGTTCCTCCTCGCAAGCTTCCTTCGGGATCATCACAGGGGCATGAAGTTAATGTGGATTCCACAGATGTTGTTACTTCAAACAATTCAGTTTCTCCTCCGCTTGAACAGCGGAGTGATTCTACCACCTATATTATGGATGTTGATGTATCTACCTGTGTCAGTGATAGATAGATAGATAGAGATAGAGAGATAGATATAGATAGATATAGATAGATATATAGAGAGATAGATATATAGATAGATAGATAGATAGATATAGATAGATAGATAGATAGATATAGATAGATAGATAGATATAAATAGATAGATATACATATAGATATAAATAGATATAGGTAGATAGATACAGATAGATTGATAAATAGATCCCCGGACAACGTCGGGTATCCTTGCTAGTCATATTATACAACATTTGCGAAAAATACATAATTACATAAATAAGTGAGTCATGATAATTACTAATTTTTATTACTTAAATTTTGCACGAAAACATATATAGTTTTGTTTGCAAGCCATATGAGTTACACTGCGGCAGCTGACAACATATTTGAGCATTTAAACCTCATTCAATCCCACAACATAAGTTTATTAATTCCAGCTTTAGCATCCCATACCGTTGTGGTACAAGAGTCATTTCAGGAATAATCACGTAGAACAATGACTTTAAACTGCTTAGGGTATGGCCATGCATACAGAATATGGTCGCATATAATGTTACTTGACTATCTTAATGCATAATAAAAAATATTGAAGCATTGAAATAACGTTAGTAATGCCAACCCTGCAGAAGTATCGCACCTGTGGTTTGTGTTCTTTTTTCTATATCAGCTAGGCAGTCATGCCGGTAGAGAGGGTACAGTACACATTGGAAATGGGTTAAATAAAACTGCTAAGAATAAGATTAATTTACAGCCATAACACTGGCTCCGTAGTTCTGCCTGGGAGCCTAATTTGACTCATGTCTGGAAGAAACTGCCGAGTTGCGTCACACTTTGCGTGTGATATACGAAGTTGGGTCAGAGGGTTATAAGAATTCAGCAGCATTTTCTTACCAACCTTCACTGGGGTAACCTCTAATATTCCTGAATACCTCGCTGTACAGAGAATAGGCTTAAATAAATCCTTACACAACAGAGAGCCTATCACTTCATTATTCGTAGATTCGAAGACCTCCGCCGTCCAACTCTACCACACCCAACATATCTGAGCGTAACCACCTAGAACATGCTGTTCCATCTTTGCATCACCTTCTGCCTGGTCCTACAGGGTCTTCCAGAGAGAGGGCGGGCTTCTTTCTATCTGAAATCAATCATCCACTTAACATTTACCAATTAGACGATAAAAACATTCACCGATAAACAACTAAAGTTCATTCTTTTCTCTGTTCCTCTCTTGGCATTAAGCTTTTACAAGGATAAGGGGAGACTTTTTTTCCGTAAATTGGAGGGCTATTAATTCCTTGAACGTGAGTTATATTATTGATTGACAGAGTATGAAAGACGATGGCCTTAGGCGACGTGATAGGGAGAGGATAGATAGATAAGTGAGACAGCAGGCACGAAGGAACTAGAAAAGAAAAAAAGGGACATTTAAAAATTAGTCACTATTATTGTATTCATCATTTCAATACAATAAATTAATAATAATAAGTTTACTATAACAATCTAATAATAAATTAAAGGTGTAAGTCGGACCAAGTGTAAACAAATTTGGCCCGGTATAAAGAAAGATTTTAATGTGAATCATAGGTGTACATATTTTGCGTAGTAATAGATAAGATAGAACAAGTGTGTACAGATTTGTCCTGGTACGAGTAAAGATGGATTAATCTACCTGAGTTGGCCTTTAGTGTGGCCTGGTGTGTGATACTGTATATATGAGAGGGAGAGACTTGGGACTTGAAAGTTGGGAGGAGGTCAGTGTGCTACCAGCGGTTGTGGGGAAAGGATCTGCTGCTATGGAGGTTTGGCAGCTCCTGTGAGTATGAACATGATTTCGTTTTATTTTTGACAGAGGATGAGCAAACACGAAAGAACTAGAAAGAAAGGAGAGACAGGGAGAAGGCGATAGAGCGGTAGGATCACAAGCACAACAAGAAACAGTTCATCTTCTACCTTTTGTTACTTAGTCGTTCGAACCACATATTCTTCAGTTTTATTGTGGCTGGCTGTTGAAATAAACTTTTGTGCACCATAGTACAGTTCCGCCCTGGCCACCCAGAAGCGAGATATTATATGTGGCAATAGACATTGTTAGCGGTCAGGTAGTTTTTTCTCTCTCGCTCATAGCACCGTGGTGTCAATCAAAAGACAGACAACAAAGCATAAGGGTAGGCGAGACTCAAAAAATTCCAAGACTACAAACACACATACACACACACACACATCACGAAAACATAACAGACTAAAATACGTCGATTCAGACAAATTTTTACACATGATCTAATTAATCCGAAAACCAAAACGAGGGGGGCGTACCTAAAGTTCCTCTTAAACCTGGAGGGTCAGCAGGTGTCGACAAACCATATCAAGTGGCAGGCCCCGGGGCAGCAAGTGTCGGACAGTGGTGCAAGCCAGAAAATAGTGTTCTATAGTGCTAGCACGAGGCGCTCGACACTCAGTGAAGGGAGGCTCACCCTGCATCCCAGCAACCTAACACAGTGGCCGGTAGCCAAGCCTCAAATGAGCAAAGACTACATTGTGCCTCCGAACCATGAGGCTCCGACGACTGGAGGATATTTCTGATAAACACTCACCATTACTAAAAGAACGCGTCAACTTAACTAATATATAAAATAGAATCAAGACTATATAATATCAAACTATCTAAAAACCATAAGTATAATAAAATCACAATTTATGGAGGAGGCCAGCCTCCTCCACATAGGAAAGGGTGTTCCCTCCCACACTACAAGCCTCCTCCCCGAGCACCCGGGAGAGACTGTAAGAACCGTCACTCACTCGGTACTCGGAGAGGTGCCTACGACGCAGGTCCCCAAAACTGGGACACTCAACAATAATATGCCTCACTGTCAAAGGGATCAGACAATCATCACAGTAGGGAGGGTTAATCCTGTCCATTAAAAAGCCATGAGTCAATAATGTATGGCCAATGCGGAGACGGACAAGAGCCGTCTCCCACCGACGGGACAGGTCTCTGTAGCTCCACAAACCAAGGCGTTGGCGGATGTCGCGGAGCTTGTTAGCCCCGATTGCGTCCCATCTGTACTGCCAGCAGGAACGAATGGCAGCATCTACATAGGGTCGAAGGTCCACTGCAGGGACAGGATGACGCCCGGCAGGAGGCCGAGAATTGGAGACCATAGCCTTAGCCAAAGCATCAGCTCGCTCATTACCATCGACACCCACATGGGCCGGGACCCAACAGAAAGTGCATGCAAGGCACTACAGGAATCACTATAAATAGTAAAAGAAGGCTGAGGGAGAGTAAAAATCACTTGGATGGCATATAAAATGGCCGAGAGCTCAGCAGTGAAAATCGACATGACAGAAGGAAGCCACGGCAAATGTCAGGAAAGACAACTCCAAAGCCAACTCCAGCATCAGACTTTGACCCATCTGTGTACACATGGAGGGACTCCCTGTGAGTGAAGGCATGTTCTAAAAACAGGGAATGAGCCACTGGAGGAGGAAGAGATTCCTTTTTGTCTGTGAAACAGGTGCAGGGAAAAACTTCTGGAAGAAACCATGGAGCCACCCTAGGGGACCCGCACAGGACGAATCTGGAAGTCTTCAATTCCCATCTCCTCCATAGCCTTCCTGACCCGGAAGCCAAAGGGCCAAGGTGTACGAGAATGTGAAAGGTAGTAATTAGACATGATATCAGATGACACCGCCAAGCAAGGAAGGGAGTCGGGAATTCGATGTAATCGATGCCAACAACGAACCATCAAGGACTGGCGACGGAGATCTAGAGGTGGTTCATTAGTGTCCACCAGGAGACTGGGGATTGGTGATGACCTGAACGCTCTGGTCGCCAGACGTACCCCAGCATAATGAACAGGCTCTAAAATTCTAAGACGGGCATCTGTGGCAGAGGAGTATACCTCACACCCATAGTCGAGTTTTAACCTAATAAACACATGGTATAGGTGAAGGAGGATGACCCGATCAGCCAACCAGGTCGTATGGCTCAGGACTCTCAACAGATTAAGAGCGTTGAGGGCAAAGATTTTAAGTGTACATTAGTGGGGAGCCCAAGTCAAACCTTTGTCAAAAAGGAGACACAGCATATCCGATGACCATACATGAATAAGTCAGGATCAGGGTGGACACCTCGGATGTGGCAGAAGTGCATAACAACCGTCTTGGCAGGAGAAAATTGAAACCCATGAGAACCAGTCCAACGTGACACCCTGTCAAGGGCAAGCTGCATGCGCCGCTCCGCCACTGACATACGGGAGGCAGCAAACCAGACTGCTAGGTCGTCAACGTACATTGAGTTGGCTATACCATCCAGAAGGGATGAGGCAATGGCATTAATTGCTAATGCAAACAATGTGACACTGAGGACACTTCCCTGGGGATGCCCTCCTCCTGTCCAACAGATGCTGAGAGAGCTGTACCAACCCTTACAGAAAAATTGCGACCACTGAGAAACTCTTTAAGAAAGCATGGAAGGCGACCTCACAGGCCATATACATGGAGCTGCTGCAGCATGCCATATTACCATGTAGTGTCATACTCTTTCTCTAAATCAAAGAATACACAGATAAGGTGTTGATGTCGTGCAAAGGCCTCACATACTATCTATCTATAGCTCTGACGCCTCGTTCCCTCCGACAAGCAAACTCCCAGGTTTTAGTCCTGATCTTTCTGGATATAGAAACAAATAAATGCACCATAATGGGTGTGTAGTGCTCTTAGCTCATGGGGGCAACACCTCCAGGTTGACAGTTTGTTTTGTATTGTATATAAGGTGGTTCTCGGCAACTTATCCTTGATCCTGCTCCATCAGCCTTAATTAATTATAGATAATAATTTAAGAGATAGTGATCTTAATACTTCCAATCCTTAAAAAATAAGTATTAACAGCTACTTTAACCACCTCGACACGCTGATTAATTTAAAGCTTTCTATTTGCCTTTGGCCTGACAATTATTTTAAGCTGAAAGGAGATCGTGATAGATAATTTCGATAGAATATTATCGTGTTCACAATGAAAGTAGAGAGTTTGCGATCCGCATATTTTTCAAGCATGTACTGTATGTGGACACGAATCAACACACACATACTGTTGCCACAATTACGATATCTCGCTACTGGGTGCCCCAGGTAGAACAGTTACCGGCTATACACTGATAATATATTGAGGGGGTGATTTATTTATAGTTGCAGGTTGGGGGTATTGGTGACGGTTGTGGTGGTGCACAAGTGTGACGGCAGTGGTGAGCCTTCAACTACTTTGCTGACTCGTCTAGTGTACTCTTCACGTCAAGATGAAAGCCAGAATCTTGCTCAAGTTTTCCAGTACATTGTTGACAGGTAACTTTCCCAGTATAATGTTGACAGGTAAGTTTTTCAGTATATTGTTAATAGGTAGGTTTTCCAATACATTGTTGACAGGTACTGTAAGTATTCCACTTCATTGTTGACGGGAAAGTGTTCCAGTACTTTGTTGACAGATAGGATTTTCATGTTATTGGTGATAGTTAACTTTTCCAGTACATTTTTAATAGGTTCAGTACGTTCTCCAGTATATACATTGTATGTTTTCCAGTACATTGTTAACAATTAATTGACGCAAACATCGAGCCAACAACACAAAAACAATTACCCAGGACAATTTATATGTACAACAGAGCTGACATGGGTGGCATTACCCAAGACTTAGTTGAATTTCGTAACTCGTTCCTTGACTCAAACCCAGTGGCCAGTTCTGTGGAAACAAACTGGACCAGACTTCGTGACTTTATACGTGACACAATGGACAAGCACATACCCACGAAAACTGTCACACATAACCGATCATTACCATGGTACAATAGAGAATTAAAAGGAGTACACAGAAACAAGGTCAAAGCATACAACAGAGCAAAACGATACGATACAGAACGCTATTTAGAATACAAAAATATACAGAAAACACTACAGAAAGAAACTAAACAAGCAGAAACTAAATACACATCCACTTTCCTCACAGACAGCACACAAAACCACAAACAATTCTTCGGCTTTTTTAAAGCACACAAACAAGACTCGACCGGTATTACAACATTACTACACAACAATTCCTCGGTTACACACCCACAAGACAAAGCCAATACCCTTAACACACAATTCCAGTCCGTTTTTACCCATGAATATGAATACTTACCAGACATGCCAACACCGTCACATCCACCTATCTCTCCCATTCATATAAACACCCAAGGAATTGAGAAACTTTTATCAGAGGTAGACATACACAAAGCGACTGGACCAGACACTATACCCTGCAGGATATTGAGGACTAACACTAATGTTCTTGCCCCTGTCCTGCAGGTTATATTTTCACAGAATTTACAGACCGGTGAACTCCCTCAAGACTTGCTTTTGGCAAATGTGACCCCAATTTTTAAATCCGGAGACAGAACCCTTCCCATTAATTATAGATCAATTTTTCTTACCTCAGTCCCCTGCAAAATTTTAGAACATATGATTCATAGACATATAATGGACCATTTTGATAGGCAAAACATATTGACTGACAATCAACACGGTTTTCGGCCAAAACGCTCGTGTAAGACGTACGCAGCTACTGGTAACTACTCATGACATCTTGCAGTCCCTCAACGACACAAAAATTAGACAAGTTGATGCCATAGTATTAGACTTTGTAAAAGCCTTCAACAAAGTCCCTCACCAAAAACTACTACACAAGTTAGATTTCTATGGCATACAGGGACAACTCCTTCACTGGATTAGAACGTTCTTGACTACCAGAAAGCAACGTGTAGTTCTTGAGGTTAGTCAGTCTCCACCTGTCCCTGTGACCTCTTCCTTTCATACATTAATGACCTCCCACTCTCATTTTCCTCTACCACTAGACTTTTTGCAGACGATAGCTTAGTTTACAAAACAATTAAAGATAGGAATGACTGTCTTCGACTACAGGACGACCTAACTGCACTTAAGACTGGGAAATCAAGTGGCAGATGACATTGAGACCAGACAAATGCCATCACATCCGTTTTACCCGTGCTCATAATCCCATTCCATATACATATCAGCTACACAACACCAACCACAACACAGTCCCTTCCCACAAACATGGGCGTCCACATCTCAGCGGACATGAGGTGGAACACACACATAGGTAGCATCAGGGCCAAAGCCAGTAGGGTCCTGGGGCAGGAACCTGAACAGGTGTAACACAGACATAAAAATTATTGCATACAACACATTCGTTCGACCACACTTAGAGTATTGTGACAATAATATCAATAAATTAGAGTTCATACAAAACAAAACAGCAAGATGGGCCAGACGTGATTACAGACACACTACATCAGTCACTTTGCTTAAACAAGACACAAAACTAAACCCATTAGCAACACGAAGACAGATACACAGACAACAGATATATAAAACACAAACAAGTTAGTTGACATAGACAAAGACACATATCTACACCCTACATGTATACGATCCACTAGAGGCAGCCACAACAACTTAAAATACCATACATACCAGACAAGCACTGACATATTTAGGCACTCATTCTTTCCCCGCAGCATCCAAGAGTGGCATCATCTCCCATCTCATATAGTTAATAGTCCCACTTTTGACACTTTTAGAAATAGGATCACCAATCATTACCTCCCCAATCCTAGTCCTCAACCCACAGTCCATGACCATATCCACTCGCATCCTAACCCCCTTCCTAATCCTACCCTGGATCCCTAAATCCCTCCCACAACACCCGCATATTATGCTGCCCACGAGCAGCCCTTTGTGGGACCTCTAACTTGAACTTGAACATGAACACTGAATGTCTTGATGAAGCAAGTAATGCAACAGGACTTTTGCCGCCGACTATACGTGCATGTTATGAGTAGGAGATGAAGGCTGTCAGGATTGCCGGAGAGGTGCGGGACGTGGTCGTGGAAGAGGCCGTGGTCGTACAGGGGAGTGTAGAGGTGCACATGCGTGTCGTTGAGTTGGGTATGTAGAAGCACTAGAACACAGGAGGTGTAGTTTACGTGAGCGTGGCGTTGAGTAGCTGGCGAGGGTGTAGCACGTGGGTTAAGAGTAACGTTGGTTGCAGCATTGGACGCTGGAGTGTTGGTTTACGTGAGCGTGATGTGGAGGAGATGGCAAGGGTGTAGCACGTGGGCGCAGAGAAGTGTAGCTAGCAGCGCTTGGGCGCTGGAGCTGTAGCTTACTTGAACGTGGCGTTGGGTGTAGCATTGAGCGTAGTACGCGGAGTGGAGTGTGTAGCGTACGTGCCAGTGGCGTGGATTACTAGCATGGTAGTAGCATTGCATAGATCAGGCGTTGAGTATTAGCGTGGTAGTAGCACTTGAACGTAGAATGTTGAGATTACTTGGACGTAGAGTGGAGTCCATAGTAGAGATGTAGCGAAACTCGCAGACCGTGGAAGGAGCCTTGGGTAGCTTGCTAGAGGGAATAATTGACTGGTAATACAAGTATAAATCCAGGGTCACAAATTGTTAATAATTGGGAAAGCGTTACTACTGGAGGTGAACAGACCCGAATACACAATAACAATTTATTCAATAAGTGTACAGGATAGCAAAGATATATGTAGTAGACAAGCACCTTGTAGTTGACCAAACCTGCATGCCATAGTGGTGTAGCGTAGGAAGATGTAGAAGCTGGTGTAGAGAGGCACGTGGTGTCATAGTATGGTGGTGGTTGCGGCAGGTGAGAGAGGTGCCACCTTCCAGGTCGAGTGCTAGTGAGTGAGTGGCCAATCCTGGCCGCCAATCTTAGGCAGGTATGGCACGCAAGCGCAGATAGACAAAGGAACTTGATGACGCGTGAGCGTCAGACAGGTGAGATGTAAGATGCGCAAGGTGTTTGGTTCACTACAACACATTCAAAGCACGTCACTAGATAAATATAAGTACTACGCATTCTACAATCCCTCCTGATCTGGAGCAGATGGTTTCTAGAAGACAGCCCACCAAAGCCACCATATGTTCGAAATGTGTGTGACTTCATGATGGTTTGGGTAAGCTGTCCTCCAGATATCGCCTGCTTCTGATCTTAGGCCTTGCCTCAGGTGGACTAGGAATTCTGGACTACAAGTATGTATTATAATAAATTTGTTTTGCAGCTTCCTCGGTGATTGCGGGTTGACAATGTATCAGGAGAAGGATGAGTGGTGGGATGAGGGCATTATATTACGTCAACTGGGCAAACCGTTTACCCTGGCCACCCTCGATCAGACAACAGAGACTGGTAGTGTAATGGCCATACCTCATATTGGCACCAGTGACCGTGTCAACACTTGTTCTGTGTATTTCATTCTTACTGCGAATGTGAGTTTACACATGTTTCATGTTGATTTATGATATACCTATATAAATATATAACAATTATTGACTTTGTCTTATCTGTAGTAGCAAATAAAATTTCAAAGTAAGATTAATACAAGATAATTGTCAGGTCTCAGCAATACGGGAGGTTTTGGAATCTACAAGATTTGAGTCTGAATTGGATTACCTGGGCCACTTCATCTTCGTCACTGAATCAACACCTTTGGCAGCACAGCTCATCCTAGACAACGACGTCATGGCTTGGCGGCCAAATGCCATTGTCATTAAGAGGGTATGGGCACGGTCCAAAATTATACAACGGGGTGTATGAAAGTGAGCCGTGAGAATGAATCATATGAAGCAATATCACATAGACCAACAACAGCAGTGGAGCAGATAACTGAAACAATCATTCATTTCTGGAAACAAGCACCAAAATTGGTCATATACCGCCCAGCACAAAATTGTCATCCACACAACTAACAAAACATGAACTTCCGAAAAGAAGAGGCAGCATGACTAATTGACACACAAACTAAAAACAAAACAAAACACAGCATTACTAAAAGAACACATCGACTTAGCTAAAAAAAAAAAATAAAGACTAAAAAACATCAAAACTTCTAAAAACCATAAATATCATAAAATCACGACCCAGGAGGTAAGCCACTCAAGGATGGCAAACACTAGGGGATGGGAAAAGTTAAAATTGCACAAGGCCTGCAAGGTACTCCAATAATCGCTAAAAATTGTAAAAGAAGGCTAAGGGAGAGTAAAACTCACTTGGATTGCATATAAAATGGCCGAGAGCTCAGCAGTGAAAAACAACATGATAGAAGGGAACCTACTGCCACGGCAAAAGTCAGGAAAGCCAACTCCAAAGCCAACTCTAGTATTAGACTTTGACCCATCAGTGTACACGGAGGGACTCCCTGTGAGTGAAGGCATGTTCTAAAAGAGGGAACACCTGATAAAGCTGAACTCTTCTCTCAAACCTTTGATTGTAATTACAAATTTCACGGGCTTTACGTTTAGTGTTAAACGTATGTATTTAGTATACATTTAACACATTATTTTCAGATGAAACATTTTGTTTAGGATATACAGCACAGCTTTAATAAGGTTAGGTCTGAACTTGGCCATGATCCAGGTTAAGTTATGTATTACAGTAGGCTATATGGTCAATTGCTCCCTATTGAATAAGACCATTTTTCAGCACCTAGCAATAGCCAGGTGATAGTACAGTATACTATATTTGATACTGAACTGAAAATTGCCTAGTAAAATAAGGCAACTTATGCGAGGCCTACTCGCATTCATCTCTCTCTACCAGGTATAATTTTAAGGCAAATACATCACAATCGTAATATGATTACATCAAAATCATAATATAATTACGTCAAAATACAATCACCACTTAAAACTAGTCTATTATAGGAAGAACGTAACTCACTAAGGGGAGCACAGAACAGGGTCACAAACCATTAGATTTAACACTTGAATCTTGTATTTTGTGTACAGTACTTCATACAATTTGGTACAAAACATATATATCTATATTATTTTATGTGATATACATATCATAACAATAAGAGTTTCCCAAATTTGCTGGTAATATATAAAACCGATGAAATTATGAACGACTTTGTGAGATGGAATTAATGAACAGTGCGCATCATTACCAAAAGAAATCTCATAAAAAAACTACAGGAATATATATTGAACGTTCCAATATAATTGTTAAGACAAATGTGAACTTTTCAATTCATAACCCAGAGATCACTTTCTTCGATAAGTCATTTTGCATAAGTATGAAACATATAATAACAAACTCACTGTACTGAACACTTAAAGGTTAGGGATCTGTAAGGTGAATAACAGTGTTTGTTGTATAATGCAAAATATAAAATTCATTATCACCGTATATAAAATCACTATAACTCGTTATTTCCTTTTCCTATAGGAAACATAATTTAACGACTTTGCATAATTCACTACCCTTTTTCAGCTCCCTTTTACTAACTGTCAGCAGTGCAGTGTCATCCATAAATAAGCTTGCCACTAAGTTTAACTGTGTCTTTATTTTCTTCATGCAGCCGTCCGTTGAACATGGCGTTAACTGTGATAATATGTGTTTTAATATATCCGTTTACTAAGTGGTGAACCTACAAGTGGAAATTATTTCTGTGATAAGTCCGGCAGACCAGGAGACACTGGAGACTACGATATATGGAGTCACGAGGTGTTCCGGGAGAATGTGACAGAACGCGTATATCTGGTGGACACATTGCAGAGAGGCCATCCCAAGAAAGGGAACCACCTCTTCCCGGACAAGCTCGACAACTTCCATGGCAACCAGCTCAAAGCAGTCACATTTGAACACGCCCCCTCAATTGTTGATATCCATGATGATGAAGGAGGTCACACATATGATGGTAGGTCTTATGAAATAGGAATCGAATTCACAGAGGCTAGTATTTATTTCATTCTTCCTCAGCAACATCTTAAAGCTTTTATAACCATACCCTTCTGCCCCTCTCAAGCAATTCCTGTTGATACATTGGGAATCCGGATTATTAGGAGGTGGAGCACAAAAAACAGAATAGCTAACAGCTGTGTTGGAACCCATACCTGAACATTACTGTACTGTATACCTGAATATTTTTAGCTCCAGCCTAAGCCAAGAGCTCTAGGTCTTATCATAATTATTGATTTTGGGGCGACAACTTCTTAAAAGTGGTTCGACTGACTCACTCACTCGCTCACTCACTCACTCTCTTCCTCCCATCCATTTTCTTTTACCGTAATTGAATCATTTATCCGAGAGGTTCATCCTCAATAAAAAGGGTTCATTTTCAAAATTTCAATATAACCATATGAATACGAAAATCCAGATAAAACATAATTAATATTTTTGAGACCTTTACATATGGATATTTTATTATTTCACTTGAATCATTAAGAGCCGGAGCTTTTGAAGGGTTTTCCTTCATGTTCTTGTTCCTAATTAACCTTTGCACTAAACCTGGCAATATCTGCAAAAAAAAAAAAAAAAAAAAAAAGAACTCCAAATTTTAATGTTCCAATGTACAGAACAAATGATTTGGCTTCAAAATGAGTCAGATGAAATACTGACTATCGCCATATATTTAAATCCATCTCCTTTCAATAGAACATAATATAAGGGGTAAAATAAAAAAAAAAGTTGCACCGGTAATTTTATTTCTCTCTTGTCACGAATTTTCCTTATCATGACATCCTATTTTCCAAAAATTGAGTGTCCTTATTCCCAACCATTAGATACTTCAGAAGACATGATATTTTAATACATTATAAATATTTATTGAAGTCAAAACATTGACGGTTTAGGCACAGTGTTGTGGAAGATCGTGGAATCCATCTCATTTCTTTCTTCCAACTTTTTTCATTTACATGTCTCCTAATCCAACCACCTTGCTCTGTAACAGGCACTCAAACAACGCCATTGGTACTGTGTAAAAGAGTGAAACTTTTTCATTAAAGGCTTCTTCACAAATGGTGCTCACTTTACACAATCAATCTGTGATTTCTATGGCAAAAATGAGTATCTTGCGATATAGGTATATATCAATCATGAGTTGGGAGCCAAGGAGCACAGAACCCAGGATTTCTTAGGGAACAAGAATTAAAGATAATCTCTTATTCACCCTGAGAGACTTGCACTCTGCTCTCACTCTCTACGGTGACACTTCTCCTGGGCCAGACCTCACCCCATATGCAATGTTGTGACACTTGGGTGAGGATGCAATCTCATCTCTTTTATCTTTATATAACAGAGTCTGGCTGGAGGGTGTCTTCCCTAAGTTTCCTTCTAGGTGGAGGATTGCTACTATCCTTCCTTTCCCCAAGCTGGGCAATAACTCTAGTGTGCCCTCAATAGGGGGTTCTCACTCATCTGATCTGCATGACGTCATGATGTAAACATCCGCCATGTTGGTAGACTGGCAAGACTGCCATTTGGTATTTTTCATTACCAAATCAGGCCCAATTTTGTAATACAAAATCTTTTTGGTAATATATAATTGGATCTGAAAAGTGAATTGTCTGCTTTCTTGTAGATTAACTTACAGTACTACAAAACCTTCATTTACACAACATAGGCTGCTGCTATTTTTAAGTGGAGATATTACTCCTATACTGGTATATCAAATGTCTTGGTAAATATATATGTATATGTATATTTAGATATAGAACTGTGAATGTAAAAAATATATACATATAGTATAATTATATATTACACTAAACGCACGATAACTCCATTCATCTACTAGAAACACAGGGTGTTCTTGGTATTTGTGTTATCATAGTTCTGAAACCTACCAATCAAATCTCATCTACGCATTCATTAATATTGATTTGGTTAATGCAAATATTAATAGCATAACTGCATAAGATTTAAAAGATGGTAAAAAAGTGCAGTTGTTGCACGAGTAGCAGCCAATGAGATTGTACAGATCGTGAATATGCTACCCATTCATAGCTTATGTGACTATTTGATATCATCACCCAACTGTGAGTACAACTTCCAGTCTATGAAATGCCAAAAAAGTTTAAAGGCACACTACATTAATTTTATATCATTGGTTGAGTTAAAGAAGTGATGGTATGACAAACATCAAGACCAGCATCAACTTGGGTACCATATGGACCTTCATACAGTTATTGTGAGAACCACCGTATATATTGATCCTTATTTCTCTGCATTATGTTTATATCTGCCACTGAATGAGCTAGCACTTTAAATTATTATCCCAAATTTTTATTATAGAAGAGAATAGTAATTTCAAACAAATCATTATTTTCCTGTGATTATTAGGGTTTTCCCCTACCCAAAACCCACAATTTCCCCGGCTCTTCCCCAAGTTTGTAGGGGGAGGAGAGGGGTTTTGATGTTGGCTCCCTGAATATTCGGGAGAACCATAAATTTCTTCTCTTTATCAGCAGTTTCTTGTGTGCTTCTCCTTGGTTTCTTATCACCTTAGGGATCCGAAACAAGGACACATCAGTAAGTTTGTCTGTGTTAGAAGTTAGAACATCCCATCATGAAGCAAAACCGTGGCATCCTTTAATATCGACTTAAAGGAGGTCAAAACCCCTGTACTTGTAGCGTCATTAACCCATGCATGACGACCCTGCCTCTGCTACACACGTGCGTGGCGCATCGCTCACTCTCTCACTCACATTTATTTCCACTAAATGTCAAGTTCGCTCTCACACACTATACACTGTCACTATCAGGAATAATATAAAAAAAGAGTCACTTTCGCTATACAACTGAGCGAGAGGGGATTTAGTCGTGTAGTAGGGTGGATGAATGTAGGCAGTGTGTCAAACACATGCTAGAGAGCCCAATTACATAAATTGGATGGCGCACAAATTTGAATCAGTTACAGACCTCAATTGCAATCACCTGCAGTTTACGGATCACATGGGAGGTTACTGCAATTGCAGTCACCCGCACTTTATGTTAATTAAATGAAGGTTAATCAGAAAAAAATAAGGTTGGTTTGGCTGTTTGTAATCAACTATAATTATGAACCTCACCCCGTTCACCATGTTTGTTACTTGCCAGGGATCGATATACGCTTGCTGCAGATTCTGGCAGAAGCGCTCAATTTCCACCTGACGATCATGAACCCGTCTGACGGAGGAAAGTGGGGCTCGCCATTAGAAAATGGAACTTGGACTGGTCTGACAGGTGATCTGACTCAAAGGAGAGCCCACATGGGGGTCGCCAACCTCTTTATCCACATTCATTATCTTGAGGTAAGTAAACTAAACCTTTTCAATCATGTTCTATCGCAGTCTTTAATATACACAACAGATTAATTCTGTATAACACTCTAATTCCATCCATCATTTCCCCTTACTAGCCTACGACTTACAATCATCAAACGCAATATGTATAGGAATCTCGATTGAAAATTGGACATGAGTTTTGACCACTCAATATTGTCTCTCACAGGTGAGGAGAATAAGTGAACTTTCATCCTGGAGTCCTTTTCTTTATCAATATAAAAACATAAAATACAATTTGGTGATAAGTGTCAACCACTTTCATCCTTATACAGCACACATTCTATTCACTCTGAGGAGATTTATTCCTTTTAGTAGATAATGAGCTTTATTGTATACAGACATAAAACGGGATGGTCTGAAATTATTCTGGAAAGCGTGAAAAGTGTCCAAAAATAATGTAACTTTAACATGAGATTTGTTTAAGGGTAAACTAGTGGGCTACTGATTCCTCCAAACTGTACCACCACGAAACATTATTCTTTATTAAAGTATAAATATTAAGTTTTTCTGTTTGTTTCATGGCATAGTTGTAAGGAATAATTATTTTATTGTATGGTGTCCAGGTGGTGGATATGACGCTTGCCTATGATATGGAGTTCGGATGCTTCATTACTCCTCTACCAGAACCTCTTCCACAATGGGTCGCCCTTATCTATCCTTTCAGTCTCCCGGTAATCGCACAACTTTATATGAATAAATGCAATATATTTCTGAACAACAAAACAAAACATATGTACAGTACAATCGGCGGCAGAAGTCCTGCGCCTGACCTGTTTCTCCGAGACGCACAGCGTTCATTTACTCGAGAAATAGGCATGTTTTTATACACCTAGTAATCTCGAGTCTATGAACATGGCTTGCCTCGGTGAAGCACGTGAGGCGACAGGACTTTTGCAAAATTCCTGTCGCCTCACTTGCTTCACCGAGACAGGAGGCAGTGTTCATAGACTCGAAAAAATACGCACGCTCTCCGCAATTAAAACTCTAAAGTGTATGAACATCGCGTGGCTCGGTGAAGCAAGTGAGGCGACAGGACTTTTGCCGCCGACTGTACAGCCGGTTCTACTGCCGCGAGGGCCACAACAGCGCTCCCTCTCACAGGCGTGAACCATTTGGTGCCTATTGTTGCATCCACATAAAAACAAAATTGCTCACATATGCATTATTATTTTGTTGTCATTCGTTTCGCTCAGAATATAAGCCTGCCAACTCCCATTACCATGTTTCTCACTAGTGAGTGCTTCAGATGTGTCTCGGACTGAAGTTTGTGGTTCACGCCTGGGAGAGGGAGCACAGACAACACTGCAGTGGCCTTCGCGGCAGTATAGCCAGACACACATGCACATACTCACACACAGAGTCATAAACACCAGTAACATACCCCTCACTGAGCATAATGTAGGGTGAGGCTGTGTATGTGTATGTGTGCAGTAAATTAATTGGGGACGAAAAAAGGAGAAGGGGAGAGAAAGGAGGGGCTCCAAACACGCAAGAAGTAAATAGAAGGAAAGTAGGACTACTAAAAGAATTGAATGTGTGTTTGTCAATTGTCTGATTCTCAATGATATCCTTTTCATGTGTTCGGAACTGTATGCCTACCATTCTTGCTACCATTACGTGAGTGTGTTATATATTGTGATAAGTGTGAATGTTACATGTGTTATGTGCTACTGTTACAGGTGTGTGTGTTATGTGTTGTAACCAGTGTTGTGCTATGTGTTACTATTACAAATGGGTGTCTATGTATTTCTGTTACAGGTGTGGGTAATGACGTTACTGTTACTTGGGGTAGGAACAGTATTACTTCACATAACGTCACTCATGAGCCACCACATCATTCCTTTACAAGACAACACAGCCTCTTCTTCAAGTCTCAGCCTCACTCCTAACATCACCACCACAACTTCTGCTTCAAGTCCCAGCCTCACCCTTAACGTGTTCTATGCTACCGGGATCTTCTTTGGGGTTGGAATGCCGAGGGTAAAGTATTATTAGACCGCATGCAAGAAAATCTATGGTGATACCGATGGATTTGTAAAGGTATGATGGCTCTGTTGTTTGTTTATGGAGTCATTGTACCGGCACTACGTCATCGTACGCATCACTTATGTTCTTGAATATGGCCATATCTGCCACTTTAAGGGGGTAGTATATAATTATACATGTGATACAGCTGGCCTCACTCTCGCGAGGTCCACACAGCGTTGTCCACGTTGACCTAGATAATTAACCTGAGAAAACTAGTAGCGAGCTCTCAACTCGCTACTTTGGGAAGGAGAAGTAAGGAGGTGTTGCGAGTGCAACTATGGTTGTCTCCTTTTTATCCTGTGCAAGAACTGTGAGAAGTTTGTTTGCATCTCGTAGCCGTATTTATTCCATTAGTTGCTATGGTAGGATGAGTAAAAACATTCCTTTTCAGCGGCAGCTGTATTTCCTAGTTGTCTGAACTGACTCCTGGGCGACTGGGTAGTCTAATTTACAGTGTATGTATAATGTACATCTTCCAGGGTATTTATAGTAACAATTAAATATAACAATAAATATATGTACAGTTCCGAGCAAATAAAACAGAGAACATGCCAGCCACCAACGAGGTGGTGTAGTGCTCTCTTCATCTGGTAACACAGATAGATTTGGAGCTTCAAGAATTCGCAAGCACGATTCGAACATTGTGTTCCTTTCTACTCGTTGTTGATGAGTATTATCCAGTTAAAAGCAAAAGCGAAAATAAACTATCAGAGTGTTGTGAATATTTTTTCCAAAACATATTATCTGTATCATATTATATATCATATTATATGCTCATCTAAGATATATTACATTGTATGAATACATATGACATAGTATTTATGTATATTAGAGCACATTCCAAGCATTTTCACATATTTATGTAACACACGGCACTGCAGCAATAACAGTATTAAATTTTAATGTGTGGTGATGAGATAATGGTGGCAACTCACAGTAATAATTATTAACCAACACTATACTGCTGTTCATGTGACTTAATATTTGCTTCCAGAAACATCGTGACCAGCTGTACTGATAATTATTTGTGAGAGTGTACAGTTGGCCACAGGAATTCGTACACATGCTCATCATAAGGCGAAGTCATTATTGTAAAAGTACTGCAGGGAATGGTCTACCAAATGACTCGGTGATTGCAAAACAACAAACCTATTATTTTGTTGTGTTGCAATTACATAGACAAATACTTTCTCTGTGTTGTGAACCCTTGAAGCCTAGAGTGTGTGTGTGTGCGAATTCCTGAGGCCGACTGTACGTTGGGTAATATTTAGGGGGCATAGCAATACATAAACAAGTGGCAAAAGCAGTAGACCCAGCAGGTAGATATTAATTAAGCCAAACAGGGTTGGTAATGGAGTGTGGTTAAATCTGGAGCAAGTGATTCCTTCAAATTATTTCAAGTAACATCATTATTTGTTCATCTTGTTCTGTTTCCCGATATACTTTGGAGGACTCAAGTCCCTCCAATGTAAAAACTAGTAAACTAGTGTACTATGGTGCACAAAATTTTATTTCGTCGAACGTAGGTCGATCCTCAGTTGTTTAGTCGTTCGAACCAAAGGTGCTTATGCTATATTGTGACAGGCTGAGGGAAAAAAATGTTGTGCACCATAGCACTAACCCCCAAACAGGTGGCTAACAGATCAATGTTTGTTTGTTCCTCTTCCACTTTTCCAACCTCCACTCTCCACCTCACTTTCGCTACTGGGATAACGAAGCTGTGAAATTAAGACACTGTTACCAAAAAAGATATCGTATGTATTAAAATGTGATGGATATTCTTAAGGGGAGGGAAAGGGGTCTATACTTTATTTAGGAATAACCTGTTATAGCTCGACAGATGGATACTTATAATTGCTCGTGACTGCACACCAACACCATTATGTATATTTTTCTTGGAAGGTGCCCCGAAGTGACGTAACAAGGAGTTATCTCATAATGTGGATATGGTACGGCCTGCTGTTGACTGTGGTATACCGCTCCTCACTCACTGCCTTCCTTACCATACCTTTAGTCCAGCCACCTATTAACACACTACAAGAGGTACGAAAACCAATCCACAACTCACCTCTACTCTCTTTCTCTAGTATTCAAACTTATACTATATGTCTCTTTCTTTCTTTCTTTCTTTCTTTCTTTCTTTCTTTCTTTCTCTCTCTCTCTCTCTCTCTCTCTCTCTCTCTCTCTCTCTCTCTCTCTCTCTCCTAAGTTAACCAAACCTATACTATTAATCTCTCTCCTAACCAATCCAATATTATGAATCTCTCTCTTTCTGTCTCACATAATCAAACCTATAGAATAGATAAGTCCTTCTCTCTCTCTCTCTCTCTCTCTCTCTCTCTCTCTCTCTCTCTCTCTCTCTCTCTCCTAAGTTAACCAAACCTATACTATTAATATCTCTCCTTCTCTCTCCTAACCAATCCAATATTATGAATCTCTCTCTTTCTGTCTCACATAATCAAACCTATAGGATAGATAAGTCCTTCTCTCTCTCTCTCTCTCTCTCTCTCTCAACTTATACTTTAAATGTTTAGATATTATACTGTGCACAATAAAATATAATGTTTACTATCACTAGTAGTTTCTGTGTGATTTGTTTATGCTATCATGTAACCATAGAATAATAAGAGAGTTGATTTACAATACAGATCAGTAATTAAACTAGATGAGATTGGAGGTGGGAATGTTAAACAATGAGGACTTTCTCTTTGTAGGCCTAAGCCAAGAGCTCTAGGTTTTATCGTAATTATTGTTCTTGGGGCAACCACTTCTTAAAAGGGGTTCAACTGACTCACTCACTCTCTTCCTCCCATTCATTTTCTTCTACCGACATTGAATAATTTATTATTATTGTTACCATTTTTTGCTCCGGCCTAAGCCGAGAGCTCTAGGTCTTATCGTAATTATTGTTGTTCTTGTTCTTGGGGCGACCATTTCTTAAAAGGGGTTCAACTCACTCACTCACTCATTTCACTTAATCATTAAGAGCCGGAGCTTTTGAAGGGTTTTCCTTCATGTTCTTGTTTCTTCTTGGGGTGACCACTTCTTAACCAATATTTAAGAGGTTCAACCGAAAGGGGGTTCAACCGAAAGGGGGTTCAACCGAGAAGGGGTTCAATCGAGGGGTTCACCCTCAAGAAAAAGGGTTCATTTTCATAATGTCAATATAACCATATGAATACGAAAATCCAGATAAAACATAATTAATATTTTTGAGACCTTTACATATGGATATTTTATTATTTCACTTGAATCATTAAGAGCCGGAGCTTTTGAAGGGTTTTCCTTCATGTTCTTGTTAAATATGACAATACTGTTAATAAATAAAATTCCCTGCCGTGTTTGTGACCACTTTTATATTGGACAGTCTGGGAAGAATTTGTAAACTAGGATATCACAGCATAAATATAGCGTAAAAACAGGTCAGCAGAGTAGTGGATTATTTCAACATAAAGCTAATAATAACCATCATATCAATTGGACAGAATGTAAGACTTTAGCCAAAACTTAATGTTTCCATGAAAGAAATGTAATTGAATCTTGTTTAATCTCTGGTACATATGATAAAAATGTAAACATGAGCTATGGACATTTTAGGTGTGATAAAATGTTAACAGAATTAATAAAGAAGAAATTTCCACCAGACTAGACGGACAGGTGGGGTGAGGTGAGGTGAAATCAGGTAATCTGGTGATTTGATTGGCTTGCCCACAACCCTTTGTACTCTGTATGTATATATATACTCCAACTTGACACCTCGGTATTCATTCTGTCTGAAGATGTAATATACGAAAGTACTTACTGTTCTGCCTCTGGTTTCTCCTGTGCTTACTCTTATATATATATATATATATATATATATATATATATTACCCATTATTCTGCCAGATTCTAGTAATGCAATGTGTGTGTGTGTTTGTGTATGTTTCAGCTGGTTTCCTCATCATTACCTGCCTGGGGGGCCACTGGACTTACCTTTAAGAAAATGTTAGAAGAAAACCCTGACCCTATGGTACAAGAACTTGCCCTCCGTTACCACCCAGTTGGTAGTGCTGAAGAAGGCATTCATCTTACTGCTCAGAGAATGTTAGTGTCACTGTCTAAATGTAATATATACTGCACATCATAGATATTAAAATTTGGGTGAATGTATCTATACTGTGTTGGTATATCTGAAGCAACTGATGCAAGACAAGCTTTTTTGATATTGGTGAAGTATCATGGCATTAATTGAAGAACTCGTTTACCTTCAAATTTCTTACTACTTTCTGGGCCCCTTAATGACAGAAACACTTGACGGTAAATTAGAGGTCCACTGATTCATTCAATCTGATTTTCTAGTAGTAACACTCAAGTGACTTCTTTCATAAGGTTGTTTGGAAGAATTGCAAGCCCTCCAATATACCAAAAGCAGATTCTCCTATTAATCACAGACGTGAAGAACTTTAAGGTAAATCGGATGCAACTGTTTCCTTCAATCGATTCCAAGTAACAGTCCAAAATTGTGACTCCAGTTATGTTTCTTATCAAGGTACCAAAAGTGTATTATTCCCTTCAGTATCGCCTTCCAATTTTCCAACAATACAATCTTCCCTTAAGGGGGGAGTTACCCATGAATTTTAATGCAAAGTTGAATAAATATATATATATATATTTTTACCTTAGTAACACTGTCTATAATTGGTAAGTCATCTGGGGAAGTTTATTACTGTAGAATAAATATTTCCATAGTTATAGGTTTTTCCACCCGCTCCACCCCCCACTCACAGGGTCATTGTGGCTAGAGACCCTATATAGGGTCTCTAATTGTGGCTACCGATAGTCGATGAAATAACTGGTTATATATTACATTTCAATCATCTGAATTATATTCATTGCTATTCAATAACAATAAATAATCTTTCATGACCGGAATCGATAGGCGATTGAAAATATTACTTTTTCCCTTGTTTTCCCAAAACTAGGTCAAAAACCCTTCTTTTTGTAATAACTTTTTTATTTATGGAGCAATTTCAAAACTAAAGATGTCATTGGAAAGAGAAAAGAATTAGCTACAAAACTGCAAGATCGAATTTTGATCTGTCCCCCAAAAATTTGACAGTAGATTTTCAAAGTTTAGACTTTGAAAAAAAAAATAATAAAAGTTAAAAAAATATGAATATTAAAAATTCCTCTTGTAGAATTGTTGAATTTTTCCTGTTCTTTCCAATGGTACCAAAATCTTTGAAATTGGTCCACAAATAACAAAGCTATTACAATTTAAAGTTTTTTCAAAATGTCAAAGAAATCATCAAAATCAAAGACGGGTCGGTCCGATTTTCTTCAAAAGTGTAGATATTGTTCATAGACAAGGTACACATAACCTGTGAAAAAATTATGAAAATCCGTTAATAATTACGATTTATTGGTTTCATGGGTAACGCTCCCCTTAATTTGACTGACAATAATGAATATGTGTACCTAATCTAATCTAACCTAACCTGACTGATAATAACTAATGTGGGTACACTAACCAAACCTAACCTGACTGATAATGATTAATGTGTGTATAATCCAACCTAAATCATGGTCTATCCAGAAAGGTCATCCAGACAAAGCGCTAGAGACAAGACTTTTTGAGATTGGTGAGGTCAGCTGAACCATTCTTATGTTGTATTCTTATGCTACATTTGTGAGTTTTGTATAAGTGTAGTTCATATGTTGTTTATAATAATGTATATGTATGGTCACTGGGGAAATGATTTTGAGATTAAACAAATGGGCTGCATACAGTTGCAGACATATGAAACAGACACACCTGAATCGGGGTCTTTCATTGAACATAGGATAGGATAAGACGTTGTGTGTAGTGGCTGGTCCTATTAAATGTTTAAGTACCAGCCCTTTAGAAGTTTGTCTGTTTTATGTACACATTCACACACTCATACAAAGCCCACCTGTACTAAAGCACCTAGAGACAATCACTAGACAGAACAGACACGGACACAATCCAGTCTACTGTATTTCACACACTGCACCTCTTCACCTCCCACCTGGACTCACTCGTATCTGTACTCTATTTGCTGAATAATAATATATGTGTGTTAATTCAGAAACTCGTTTTTTGGTGCAACCTACTTATGTGAGAAGAGAACAATTAGAATAACAATTATGGCCTTAGAAAATGCTACAAGCCTGGCAGATAAAAATAAATGTGTGCACTTAGGCAAACCAAGCTAAATTATATTACTGTGTATGTAACATAACCTAACCTAGTCTAACTGATATGATTGTATAAGTAACATAACCTAACTTAACCTAACTGACTGATTTGACTGAGGTTAACCAAACCTAACCTAACTATATTGATAATAATGAATGTCTGTGTCGAGACAGGTATGCCATGATGGAAAACCGACAGTTCCTGGAATACATGATTGCCACCAACTACACGAACAAATATGGAGAAGAGACGTTACATGTTATGAACGAGTGTTTTCTTCCCTTTAGGTGAGTTATTGTTTATTTATTGCGCCATATAAAGCATATGACAGAATTGATAGAAATGGATTGTTGAAGGTTTTGCAGTTGTATAAGCTGGGGGTGGTGGGGGGGGGGGAGATTATTGGGAGGGGTGAAAAGTTTCTATGTGAACAGCAGAGCTTGTGTTAGAGTGGGAAGTAACGTGAGTGAATGGTTCCCAGTAAAAGTGGGACTCTATCAAGGCTGTGTGATGTCACCATTGTTGTTTAATATCTATATGGTCGGTGTGGTAAGAGAGGTTAATGATAGGTTGATAGAGAGAGGACTGGGTTTGGTGGCCAGCAGAGGTAGAAAGTTGGGCCAGAATCCATTACTATTTTCTGATTACTGTGGCAGAGTCAGAAAAGGAACTGAGTATGTTAGTGCAGGAGTTTGGACGGGTGTGTAGGAGGAGGAAACTGAGTGAACGTGGCAAAGTGCAAATTAATGAAAAGTAGGAGGGGAGCAGATGATAGAAAATGAATGTAATGTTCGATGGTGAAATGTTGGAGTAGGTGGAGTGCTTTAACTATTTGGGGTCAAAGGTGATGGTGGATAGCAAAATTGCGACCTGTAGACCGCGAACTCTACAGACATTGCTCTACAAACACACAAGACCACTGAGCAACATACTTGGCGAAAATTCGCCAAATAATAAAAAAAGTTCACTCACCATCCACCAAAATGGCCCGGCCACAAGTCACTTATACAGCCATTATTTCTTAGTTCATTCAAACCCCTACCAATGACTGTGGAATCGAACTTTTCATTACACATTAACAATTGATAAATAATGCTTTTATAACTAATACTACATACCTTAGAAGAGGACAAATATATCCTGGGTCAGAAGTTAACCCTCACATTGCGGCTGCTTCAGGACAACTGACGTGGCAAATTGGCAATAAAGAAACGACGCCACTTCCGCCGTCCAGACAAACTCGCATCGACATACGCATAGCCAGACTACCCACATATAATAAATTATATACATCCTTTGAATAACATTTTAGTAGAATAAATATACAAAGTTATAACACATTAATCCCTATCCAAAATTTCGACCAACATTGGCGAAACAATGAGATATTTATTGTAATAACACTATAGAATATAGATGATATATCATACTTCTCGAGGTATGAATTTCTGGAAACATTTATTGATATAATTATAAAGATGATATTTAATACTTTCCTCTTGGTAGGATTGGGATGGCCCTGCCTAAGAAAGCTCCATATAAGCCAAATTTCGACAAGATTGTAAGTCGTGTGGTTGAGGCTGGATTGGTAAGTTATAATTATCAAACTCCATTGTACAGTCGGCGGCTAAAGTCGTGTCGCCATATATATCATGTCATGTAGCACAGTATGGAAATATAAGCTTCACAGGCTAGTAAATGGAAGCTCAAGAGTATTTTCTTAATTTTCGCACTGGATAGTGTAATTTTGCATGGTGAATGTCTTGTTTCGATTATTATACTTACTGTTCTATTTCAAGAATCGCTTAATGAGGCGACTCGTCTTTTGCTGCCGACTACACAGTTTGTATTTGCACATAAATTTGCATTACTTACCTCATCATATTGTTTCAGGCGAGGTTAGGTTAAGATAGGGGACAACACTCACTTATGCCACAAAACACATACTTAATAAAATAATATGTAGCATACTCCCATACACATACAACTATACTTCTGCACATGCACCCATATATACACACAACACTCATAGACACAACACATGCATATCAATACACACACTTTATCACTCTATAATTATATCGCCTTTATAACCATTATGAAGTTGATAGGTGTTAAGCCTTAATAACCAACCAACCAGTCTTCTGGGCTGGTATCCACAAAACATATCGGAATTTGGATTTTTTTAGTTGTTTACATTACTGATATCACCATAGGGTTTTAGGTTTATTTCGAAGCAATGAATGGTTTTGCTATTCTCTCAGTAAAAGTTTTTACTATTATAATAGTGATTATTATGATTTTCTTATGTTCTTATAAGGGCTTTGGTTAATTCTATACATGCCGGCAGGTGAGGAAGTGGTTCGGTGATATTTTGTTCAGCAGCAGAAAGAGAGGCTCAGGTGATACCCAAGAGAGGGAAGCTGGGGCTCTCTCTCTTGACAATCTTCAGGTATGTACTGAACATCACAATATCAAATCTTAATATTATTCTACTTTATCAAGTTTTGATTAAGGAGATAATGTAATTTAAACTCTGTGGGAGTAGCATAGAAAATTCCGTATGGAAAACATGCTGAAAGACTACAAAGCGACCTAATTTTATTGTACATATTTCTTCTGGTCTGAAATAATGAAATTTATGATATTCCATATTAATTATTAAGGGGAGATATTTCAAGTTGGCAAATTGGAAGGCTGTCGATTCCTCCTAACTATGCCAGAAAACAGACGCCCTTTTATTATGGAGGAATTACTGATCTTCCATTTCACCAACAAGAGAATCTCCAATTAAAGTATTGCTGATTCGACACCACATTTCAATCGCACCCATGCCTCCTGCCAGCCTCCTGTCTCTCTTTACCCTCCCACATTCCCCCTCCTACCCACCTTACCCACCAACATCCCTCCCTCCTCCAGCCAGTGTTACTAAATATGCATAGCCACCCACCACCTCGCTGGTGGACGGGGTGTGGCTGTTTGATATGTCTGGATCTGTTCATGTTTTTTTTTGTTTTTTTGTTTTTTCAGGGTGCTTGGCTGGTGGTGGGAGGGGGTCTGTTTACTTCACTCGTCACCTTTCTTCTGGAGACGCTCACTGCAAAAGTCTGTCAATGACGTCCACTCAGTCTTCTTGATGTATTTATTATTGCTATTATTATTATGTTTGAATAAATAATCATGACGATTTTTTTTTTAATTTTTCCTGTTTCAAGTTAAAATTAATTTATTCATCACTTCACACGGGCCACCTTTATTTGCTTGATGTAGTTATTAATAGCAGAGGGACAGTTACTGACATCTGAAACAATCAAACTTGAAACGATACCCCTTCATTGGGCATAGAGTAAGATTAGACGTTGTGTGCAGAAGTGAAGCGTCTATACATGATAAGTTGCCCGTTTCAGATGTGTCAGTTTCATAATTATGTCCACAACTGTACCTCAGCTTGTAAGAAATACAATATATCAATGTATATTAAAAAAGCGATATTTAATGGGTTTAAGTACTTTTGATAATATACAGAATTGGATAATTTTATGTAGTTATCATATATGGAACAAATTCAAGTATCTTTCTGGCTATGATTATAGGATATATGAGAAAATAAGACCATAATTATAATGGGAGTAAAGCGGGCGAGGCAATGTTTTGAGTCAATGGGGGGATAAGGTAATAGGCTCCGCCCCTTGCTTCACTTTGGGTGTACAGGACGAGCGGCTCATGCCGCCTCCTCTTAGATTATACCTCCATGGTACCGACTCAATATGTAGTTCATGAATATGCATCCCGGATCCCCCTCCCCAAGCCTGTCTCTTACTCCCACACCCCCTTAACCCCTGCAGGCCGGGAGGGGGGTAACCTCACTCGACGTTTCTACCCAGCCGCTCTCGTCAAAATTACTCGATTTACCCTATATTCACAACGCTCACACTCTTAACTTATATAGTTAAATAGTTTCTTACGTACCTTCAACTCTTCCTCTTTCCAATGGTACCATCGGGAGGGCTGTACGATGAGTAGTTGTGGAGATAGGGCGAGTTGAAGTGGACCATGTTTTGCGCGGTAAGCGCGAAGTGTTCCGACGGGTGGAGGTGGCGGTGGCTAGGGTGCCGGGCGCGTGGCTGGACATTGCTCCTCACCGCGTCGCTACGAGCCTACCGCGCTGTGTTATACCTACTTGCAACCTCTACTGTGTGGCTTGCTGACCATTCCAGAGTGGTTTTAGTGCCCCGGGATGAAGTGTGGGAGTAATAACGAGTAAAAATACACTCGTCCTGTGTTTATATCACCGCACTAATAATAAAATGTACACTTGAATGAATAAATTCGTGTCACTATCACATATTCACTTCCGTATTTTCTTATTGTGTCACTATCACTGCACTAGTTCCTTATATCTAACGTGTCACTATCACTGCACTAGTTCCTTATATTTAACGTGTCACTATCACTTCACTAAAACTATTGTGTCACTGTCACCATACACTCGTATATACAAATAAAAGTGTCACTGTCACTTCATTTCCCACACTTCATGCTATCTATATATCATCTAAGGTATGATACTCAGAATAGCATTTCCCGGGGCATAGTGGCACTTGACACCCGGTACACCAGTATCTAGTCTCTCTTCTTCTGGTGGGCCAACGTGTTGTGTGCATACAGACATAGCACCAGCGGAAGCCTGACCTGCCGCCTGACGCGAGGGTAGGCAGGTCGTCAAGGAAGTGGCGCTCGGCCCAAACTCTTGACTGGAGTCTGTCAAGCTGCCCTCCTGCCGGTGGACGTGCCTGCTGCTGTGGTGTTCTTATTCCATACTCCACCAGCAGCTCCTTCACGACCGTCTTCTCGAACTGGCGAAGGGTGACGGTCGTGCCTTGATGCTGCTGGGTGTAGAGTATGTAGGCGTTCAATACACAGATGTCGATCAGGTGCAAGAACGCCTTTTTATACCACTTGCAAGTTTTTCTCAGGCAATCGATTGTACTGATCATCATGTCTGATTTGTCGACGAGTCTCATGTTGATGTTATAATCAAACACGACATCAGGTTTGAGGATGGGATTACCTGTGTCGCGGTCGACCTTGCCGGAATCCAACATCTCACCCTTGTGCACAGTGGTGAGCATGTGTACTGGCCTCTTGTCATGCCACTTCATGGCAAGTAGAGGGCCAGATTTTTGGATGAGAAAGTCGCCCCGATGTGTTACAGGGAAAGCTGGATACCACTTCCTGTTGGGACAAACAGTGCCACAGGATTCCGTTCCATGCTCTTTCAGGAACTGACTCAACAATGGAGATGTGTAATAATTATCCGTGTACAGAATGTGGTTTTGGTTATAGAAATGGTCCATCAGGTGCTTCACAACAGCACCTGAGAAGCCATGAGGATCATTCTCAGCGATATCCACATCTGAACCCGTATAAATTACAAAATCTAAAACATATCCCGTCTGACAGTCACAGATGACATAAAACTTTATGCCAAATCTGTGCCTCTTAGACGGGATATACTGAATGAAGGACAGTCTACCTCTGAAGAGCATGAGAGACTCGTCGATTACCACTTTCTGGAATGGTCGTAGAAATGCACGGATATTCTGGAGCAACATGGACATAATAGTACGGATTTTCAACAGCCTATCACTCGGGGAGGGACCCAGGTTGTTGGTGAAGTGGAGGTTGGTGAGGATATCCCTGTAGCGGTCCCGTGACATATACCTCCCGAAGATAGGTGTGGATAGTAAGTCATCCGTGATCCAGTAATCCCGCAATCGATGTTTCTTGTTGTGCGGCATCAACATCGTTAGTGCAAGCCACACATATATTTCTGCAATGCTTACACCTTCCCAATTTACCATATGAGAATGTTCCCGGTGCGTTGCGTGGTGCCAGTTGTTGATAATTTGATTGTAAGCATTCGTCTCCCGAACGATCCACGGCACTACAGCTACGTCAAAAAAGGCGACGAAGTAATCCATCATCTTTGACGCAGCTGTACAGGGAAATTCTGGTTGAATTCCTGATTCCCGTGCATCGAAAGCAGGAATATCAGGCTGGAAATCCCTGCCATCAGTCCACACAAACGGACCAACATCTGCTACTCGTTGTCGTCGTGGTTGTGGTGGTGGTTGTTGTTGTTGTTGTGGTCGTGGTTGTGAGGATGGATGCCGTGGTCGTGGTGAAGATAACGGGGAGAGAGTGAGGTCCGCTGAGTCAACAGAAGGATCGTCTGGGTCAGAAGATGGCTCCCTTATCTCGTCCGAGATAAGACGTCCTCTCCTGCCTCCTCTCACTCCTCTTACTCTATCTCCAACTCTCCTACTCCTTGATCGGGTTGGTGGAGGTATATCTTCACCCGACGATGAAGAAGAGGTAAAATGTAACCTCCTCTTCCTCTTAGAGGTTGCTACGGAGCGAGTGGAGGAACCACAAGCTCCACTCGGTCCTGCAATAGGTGATAAGTCACCTACAATCCCCCTACTCGTCGACGGGATTTCGACTGGCACAGCAGAGGTTGCAAGTATTCTAACACTTGAAGGTGGCTCACTTACTTGGGAGAGAGGTTGAGCAGGTGGAAAAATATCCTCCTCCTCGGTTATGTAAGCTACCCTCGCTTCGTTATTGATACGAAATTCAGGGTCAGAATCATCTATTTCAAAATAGACATCACTATCATTGTTCACCATAGAGATGGACAATTCGAGTTCTCGCCCTATTGCAGAATCAGTAAGGCGTTGTGGAAGGCGGCGAGTACGTGGAGGCAACGATGGTGTGGAGGTAGCGAGTGGAGCGCGTCGACGCGAGGGTGTAGCGCGCACCGAATCGGACATGGGATAATTAGCACTACGTCTTCCCGACATCGTGGTGGGTAGCCTACTGGGGAATCAGACTGACTGAACCCTTTTCTGCTAATGTATGGTAGTTGGCTATACTGCTAAATCGCCCAAACCCACCCAGAATAGCCGCACTGGGCTCAAAATAGCACTAGATCTCTATGACGGTAGGCGCAGTTGCCTGGTTCCTTACGTAAGACGGCTTACCACGTCAACCGGTCTTTAGGGGTTAATAGCTGATGCATGGAACATGATACAAACATTGTTAAAACAATATGCAGCAGTTGGCACACGCATAAAAGTGCATAAGGAGGAATCCTCTTACGTATCTCTCTGGAACTTCCTCCAGGAATGCATCATTTTTATTATAATAATAATCATCATCTGCATCACTGCACTCCAGCATTTATATCCTTCAACAAGTATTCATTTTCATCTTGCTGGTTGGGTTCACTCTCATCCTCTTCCATGTGTGGGTTATTCATGGCATTTTCCTCCCCTGTGTCGATCTCAGAATCTTCTGAAAATTCGTCACTTGCTTCATAATCACTGTTTATTGCGTCCTCCTGATGGTTGTTGTGTAGCTGAGGCAGAGAAATGTTTATTACGATATTTCTAGAAGGATCAATCTCATGAGCGGGTTCCTCTGTGTGATCCTTGCGTTGCAGAGTGAAAACTCTCATGTTGTATGTTGATTTATTCAGGGGGATCTATAGCACCCACAGAGCTTCATTCTGGCATGTCAACGCCAACATAAGAGCCTCCCGACGTTCCTTGAGTGCCTCCCGTTGTCCCTTCATATCCCGCACCTCCACGGCTGCCACACGTGGGTCTCTTAGCTATGTGGCGCCTATCATCTGCTGTGCTGTCGTGTTGTACGACAGCAGCAACACCTACTCCAGGTCCTGCTGTGGTAGCAATTGTTTCTCCATCTTGATGACCTCTACTCCCTGAGGATCGGTCCACTCACCCTCCAGGAAACAGTTGGGCTGCCCTTCAGGCCACGCCTTTGCCCCTTCCCCTACCAGCACTGCCACTAACAACAGATAAATTAACATTGTTCAGTATAATCTTTTTAAAAAAAATAAGCCATACTTTATTTAAAGTTATTGATAGCCAAATTACACACAGCAAATCAAAGGTGTTTGTAACTAGGCTTAATGTCCTTTCTGCACTCCTACTGTAACCACTCAAACTTCCTCAAACGAAGAGAGTATCTCACTGAAATGTTTTACCTCATCGTCCAGTAAACTATTCTTTCGTTTTTCAGCTTGTATGAAGATTGCAGGACTCCTTTGAAACCTGAATAAAGAAAAGCGAAAAAAAAAAAAAATGAAAGAAAAACGCGCAAGTGTGGTGGTATCCACTTCACATTGCTAAAATCATATGATGCCATTATGATCCAGTGTGCTGAAGTAGGTATTCAAGATGTGAGGCGGAGAGAGATAGTCGAGATATATAGAGGAGGGAGATTGTCAAGATGGATGGTGAAGAGAGAATTAGGCCTATAGAGAACGAAGATAGTCGAGGTCTGTGATTGATAAAGGTAGTCAGGGTGTGTGAGGGAAAGGTATAGTCTAGATGTGTGATGGTGGAAAACTTGCGTTGTGCAGTAGTTGGTACTTGAGATATGTGTGGTAGTTACTGTAGTGAGGATGTACAGCCACAATCAAATATCCACCGACACTTTCCTTCTATCATAGTAAATATTTTGGTAATAAAGAACACGTGTATAATTTTGCAGCACCTCATAATAATAATTGAAAGGGTCGAGTTGACGTAAGGTGTTGTATGGTTCTATTTTAAAATGACGCTCGCCCCCCCCACACTCGTGGCTCGCTGCGCTCGCCCCTCCACCCTCGCTGCACTCGCGGCTCGCTTCGCTGGCCCATCCACCCACCCCCACCCCCCAATCAGTTGTCACACCAGGTAGTGAAGATGTTAATATTCATCTCTGCTAAATATAAAGGGCAATTTCTCTTCCACTTAATAGTGAAGATATTAACACTTATCATGATGTCACACCGGGTAGTGAAGATGATACTTATCTCTGGTGAGTAGTGAAGATGCCACATTTTATCATTGAATGAACATGGAATATTTTTTGAGATTTTTTGAAATTTCGGGATGTTTTTTTTAAGATTTTTTGGAAGTTTAGGAAGGTTGCATTTTTAATTAGACAAGCACTGGGCTTCGCCCACCACGGCTGCGCCGTGGATGCTTTTGCTTGCGGCGCTGCTCGCTACGCTCGCCCCCCCCCACTCGCGGCTCGCTTTGCTCGCCCCCCCCCGACTCGCGGCTCCCCTCGCTTGCCGCTCCACCCACCCCCACCCCCCAATCAGATGTCATACCAGGTAGTGAAGCTGTCAATTAGTGAAGAAGTACTACACATGAAATGAAACATTTTTAAGATACATTGACACTCGCGGCTCGCTTCGCTCGCCCCTCCACCCGCCCCCACCCCCCAATCAAATGTCACACCAGGTAGTGAAGATGTCAAGTAGTGAAGAAGTACTACACCTGAAATGCCCGGTAGTTTAGATGTATGTATGGTGAGTGCCACATTTTATCACAGAATTGCATTTTTTTAGATTTTGGGGAAATTTTTTGAAAGTTTGGAAAGGTTGCAATTTTTAAGATACACACACAAGCACTGGGTTTCGCCACCCACGGCGTACTCTCCTATATAATTTCTGAAGCGTGAAACTCGACACAAATTAGGCTACTCGTACTGACCAATGTTCCCTTGTACCCTCCCCAGTGCGTGTTTTCTTTTCCAAAACTCCTCCTACCGTGAACGTGTGTCTCAGGTTTCCTGAAACGAATTTCCCTACCCCTCAGGATTGTGTACAGTCTCCTCCACTCCCGCTTTCACCAGTTCAGCGTTGCCAACGTATACACCCGGCATTGTGTGGGCTACCAATTCCGACTCTTGAATCCGAAACACCTACCAGTAAGAGTATGGGTTGATGGCAGGTGTTTCGGAACTGGTAGCTCACACGATACCGGGTGTGTACGTTGGCAACGCTGAACCGGTGAAAGCGGGAGTGGAGGAGACTGTACGTGACCATGTGTACAGTCTCCTCCACTCCCGCTTTCACTAGTTGAGCGCTGCCAACGTATACACCCGCTTTGTGTGACCTACCAATACCGACTCTCGAATCCGAAACACCTACCATCGCGACGTGTTATCCTACAAGGATATTTGAAATTCATTATCTAAATCAGTTAAGATTCATAACTTTCCATAGTCTAGTGTTGTATTGATTAACCCCTCCGCGACGGGATAACTATGAATAGCCAATCTGTCAGTCCGGGGCTAGTCTTACTTTCCCTACTGCCTGTCCGGGCGCTTTTGGCAGATTATTCTAAAATCGCTCTATTCCACTTACTATGTACGTCTAAACTACGATACTGAACAACATAAATTTGGTCTTGTTAGCACCATCAACTCTTCCTTTTTCCAACAAAACCAACCCCAGCTCTCTACAACTCTCCGTTGCCAAGAAATTAAGTGAGGAATGAAGGGTAAATTTTCGGGTGAGCGCGATTGCGTTCGGGTAAGTTCAACGTTAAGAGAGGTTTAGAAGACTCACTTTTTCGAACTCTGTTCAGTTGCTCTCCAACACTCCTAGAGCCCTGGATTACATTATTATAATACTTTCCTTCAGATAACATGTATGGCAAACCACACTCTATTTATTAACATATAAAATTATATGTTTGTAGGAAATCTATAATGTTAAATAAAAATAGTAGCTTAATTTTACGTAATCTTTGTTGAAGTCGGGAATGACAGTGTCTCATTAAACGTTTCGTATCTTTCTTATATTTATATTTATCTAAAATCTGATGGTATTGTCATATTCATAAGAAAATTTTGTACGAGAATGAATGTTATATTTATATATAAATGCTAACTATGAAGCAAAAAATACTTCAATGTAAAAAGTGGTATAAACAATTCCAAGCCGTATTCTGACTTAAACTCGCTATAATATTTTTTTCTTTGGTCTGTATTATGTTTTGGAGAGTGTTTTTAGGTTCCAAATTTAATGTAGAGTTTAATGGTTAAGATAAAAATGCATAACCTATATAATAATCTAGCTGCACGTAAATTATTAGAGGTATGTCGTCTTTCAAATGCAGAGTAAGTGCTTGGTTGTTTACAAGAAATGGCGCGGTACCTTGAGCGTCCTGGCAGCCAATCAGAGAGCTCCATTCATACCTGGGGCTAGGCTCAGACGAAGCGGCGGGACAAGTATAAGTAAATGGACTATAGCGTCAAAATTCCTCTATTTGCCCTATATTCACAACGCTCACACTCTTAACCTATATAGTGTACTGACTTCAAAATTGTTCCATCCTTACCTTTAACTCTTCCTCTTTCCAATGGTACCATCGGGAGGGCTGTACGATAAATAGTTCTGGAGATAGGGCGAGTTTAAGTAGACCATGTCTGTGCGCGAATCTGCAGTGTGTTTGGGTCTACGCGCGGGATAGACTCGACCACGGCTAAGTGTACAGTTTCCCGCGTAACTCCCTTGTCAACTCACTCGTATTACTACTATTATGTATCGTATGTCATGATTTTAACACTAAAAATAGTATGAACACTTGTAGGAATATATCATCGTGTAACTGTCACTTAGAAAATGATAAACAAACCGACTTGTACCGTAGGAAACACGTATATTTACTATCAATTGTGTCTGTATGGGCGTGTTTTGTGGTGTTATTTTCTTATTACTACCCCATTATGTATCGTGTGTCATAATCTATACACTAAATAATAATTTGTAACCTTGTAGGAATATCATGGTGTCACTCACGTACATATATTCACTACGGTATTGTCTTACTTAAAATTACTTAAAAATCGCCCAGCCATCGTGGGGTCCCAGAATCGACTGAGTGGGTAGCGGATCGATATTGTGAGTGTATTTTCTTGCCCAACGACAAGAAAAACTAGCCCTACAGGGCGCGAAATAGCGCTAAATCGCTGTAACGGTATATGGTGTGACCCGGTTTCTACCGTATGACGGTATATCACGTCAACTGGTCTTTAGGGGTTAATGTATTAGATCTACCACAAATACTTTAGTGTTTAAATATACCCCGCCCTACCCCCCAAACAATAATGGAGAAGAAAAATTGTTGGTTATAGAGCATTAAAAGACTGTAGCCTACTTAGATATTTCAAAGTTATCACTAGAAGATGCTCTCAGTATTGGGCTACATTTCTAACAGAATTAGGTAGACTTGGCCTGGCCTAACCTACATACTGTACAGTAAAGTATCATAAGATGGGGTGAAGTTTGAAATATGTACTGTATAGGCAAATAGCTGAGGGTGTAATGATACAATAACAATAAGTTAGGCATTTGATAGATCTCAACATACCTGGTTCTCAATTAGAATTTGGAAGGTGCAGAGTCGGTACAGTTCAAGGTTGCAATATTCTGATGATCTTTGGAGATCCATTACATCGTTGATTGTTCAAAGCATCTCTTGGGACGTAATCTGTTGTTGTTTTAAAGTGTAGAGAGCATACTCTGACCAATTCACCATTAGATTTGCCCTCACGTTAGCACGACGATATCAATATTTTGGCTTTCTCTTGGTCTCTTAGGAACTGATAGAGCTTTACCCAGTCCCTTTTTGCATGTCTACTGCCATTATTGAAATTGTAAACAGCACATACACCCATAATATACCATAGCCACTCACGTTTCATGTACATTTTACATTGTCGACTAGTGACAGTCTGTGCTCCAAGCCAGGTTTGTTTACATGTGTGACGTCACTACCGCGGTGCAGTGTGGGAAAACAAATGTCTAGTGGACTATCCTTTATAGTCTATCATCCTTGATTGTAACGGCCACGATAAAATAGCAAGGGGTACTGGGATGACCCCCCCCCCCCATTAGTCATTTAATTTAAAAAGTTCAGGTTAAACAAAACGGGGTAAAAAGTGAGAAAGGATCAGGGCACAAAGGAAGATGGAAAGGTAGGTATGAGTAAATGTTTAAAGGAGAGGAAGAGGTACGAAAGAGTGGAGAATGGAATTAAGAGATGGAAAACAGTAAAGGTGTAAAAGATTAATAATGTAAGGAAGGAAAATATGTCGCTAAATAAACAAACAAACAAAATGCAAACAGAGAGAGGCACAGTACTTTACTTGTCAAAATACTTAATTAAGACGAAACAAATATAAAGAATATGATAAGGAAAGTAGAAACAAGAAAAAGAAAATTAAGATACTCGAACATTGGGAGTGGTAATGTATGTACTATACAATAAATAGAATACAGGGGGTATAGCGTGGGAGAGGAGTATGGATATTAAACGAAAGAAAAAATTAGTTAGTATAAGACGTATGGTATGGGGGTGGGGGGAAGAGAGTACGTAGAGGAGTGGGTGTAAAAAGGTGTGAGTGTATAATTATACAGTCGTGGTCCACACATGGGTGTCTCAAAACAATCTACTGTCTAATGTTTTCATGTTTACATATGTTGTTATTGTTTTAAGAAGTGTGTAGCTGCTTGTAGTAAATTAAGAGATGGTAGTTAACCTATTTATTGGAAAGTTTATCAGCTAAGGAACAAAGGGAAGCTGTCAAAGCCGTTCGTGAGTTACTCCTATATGGATGATTATTTTTAACCACGACACGACTGTATGTGAGTGTGAGGAGTATAAGAGCTAGCCAGGGTACGATGGGTGGGGGACAAGGGAGGGATAGAGCAGCGAGTGCCAAGTGCGACAGGCGTTGATCACAGCACAACAGACCACACCACACTTGCCACCACCACCAAGAAACCTGTCTGTGGCCAACTCTTCCTACTAACTTGGCTGGCTACCTATAGCTCAGTTTGCCATGAGCATTACTATAGAACTATTAACTACCTGACAGCACCTGCTCATCATATATACAGCTGCAGAGGATCTATTGCAGGTGTGTGTGTGTGTGTGTGTTCTTAACTGCCTTACGGTATCTGAGAAATTTAGTTAAATCAAATTCCGGGTAAATATTCGTGATCGTAACTGCGTTTATTAACGAATCAATGCTCATTGACGTTGTACACTCGTGATACATAATTTCTGACCAGAGTGTGAGGAGCAGAAAGCTTCGAATATTCGCTTGGTATTGCTCATTTCCCCACCCAGTAAACCTATAGAGACTGATCGAGTTCGTATGCAGGTTATGTGGGGCATTTTGAAATTACCCTGACCTTACCTGACCTGACCAAACCTAACCTAACCTAGACCGCATCAGACTACCGGGACCTAACCTGGGCAAACTACCGGGAAATAATCGTGATAAAGTACAATAAATGACTGGGGAAACATTCTTGGACCCAGCCGGATCTGGCAACACTGCTGCAAAACGGTAATTCTTTCAATAAATACCGCTACGGAAAAAATAGTTGTATCTGGCAGCTGGTATGTAGTTTTCTCTTATCTGGCAGGGGTCTCGTAGAAAACCTATCTTAGAAAAAACCTACTTAGGGGAGCCTTAGGTATACTTACAGTTGGCTAAAGCCACCCAGCACGTAAAATTCCCGACGTCACGAACCAAGAAAAACTGCCACTTTTCACCAGATAAAATAATTGTTAACAACAAAGTTGGGGAAGTGATCTCTTTCCCGCATGATTTCGGCCTCATAAAAATGTATAATTAGAGGTGAAAAACTTTTCTGATTGCTCTCATTTTTTTTAACATAGGGCTTTGTTCTTTCAGAAACAGTGTTTTTTTTGTTTTAAGCCAAAGGTGCAGGTATGAACTAATATAAATGTTATTAGTTCAGCCAACCCCTGTACTATTTTATGCTTGTAATTGCTGTTTTACTGTATGTTGCACACCAATTCTTATCTATGATGTTAATATAATTACTGAATAATAACATCTTAAAGTGCAGACGTACGATGTATCAGTAATTATCGCGGGGAAGACTTTACAAAATACATCTAACTCGGCCAACACTGGCGATCACACGCAACCCTTCAGTTAGTGACCCCGGGAATTGAGAACCATTAATATTTGTATTTGTATCAAGTTACAAAAAAAAATATATAGTATATAATTATAGTTTTAAGTTGAATAATAATAATAATAATAATAATAATAATAATAATAATAATAATGATAATAATAATGATAATAATGATAATAATGATAATAATGATAATAATGATGATAATATTAATGATAATATTAATGATAATAATAATAATGATAATATTAATGATAATAATAATAATGATAATATTAATAATAATAATAATATTAATGATAATGATAATAAAAATACTAATAATAGTAATAATAAAAATATGCAAAATTTTATCATATGACGTTTTATTTATGATTTGTATTGAATGTCAGCAAATACTTACACCTACCTGTCATGTTACAGCTCAGAAATTACTTCTTCGGCAACAAAACACAGCAAGCAAATTAACCACATCCACAACACCACCACCACCACAACCATCAGCAGCAGCAGCGAGGAGTGGGACAGCAGCAGCAGTAATGCCGACTTGTGTGTCAGCAGTCTGGGAGATGTTGGTGGAGGCAGAGGAGGCTCAACTGTGAGTATTGTTGGTGAACCATAGATAATAAATATATACTTCTGTACTATTTTTTTTTTTTTTTTTTTTTTTTTTACATAGTACTGCTCTATATAAATTCTTTGAAATCTCTCATTAAATCTGTCGAGCCACATTTCTTTTCCTTTGTATCTTATAATTATCTCGGGTACGTATATAATATTTTCAGGATTGGGTATACTATTCTGTATTTTACTTTTTATGTGCCATATAGAAGATTTTGATCTCAACGTGTAAGGTAAGACAGTAATCTAAATTAATTAAGCAGACGAGAGGACCTCAGAATTTATTTGTACACTCTAGATCAGCGGTTCTTAATTAATTAACCTGGGGGTCATTTTTTTTTTCTGGGGGTCACGAAGGGTTAGGGGAAAATTGGTTATTGTATTGTAAACTTTGTTTTTTTAGAAATGCAAATTCTAAGATTTTCCTTTACAAGTAGCTTCAAATTGCACCTCTGATTGATCATATTTCTAAAGAAAATTCCCAGCTTCTTAAAAATTAGGCTCGCTCTGCACGCCCCCACCCCTCCCACTCCTCCTTTGTGCAAGGGGGTCACAGCACTGCTCAGGAATATGTCAGTGGGTCATAGGGATATAAAGGTTAATTACGAACTACTGCTCTAGATGAGTAGGTCAGAATCACGGAAGAAAAGATACTTGATCCTAGATGAGTAGGTCAGAATCACGGAAGAAAAGATACCGTACTTGATCCAAGGTTAATTAAACTCAAAACGAGAGAGAGAGAGAGAGAGAGAGAGAGAGAGATACATTTTACCGCCACGAGCTAGAGGAGAGGCAGTAATATAGATAAGGTTGAGTGGAACCAGTCACGTTGAACACCAATCCCATGCAGGTTTATTGAGTCAAACCTGTCAAACCAGCAAACAGTTCTATATGCAATACCAATGGTTATCCTACAATTAATTCTACATTATTATTAAGATCAAACCCATAGGGTCACAATTATGAAGTCCCTATTCAACAAACATATACATTAAATGTAAAGCCTCAATATTTCATTACTTGGATTAAGGATATTCTCCTTAATATTCTATTCTATTTTATTCTATTAGATTAAACTATATTCTATTCTATTAAACTAAATTCTAAACTAAATTCTAAAATATTCTAAGATATATGAGAATCAACTTCTTCAACTTGCATTTTCCGGGCCAGCCTATAGTATAAATAAATATCTCTGACTAGTATACTAATAGGACCTCAACTTCAACTAATTTCATCACAGGCGAGGGAGCTTCAACATCAGCTGTTCTTGGTTTAACTGACATACACAACAAGAAGTCCCTCTCGCTTACTCCTCTTCATGTATTTCTTGTTCATAACACTAAATATAATACCTAAACTATGCCCCCATAATACAGTAGTTAGTAAAACTATTGTTCACTAATATTATATATATATATATATATATATATATATATATATATATATATATATATATATATATATATATATATATATATATACGGAAATTTGGACACCTAAATTCCTGGATATAAAAGGTAAAGACGAAATGTGAAACAAATCGAGATGTGATGCGGATCAGTAGTTTCTAATAGGAACATAATCCTATATTTAAACCTTCTCTTCGCTCCTTAGCTAAAATCTGATTTTCCTTGCTTCTCCATGAAGGTCACGTGTCCAGGCAACAAACGACAGAATACGAGAAGAGAATGAGCAACTGCAGGATCAAATTCATGATCTACAATTTCACCTTCAGATGAAACGGGAAATAGAGGGCAGACGCATGGTAAGTTCTGTGCATAGATAGATATGGACACTGTTATGTAAAAGTAATGCATTATAATTTTATTTTGGGTTTCTATATACTGATGATACGCCATCCCTGACTAGAGACGAACGGCCGGTACAGTCACGAGCACTAATAAGTATACATCTGTGCTTCGAATACCTAGAGACAGTAAATAAATGCACAATAAGATCTCCATTGGAATTACTTCGTTGGAGAAATTGAACTGTTCGAAGCATCAGCCAAACCTGTATATTAGTGCTCGTGACTGTACAGTACCACACATACCCTGTATTCGAACTCAGCTTCTATATATGTACTGGGTGGGAAAATTAGCTTTCTGCTCCTCACACTTTGGTCAGAAATTATGTATCACGAGTGTACATAGTAGGAAATCATGAGTCGATATCCCATGTTACTGGCAAGAAACTCTTCTCACGTCTCGGCAAATGAGTTACTACTCTTACTAGTAATTTAAATATGAGTAAAAATCTTAGTAATCAAGTAAGTGAAAAAGGGATCGAGAAATTGCGAAGTTCTGCCAATACAGTACTAACATGTTCTTTGGGGATATGGAGCAGGGCACAACAGTCTAGAATAGGTGCGGTGGAAATCTGAGAGGAACAGGGCCAGATTTAGGAGTGGGCAAAGAGGGCAGCTGCCCTCAATATATAAATATATATATATATATATATATATATATATATATATTAAGGGTATAAGTAGGCAGGAGATTCTCTCTTATACATGTTTTATTGAAAGTGATAGCATGGTTGGCGCTGTGTATTTTTCTAAGCAGGTTCTCCATGTTGCGTAGGATAGTCTTCTGCTTTGGTGGTAGGTCGTTGATGACTTCTCCATAACTGTTTCTTCTTCTTCCTTCCATTGCATTTTCTACCAGATCGCGATTTCGGGAATTCTGATCCCTTCTTCGTGATTGTGCTGATGTGCTGATAATTCAAGAAACACATATCCACCAAAAATAGAATTAGACCGAGAACATTCCCGGGAGTACACTGGTCAGAATGGTGCATTCTTTGTTAAAAAAAAAAAAATTGTACCCCCACAGGGGATTTGAACCTGGGATATTTCGGTTAATGTCAAGTAACAGTCTTCAGCTTGGGCTGCAGGGGTACTGGGATCGACCCTCCCCCCCCCCCCCCTCATTGGTCATTTTAAAACTTTTTAAGACTTTTTTTTTTGTAGGCCGAGGATGCTTCCCAGGCTTCAACGATCAAAATGGCATATTATTTCTTTACTCTAGGTCAAACGATGCCCAGGTCAACTGCTGCTCACACACTCCGAACGCAATACCGGTTATTATTTCAATATTTACCTTATTTTTTCCCACTGTACTGAAACATTTTTGACTAGGTAGTTGTTCTGACTAGAGTGAAATAGGAAGGATACACTCTATAGGTCAGTGGTTCTTAACCTGGGGGTCATTTTTTTTTTACATGTAGCCTACAGCTTACTTTTAAGAAATACAAATTCTAAATTTTTCCTTTGTAAGTAGCTTCAAATTGCACCTATGATTTCTTCGCTCGCTCTAGGTCTAGGTGATAGATACTTTTTGCCTTGAATGAGGCCGACTGTCGTTTCTCCCTGACAGCGTTGGCTCATGAGCAGACACTCACATCGACTACAGGGTCGGATGTACCACAGCTGAGTTTCAACCCACCAACCTGCTTACAAGTCATCTTTTACTCACCAATAAACATGCAATTATTTCTATAAGGTTCTATAAAGGTTGGGATGCTAATTTTTGCAAGTTATGGAAAGATATACTTTTGGTAAGCTTAATTAGATTTGACTGCTTACCTTGTGGAATGGTTAAAAGGAATTACTTGTCTTCATTTAGCTAATACCTCTTCTAACTTCCTTAATTATCTGAATTCTTCATATAGTTATAAACTAATCCTTATCAAATCCTCCAGGCAGGTTGGAATAATTTTCATCAAATCAGGCACTTTTTACCAGTTTGGCGTTTCTCCACATCAATTCCTTATATGTTTTTTCAATGATGTTAGGTAATATTCCAACCCATTGTGATAATCAAACACTATCTATTTTTATTTCTTTTTGATATGAAATCAAGACTCAGAGAAAGACAATTTCTCTCTCTCTCCATAATATATATATATATATATATATCAGTGCTTGTTCTGGTAAATTATTGTAATTTGTTGTTTCATACACCATATCTTCCTTATTATTATATATTTATAAATGCATACATATCGTAAGAGCTCACGTAAAATAAATAATTGTTGATAGACTTGCAATAATATAGGGATTCAAAGTCAATACTGAATCATTGCTTACTTAATTATTATATTCATTATAATAATTCAAATATTGCACTACAAAGGTTTATTACAATATATATATCTGCTGGGTTTGGCGAAATGTGGCATCACTGTGTTTGTTTACATATAGAAATAGTATATGTGCCACTACTGTGTTTGTTTACTGTAGTAATAGTAAATTAATAGAGAGAACTCACTCCTGCCTATATAGCAGTGGTTCTTAACCAGGGGTGCTCCCCTAAGGGGTGCGAGGCTGGTTCCTAAGGGGTGCGAGGATGCCTAGGAATAATTAAAGCAAAATATATTTTTAAATACGCATGTTATATTTTTCCTGAAAAACGAAATTGCTTCAGCAGTGAGCTTCACATCAAAACAAAAAGCAGAAATCAGTTAAATTTTGAACATGACATGCGAGTAGCACTCGGTACAAAGACACCAAGATTTGATGCCATCATATAAAAAATAAAAAAAACAGCAGCAACGAAGTCACTAGGGTTGCTGTGCAGTGCAGGCAGAGGAATGTAATTTTATTTTTATTAATATGTACTCTGGATTATTTTCATAAATAATGTAAGCTATGTGAATGAAGATTAAATATAAAAAACGTTGTTATTAATACACATCACATCAACTTTGTATTTTAAGTTTTTTTTTTTTTCAGCAATCAGGGGGTGCGAGAACTGACTGCTGATTTGAAAAGGGTGCCTATATTGAAAAAGGTTAATAACCACTGCTTTGTCTGCTTTATAGTATCCACCATAAGGATGCTATGTAAACAAACACAGTGGTGTTACATTTAAACAAACACACCGACTGGATTCTAAGCTCATTAATAATGGAGTCAACAGTAAATTACATTATATATCTTTGGTGCTTTGGTTTCCAATTTGTACCAGAATAACCAAGTAAGTCACTACAACGTTGACGATCTGAAAGTTGACAATATTTTTAATTTAGTAAATTGTACAACAAACATTTTCTCTTATACAGGGTGCCCAATAAAGTTATGTGAACAACTTCCCTTTAATGAATATGTAAAGTTATTCATATTATTTATGAACACCCTGTACTGTATAATTATTTCCACATGTGATATTGATATACTTAATGTTAATAAAGAAAAAAGAAAAAGTTATTTTATAACACATAGTGTCCTTATTATAGTTATCGAAACATATTCTCTAAAATGAGCATGTAAACTTGTTCAGATAATTTATGAACACCTTGCATACATATTTATTTTCACATGATGTGGTGATAGGTAATCAAGATGTTGTATTGATGTCATTGTAAAAGGGGAGACATAATAAGTTCCATTTCATTCAACTTACCAATAACATCAACATGTTTTCATGTAGCTGTGTCTGTACTATTGGAGGCACCTCAATCTCCAGTACATTTGAAGACTTAAAGGTTGGCAGTATAGTATAGTGTTGGTGGTAAATCAGAAGCAAGTGATTCCTTCACAATATTATATGCAACACACCACCATTATTTTTATTTATCTGGTTCTGTTTCCAGGCATTCTTTGGAGGAATCAAGGCGCTCTAATGTACTATTGGCCACAATAATTCGTACACACTCTGTTGTTTTCAAGGATTTACAACATATGGTAATTGTAAGAGTACGTAACTGCAATACAACATTATTAAACTCACAGAGTCACTTGGTAGACCATTCATTGCAATAATTCCAGAATATTAACTTTGCTTTCCATATAGCCTGTGTATGAATTTCTGTGGCCAACCATACCTTAAGTATACCATCCCACTAACACCAATTAGCTCTATAGGACATGCAGTCAATGTACTATAAATGTATCAACAAATCATTGTCTTTGTTTAAAACGAAGCTAAAAAACTCTATATTAATATACATGTCATTTCACAAACTACATGTGTTGTGAAAAAGTAGCATTTATATAAGACAATTGGTACTTACTGAGAGGAAAGTTGAGTAGTTAAGTGAATACCAACCACACACATTAAACCTCTCAAGTCTTCCTACCACCACCATCACTTCGCTAACCTGGAGAGAGAGAGAGAGAGAAAGAGAGATAGAGTTGTTATATATATATATATATATATATATATATATATATATATATATATATATATATATATATATATATATATATATATTTGACCTAGAGTAAAAAGTAATACGTCTTTTAATAACCAATGGGGGGTTCGATCCACGGAGCTAGAAGGCTACACTTGCTTCAGTATACTTTAAAATTAAGGTAAGCATACTATATTTTACCTTTTATCTGCTTATTGTTTGTTATGTGTACAGCATCAAATGACTATGTGTGTAGGTGCAGGGTTAAAATTACTTTTATTTGCGTGCCAGGCTAACCTGCATAAATTTGTTAAAATATATATACATTTAGCTGAAAAAATGTCTGTAGACAAAATAGTTTGGCCGGATTTGGCCGTGAAATGCACATAATTTGGCCGTGAGATATTTCTGCCATCTGGCAACCCTGATTGTCGTCAATGCCTCATGGTTCGGACTCACAATGTAGTCTCTGCTCGTTTGAGGCTTGGCTACCGACCACCGTGGCAGGTTACTGGGATGCAGGGTGAGCCACCCTTCACTGAGTGTCGCTTGTGTCAAGCGCCTCGTGCTAACACCATAGAGCACTATTGCCCTGGCCTGCCCCACTATCCGACACTTGCTGCCCCGGGGCCTGCCACTTGATGTGGTTTGTCGACACTTGTTGAACCATCAGATTTTGGAGGAGCTTCTGGTGTGCCATCCTTGTTTTAAGTAACTAGGTCATAATGTAAATATATGTCTGTATGCTTGTGCTTCATTTTGTTATGTTTTTATGATGTGTGTGTGTATGTTTCACCTGGTCTTGATCACGTGCTGGACACGTGCTCACCAACAGTTACCCTCCCGGAATGAGCTCAGAACTCGTATTGACCGATTTTTGGCTGTGTGTGTGTGTGTATGTATGGTTGTAGTAATTTGATTATCATGTGTTCTGCCTACCTGTATGTATGGTTGCCTGCATGTTGATTGTGATTATTGCCATTGGAGTGCATAGTACTAATAACAAACAATAACAGAGGATTTTCCATATCATCGTTTTGGTAAAAAAAATGTCATGTTTGGTTTGTAATAGATTTATACCGTTAAATATAAGTTAGTACTACATTAGCCTGATGTTTACTGGACAGTCAATGCTCTTCCCTGCCTTATTACAACACCATACCTGTCCCTAGTCTCCAGCCCACCATCACTCTCCCACCTGACTCTTATTGCATGTGTTTCGGATACGAGAGTCTAAATTGGAGGTTCACATCTTGGGGGTACAGTAAAGTCATGGTCTAATGTACTGCAACACCTTCCAATGAGATGGCTTCGAAAAATGATCCGAAACTATAGCTGTTGGTGTGTGCAATTTTTGTTCATAAAATTAACTCAAATAGCTCAACATACTCTCACATACATTACTTTTCTATTACAACATACTCTCACATACATTACTTTTCTGTTACAACATACTCTCACATACATTACTTTTCTGTTACAACATACTCTCACAAACATTACTTTTCTGTTACAACATACTCTCACATACATTACTTTTCTATTACAACATACTCTCACAAACATTACTTTTCTATTATAACATACTCTCACAAACATTACTTTTCTATTACAACATACTCTCACAAACATTACTTTTCTATTACAACATACTCTCACATACATTACTTTTCTATTACAACATACTCTCACATACATTACTTTTCTATTACAACATACTCTCACAAACATTACTTTTCTATTACAACATACTCTCACATATACTACTTTTCTATTATAACAAACACTTACAAAACATACAGTACTATTCTATTACAGCATATTCTCACATATATTCTTCTTCTTCTTCAGCAGCTCTCTATTCTCTTTAATTAATAAAACCCTTTGCTACTGTGCTGACTCCCCGCCAAGACTCTATCTCAAGCATATGATTCCTCCAAACTATTCCAAGCAATAACGAGCCACCATTAATTTGGTTAACTTGGGTTTTGTGTTTCCTGGCATAATTTAATTGGTTGAATCAAGGTACTCCAACGTACAGTACAGCTGGCCACACTCCTGCGAGGCCCACCTATATTTAGCTTTGTCAATGTTAGTGGGAGGGAGAAGTAAGGAGGGATTTGAAGAGGGTTGGTGGGAGTGCCTGTACAAAAGATAATTAACCTTGTGGAGGTGAGAAATGAGTAGAAACTTTAATAAAAGTACGAGCATACACCCGGTTATTAAGTATTAACATATTGATATACGTGGCAATTATTAACATAATTAAATGTAATATGATGTAACACAAAAACACACATTCAGTCTCTGCCTCACACACACACATACATTTTCTCTCTCTCACCTGTGTACGTAGAAGTGGACTAACTGTATCACTCCTAAGGTCATACATCTTCCCCAACACTTCCTTCACCTGTCAACAAAAGTAATAATTATGGCTTCATATTTTTGCTCAGGAAAGACTGTTGGTAAATTGATGGGCTACTGATTCCTCCAAAACTCGCCATGAAACAGATCCTCTTGTTGTATAACTGAGGATGTCTGTTTTATGGCTCATTTTGGAGGAATCAGTAGCACTCCAGTTTGACCATAAGTGAGTCATTCCTTAAATGAATGGCCGAGACATGGAGAATAAATTATTCCTCTATAATAAACCAGGAAACAACCATCCCCGGGGCGCATATTTACCAAGGTTAACTCATTACATACGTAGGGCGAAATTTGAGCCAATCACAGCTCGAGTTTATCCAGAGTAACTATTACCAACTCACCAACTCAGAAAACGATCTTCAGTAACACATACAACACTCTTGCATTGACAAAAATATCACACTAAATCATACAAGTGTTAAAATAAGTGGATTTATAAATAAAATGGAATTATTCTCGGTACTTGAAATGACGTATGTAATAAAAAATACCACAGTAAGTGTGAAAGTGTATTGCCAACAATGTCATGAAGCATATACAGTCTGTGGCAACTTTTCGGCTTGTAGTTCATTCGCCTTCATACAATATATTCTTAAAAAGATGAAACTTGTCACCAATAAAGCATAATACTTTCAGAGATAAGGCTATTTTATATTATCTAAATATGATATAAACTCCATCAATTGCTGCTTAGCTTTCATAGTCATAATAGAGCCGAATCCTATAATTTGTCATTTTTTTCCTTGGGTAAGAGAGAGTTTGTTTACAGTATTTGACACAAGAAGAATCTGTAGTTCATACCACGCTTATTCTTTTAGCTCTACTGTAGCCATATGTTAATACATTAAACTACTCATTTTTAGCAAATATACCACCTACGTAATTGCATGCCGATTTTAAAAAGATATGTAATTATATAATAATATAGAACCCCATTAATTATTGGCTTGTAATTTTTGAGTTACGGTTTGAAATATGATTAGGTTTAATAGGCTACACTGTATGTAGCAGTACATCATTCAATTCATACCTTGGATTAATTAGGTTAGGTAATATTATTTTGTTTCGTGGGTTTACAAAAGTTAGAATTATATTAATAGTCATATTTATAACATTCTGTAAAGTATTTCAAATAAACCTGCCAATATACCAAGCAAAAAATGACAAATAATAGGATTCGGCTCTCTCATGACTATGAAAGCTAAGCAGCAATTGATGGAGTTTATATCATATTTAGATAATATAAAATAGCCTTATATCTGAAAGTATTATGCTATATTGATGACAAGTTTCTTCTTTTTAAGAATATATTGTATGAAGGCGAATGAACTACAAGCCGAAAAGTTGCCACAGACTGTACTATATGCTTCATGACATTGTTGCCAATACACTTTCACACTTACTGTGGTATTTTTTATTACATACGTCATTTCAAGTACCGAGAATAATTCCATTTTATTTATAAATCCACTCATTTTAACACTTGTATGATTTAGTGTGATATTTTTGTCAATGCAAGAGTGTTGTATGTGTTACTGAAGATCGTTTTCTGAGTTGGTGAGTTGGTAATAGTTACTCTGGATAAACTCGAGCTGTGATTGGCTCAAATTTCGCCCTATGTATGTAATGAGTTAACCTTGATAAATATGCCGCCAGGCCCCGGCCCGAGAGAGAGCTTTCTTGACCCTGCCTTACCCTAGGTCAAGCCAAGCGACATGGCCAAGGCTAGTCGATAAAATAAAGCATCCTAACTCATAACTAATTATAGAATATTAATAGTTTAAAATTGCATGTGAGTTTACATAAGGTAAGAGGAATATGTATGAATACATTTCACATAATAAGAAATACAGAGAGTTAATAATTAATCATTGTAGTTTGTGTTTTTTTATTAGTTTTGCCTGGCAGGTAGCCTAAGGCCTAAATTACCAAGGATACAAATCTTGACTTCCTAATAGGTAATTATTTGTAATAACATGGAGAACAGATGGTAATAATTATCTAAATATCTAACCTAAGTACAATACAAATTGGTGATACAGTATAATTCCACATACAACATAATGTAAATATTAAGGAAGGGTTTGAGGGAAAACTGCGCCTAGGCCTATAGACTGAAGGGGTAACTAAGGGAATTTGGGGCCACACGTATGTATTAACGGTATACGTGACAGTACACTATTGGTAAATCCGGATGATACATAACAAACCACTGGTTCTCTCCCTAAGGGGGTACTTTTGGTAGATTATAATGACTTTATTACTCCAAAGCATGCCAGGAAACCAGACCAAATTAATGATGGTCTGTTGCTTGGAATAGTTTGATTGACTCATGCCATTACTCCAGATTTACCAGCACTGTACAATCCCCTAAAGTAATATCCTCACTTACCTTATTTTCAAACCGGGAACCCATGCGACAAAGACGAATGATGATAAAGTAACTGAAGGAAAGGAAGCCGACGGTCATACCATATACAAAGTTCTGCCTCAAGATAGCGTACGAGGAGCACGTGGCCATGATTGTACTCATGAACAGGTAACCACTCACAACGGGAAATAAACAGTCCATGGCACCACAAAACTGCTTCTCTATCTGCAAGGTAAAATAAAGGAATAAACAAACAGGGAAGTATGTAAGAAATATCAGTGCCGTATGTAAGAAATAACAGAGCCATGTTCAAACAAAACAAGGGACTGATTAATTGATTGGCGCCCAATAAAGAAGGTGATCGAGAGGTGGGACAGTAATCACAAGAGGTAACAGATGAAAAAAAAAAGGAGACAGTTGGAAAAGTGAAAACCCCTTTCATTTGCCTTTTATGACAATCAGGGATACTGGGGAGGTAATCATAGCTCCCTAACCCAGAGGGTGCATAAAAAGGGAAGTATTTAAAACACAAACAGGGAAGTATGTAAAACACAAACAGGAAAGTATACAATATACAGACAGGGAAGTATACAATAAACAAACAGGGAAGTATACAACAAAGCCATATATGTGTACAAGAATGTCAGTGGTTTTAACGATGGTGTGGTAGCAGTACGATAAATGTTTCTGTAGTGTGTGTGTGTAGTCATCGTACTGGTACTACGCCATCATATGCATGAATATCCGTAGAAAACAACTCGTAGTAAGGTAAAAATATGGATGAAGGTGAAGTTTTCCAGAGTTGACCAACTGTGTATATGAAAGACTGAGAGTACCAGTTAACAGTTACTCTTGCATTAGGGAGTTGGACATAATATGTAGTGACATCAAGAGGTTTGGTGAGTGTTGCATGCTTTCCTGAGGGGACGAAGCATACATGGAGAGAGTTCAGAAGAACAATGTCCAGTGTAATAGCGATAGAAGGAAGAGAGAGTTATGCAACTTTACGGCGAAGAGCGAGTTCTCGTAGTGAATCAATGAGAGGGGGAACGTTCATGTCGACAGAAAATTGGAGGTTAAAGAGTCCTTCAAACATTGCCACAAAATACCACCTACATTAACGGGGCTTGTTTCGTGGAAAAGTCATGAGGAATCAGAAGCCACCAGGTCTCATGCACTATCACAGGGTCCCTTAATTCCACTTTGTCCAGGAGTGTTGTAAAGATTGAGCCTTCCCACACATGAGAGCGATACTCCATAATAAAGTGGCGGATGAGACCCTTGTACAGTACAGAGACAGCAACTGTGGTTGTAAAGTATTCACGGAATCTGCTCAGCACACCCAACATCTATGAGGCAGTTTTAGCAAGAGAAGTAATATGATTTCTCCATGAGAGATTGTGAGAGAAAGACACTCCATGAATATTAATGGGAAGAAGAAAGATAAAGTTGTACATCTTTGAAGAAGAAAGAATAGTCATTTGGAGGATTAGTACGAGTTGTAAAATGAACGAACTGTTTTCGAGGCATTGAAAACTACGAGGTTTGCTTGGAATAGTCTGGTGAAATCAATAACTACGAGTTTACCTTCTAGATTACATATTAAACCTTTCAGAATTGGTACTTGTTGGTATGTTTGCATTACTGACCTTTTCAAAGTGCTACAGGCTCCTTTCGAGGCAGTGGATAATATTCCTCCTCTTTAAGTATAAGAGTCTATGTTGTGGTTTCAAAGCGGTGAACAGTTCTAGTCCTTCCCATGATTGAACGATTACCAAGAAACATTTAGCTTAGCAGTGAACTTTAGTTTTATAACCTAACCAATCCTCGCCCATTGCTTGGACTAACACTCGCCTGTTTCGCGGAATCAGAGATCTTCCAATTCACCAACAAATGAATCTTACCTAACTTACCTTGAGGATTTCACGCTCCAACACCTGAAAAGACCAGATGAGAGTTGCCAGATCTTCATGTTTATAACTCTCCAGGTGTGTCAAAGCAAAGGTGAGGGTTCGGTCAGCGGTTGTCACCAGTTGTAATGAGAGGACATCAAATACTTTTTCACACAGATCCAGAGGACACACGAACTGCATCATGTAACAAGGAATTGACCAACAAAAAAATACAATTTCTATAATGGCCTGCATGTTCATTTTATTGTAGCTGAACCACCCAGAGCAACCTAGGAACATAGGTGTCCCTGCCAGCAATGCCACAGTAGTCTTGTTCTTATACCACTTCGTGGTTTTCCCTTCAGGTGCAAGATGAGCAAGAATACATGCCAAACTCTTACTCTTGAATAAAATGGCCACTGGAGCAGTGAATATTACAATCATCATGAGGCTGAGACTGTAGACGAGGGCAGCACTTCCTACTTCAGGAGTTAAAATATATGAAGCTCCGTATTTTATTGATAAACATAACATGGGCAATGATAAAGAGTTGAAAAAGATGGACCAGAGGAACAAGGAAAAACACATTGTTGAAGGATGAGACTCAGAGATGCTGTACGGGAAGGCTCCTATAAACTGTAAGCCACGGATTAAGATGGACCAAGGTAGGATTCCTGAGCCACTTTCTATCGGTAAGCTCATATTGCAGCTCGAATATAGTTGATCTAATGCAAAAGACAGTGAGAAAAGTGTTATAGCAGTGTCGTGCGTCAGTAGTGATAATCGTCTGAATAGGATACCCCTGTCAGTGAAGCCAGTGGGTGGAGCTACAGCATGGTGGGCGGGACTAACGTGTGGGACCAGCAGAGCGACCAAAGTCCAGCAGGGGTATATAACTGGACTTTGGGAGCGACAACCAGAATAAGCGTTTCACATATTCGTATGTACACAATGTATTATGGATGATATATTATATACTAAAATACTCACTGCATCCATAGTAATACATAAATCAGATTTATTTCTGGGAGAAGAAATATAGAAATGTGCTTTTATTACACTAATAATATTGTAAATTATACTATACTATATTATAGCAGCAATACCCGACGTTGTCCGGGTGAAGATCCTACATGTGATTTTGTCAATAAATTTCCTCTGATTATTTTCATGTGAACTTATTAGGAGGGTGGGAGGAGTCCATTATCCGGTGTGGTTGCTGGTTCCCCAGAGAAACCATACCAGCTTTACAACAACAAAAGTTATCCATGACGCAACTACAGCAGAAGGTGGCATTGTAACAGCCACGATTAAATATCTAGGCCCGAGTGGCGAATTGAGCTGCAGGGGTACTGGAATCGAACCCCACCCTCATTGGTCCTTTTAAACCTTTTTTTTCACTGTCCTTAGATTAAGTATGAAATTTAGGTGTTCAACATTTTGTGGTTTGAATTCATTCCTGAACTGGGCATGCAAGCCAGGTTTGCCTGCATTCTTGATGCTTGAGACCATATGTTGAGAAAGCCATAAATCTTTGGTTGTTTTAAGCTGATAATTCAAGAAACACATATCCACCAAAAATGAAATTAGACCGAGGACATTCCTGGGACTACACCAGTCAGAATGGTGTATCATTTGTCAACAACAAAATATAAAAAAATTGTACAGGGGATTCGAACCTAGGTTCTTTCAGTTAAGGCCAAATAACAGAGGCTTGGGCTGCAGAGTACTGGGATGGAATCCCCCACCCACAGTGGCGTCGCGAGGGGGGCTGGGGGGGACATAAGTCACTGGGCGCAGCATTTAGAGGGGTGCCAATTGCCAATTTGAAGTTGGGGAAAATTAAATTGCATTGTTTACACCAAAGTTAATCTCATAAATGAAGTTAAACATTTCCTGAAAAGATTAGTGCACTCAAGCCATATTTTAATTTATTTTTTCTTTATATTAATTATGAAACTTTACTTTAGGTTTAGAAATGGGTAGGCTTCTTCATTAGTATTCACGTAAATAAATTAGATGAACAATTCATTTTTAATGACTAAAGATTTAAAAAAATCGTTTCCAAGTGGCTTTAAATTGCTTCTATGAGTACTTATAGAATTCCTCAACTGATTAGGCTCGCTTTGCTCGCCAACCACCCACCATCACACCCCCTTTTGGGGCCAATGTCACTTATAAATGACAGTGATTGGGGCGCCATAACAATCTTTGTCCCCGGGTGCCAACAACCCTCGTGACGCCAATTAATTTTTTTTTTAGGCCGAGGACACTTCCCTGGCTTCACCGATCAAAATGACGTCTAACTTTTTACCTTAGGTCAAATGATGCGACCGTGCATAGCGGCTAAACAGACAGACAGACAGACAGACAGACAGACAGAGAGAAAGACAAACAGATGGAGTGTTTTATATATATAGATAATAATGACAAGATACATAATGGTAAAGATGGTTTGTAAATTAATATTACAAGTATAATAATATATACGATACTGTTTATAACAGGATGTATGATGGTAAAGAAGATTTTAAATAATTATATACATAGATTGACTATATTTTGTAACATACATAGTTTATAATTATTGTACATTACCTGAGTTACGCACTCTTCAAGCGGCCTTGGTCCATTGTGTCTGAATGATACTATAGTACTTTATATGAACGATTGTTTTGCGAGCTACTGTACGTTATATGATTTATGAAGATGGGTAATATTGGGAAAGAAAAGTAATGAATAAGCATACAGTAGAGCAAGATAGTGGAAGCGCATTAATATAATATTACAGGACAGGTAAATCATTATGGTGATAAAAATTATACGATCTATGCTGTATTTATCTTCTTTGAAGTGTCTGCATGAAAGGTTAGGTTACCACTGAATAGGGAACAATAATTAGCTTCCGTTCAGGGAGAGATAATAAAAGAAAATTTATTTGTTTATTTTAGATTGATTCTTTTGCTATGAGAAATATTTACCTCCAACACCTTGGTAATACAGACGACCGATTGAGTCTTCTTTCATTGAGTATTGGTCAATATTCAATAGCTATTCAGTCCCATCTTCCTAGTGGAAGAGTTACGAGGGGTTGTTGTTCTCCCGGGACAGAATGGCCTCCTGTCCCACAGACCCTCGGTATGCTTTGGTCGTAGTGGAAAAACAAATAAATAGAAAGGAGGGGCCGGCCCTAAATACCTGGACTACCGAAGTACATCCCAGGAATATGAGACCAGAGCTAACTGGACCTGGGAGTTTGAGGGCCTCCGACAACAAGGGAGATTGGGGGAAAGTATTTGATCCTACATCCAGTGAAATGGGCATAATGCACGTTACCACAAGACCTACACACATTGTACAGTACAGTACAAGTCGGGCTTCATACAAAGCAGCAAAGGGATAATGCACCCCCGTGTACTGGCGGCGCACACAGCAGTAAGAAATAAGAATAAAAAGGAGCCTCCGGTTGCAGTACACCTCATGTGGATTTTTATTCCATGTGGGAAGATCTCGTCAAATCCACTAGAAAGTTACCAGATCCTACAACAATCCTTATTGTAGCCCTGTGGAGGATGGCTGGTATTCAAAGAGAATAAAGTCAGCCGCCATGGGCAATAGTTACAGGGGCAGGACTGTGTTAATTGATGGTAAATCTGGAGCGACTGATTCCTACAAATTATTTCAAACAACAAACCACCATGGTTTTTGTTCATCTGGTCCTGTTTCCTGGCATACTCTGAAGGAATTAAGGTACTCTAATGTACAGTCGGCGGCAAAATTCCTGTCGCCTCACTTGCTTCGCCAAGGCACGCAATGTTCATCGCCTCGAGATTATTAGGTGTAGAAAACATGCGTATTTCTCGAGTCCATGAACACTGTGCATCTCAGTGAAGCAGGTGAGGAGACAGAACTTCTGCCGCAAACTGTACAGCTCCGGAGGGAGGGAGGGAGGGAGGGATGTGAGTGGGTAAGGATGGGAAAAATGTGGGAGGGTAAAGAAGTAGGAGTAATGGTGTGGCTAGTGGGAGGGGGGAACACTATTGATGGGTGAAGGGAGACGAACGTGTCGGGAGGTATGAATGTGATGGGTTTTATATTAGGATACACCGTTGATATATTGTCGAATCAGCAATAGTATAGGGAATTGCATCCTACATTAGGTGGATAAATGAGAGTGAAGATGATGGTGAGGAGGAGATCTTGGAGGCGACGGTGAGAGGGATGAGGGTAAGACAAATGTGGATGAGGAGTTAAAAAAATTACAAACAATTAATTGATAGAATATCTGCTGCATTTTATTGTATTTTATATACTTAATAAAGGCACTGTCTATATATATATATATTCTTCACTCATGTAGTGGGATACTGATTATTATCCTTTGGATATTAGACTAGAAATAACTGTTTTGGGTGACCTTTCGGACCCGAACAAATCCCTTTTCTGTCTTCGGCTATTTATGAATTCCTTTTTTCCCTCATGCTTGCAGTCCCCTTTCATTATCACCTCATATATTATAAAATACAGTACAGTGAACTTTAGGACCGTGTGTAGTTTTTCAGCTTGTTTTCCATACGGTATTTGCTATAGGAGACTGTCTTTACTCCCACAGGGCTTCAAATTACACAAGATTACAATATTCTGCATATTATAATAACAACTATGTCTCAACACGATTGATATGGATGTCATGTCGTCACACTTAAGGAAATGACAGAGATGACGACGGTGATAATTATTTCAAGCAAAAGAGTTGAAGGAGGAATTTTCCAAAGCTGAAGTAAATAAAAATTAACACTAATAATTCGTGACCCCATTTATTGACAATAATTTTATATATCTGCATGTTACCGTTATTGCATCTCGGAACATTTAGATAGGTGATATAACTAAGGTAGACTGATAGATAGGTACAGAAATATCCTTATCATCTATATTACATGATAAGTATGATGTTGCGATGATAATCTATCCTGATAGAATAAAACTTAGTGTTAAGCAAGGGTATTTGTTAAGTAAGCTCTTTTACAACCACAGTATACAATTAACTGCCCACCTCTTCCCCAACTTCCCGAAACTCAAACATGAACACATAAATACATAAGATATTTATATATCAACGAAACATTATAGTGTTTCATTTGTCTTTTCTACGAATTACAATAAACACCGTTACTCAGGGCAGACCAACAGTTCCATATTCTGTTAGTGCCGAGTTGAATTATTCTGAAACTTCCGAATCTCGTAGTTCCTCTCAGTCAAATGAGATAGTGTCATACTGACATCTGTATTAATTGCCATTCTACGGCTGGGTTAAGAACCTCCTCTGCGTTATCTCTCTCTCTCTCTCTCTCTCTCTCTCTCTCTCTCATTTACTCGTACACACACACACATACACTCATTTATACACACATCCACGCGCCTATGCATCAAACAAATTAGATCAATCTCTCTTTCATGTCACTGCTTTTATGTGAATATTGATTAGAGGTTCTTTGTTCCCTCAAGTCCTGTATGTTAACCTCATATACAATGTGCATACCATTGGGTAATTTCATTTCTCTCATTAGTCAAAGTCAGAATAATAATAATAATAATAATAGGGGTTCGAATTACAGCACTTCCAAATTATATCCCAACTCAGGTAGAAGTGGGTTCATTAACTTATAAATAATAGGGAGCTTGTTCTTATCACTACTTTCCTGACTTGGTGTATCCTTGCAAGAAGTGTGGGAGATACATCAAGCTCTCTCTCTGCTTCCACAGTATAAGGATGATTGGGTAGTTACAGTAACTGGTCTACGTAGTAGCCTATAGGCCGGCAAAAACCATTAACCCCTAAAGGACCGGGCCCGGCATATGACGGGTTGCCGCTAATATAGGCTTGATTTATTGTCCATATGAAGACCATGGAGGTATAATCTAAGAGGAGGCGGCATGACGTCACAGAAGTGAAGCCAGTTTTCTATTGGTCGGCTGTCCTCCCTACCCCCCATTGACTCAAAACATTGAACAGCTGATCATGTCGAACCATCAATTTCACCAACATTCTTTGCCATTTTTTAAGATAATGCTGGCGTGTTCAGCATATGGTTGTACCCAGAGAGACAGGAGTCTTTCTACTACATTTCATATGTATGTTAAGAAAGTCATATAGAAAAATATACGACAGAAATTGACAAATCAACGAAGTGAATTTCATCACCTGCCTCGCACACCGCGACACGTACCCATGTCCTGTAGAATATTAATACTGTACACACAAAAACTGTAAAGCCAAGGCTATTATAGTGTTCTGATATTAACTATTAATGTATAACCTGAGGTATATATAGCATTGACAGGGTTATAAAAGATAAACTGGCTCCATGGGGGGACCTATTTGTGCCTAAGTTAGGGTTGGCCTGAAGGATAACTCGAGTGTTGAGAGATTGTATTATGAATGTTTTAGCATATTTCATAATGTTTTAAAGATATTTAATTTATAATTGTGTTTACTATGTAGACTATTTGGTTGTTGAGAATTTAGGTGTAAGTTAAAAAAAACCGTAGTCTAAGTTAAGCCAATGTGCGGAAAGAGTTTTTATAATTGTGAAATTACTGCCTGGGACTGATGAGTAAAATTAATGTTTCTGTATAAATCAGAGTGAACTGAAACTGAGGAAGTGATGACACACTTTATGCAGTAACATGCAGCCATCATGGTAAGATTCCATGTGGCTTATAAGTGGTAAAATGTGTTTGATACAAGACAACACACCTGAGTGTCAACTCAATTACATGACAGTTCTGGGTGTTACACTACACATCTCTTCACTACACATCACATATCTCCAGTAGGCCTACCATATACACATCTTCACTACCCTATTCACATGTTCAGTACACTATACACATTTTACTGTATAATTATAATCTTATTTATATACTATACTTAAAGAGTGACACAAGGCCTTCCACAGTCTCATACTAGAAATCTTTATATAATTGATTTTATTTGCATTTGTACAGTTACCCACACATGAAGCTGGTAGGCTTATGGTTCGTTACTTGTGAGGTGCTTGGCTACAACGAAATGAAATTTAAGTGAAAAAAGATGTAGTTTGTTGACAGGCAGACAGTAAAATATTAATACTATCTGCTTGTCAACAAACTATAACTTTTGCTCACTTTCCTTCCTGTTGTAGGTATCTCACAAGTAGCGAGGCGTACCAGATTCACGTGTGGTCATCTGTACTTGTTGTTATTTCTCTGTAACGTTATAATACGGTCTGTGGGTTGGTGTGTAAGCTATCACCTTCTCTTTTACTATACTTTTTGCATAAAATAAACTATTCATTCATTAATCAATTCATTCTTTCATTCATACTCCTAGGAAAAGTTTGCGAGCAGAGGTAATGCTCTAGCTGGAAACAGCGATATTTAATGGGTTTAAGTACTTTTGATAATATACAAAATTGGATAATTTTATGTAGTTATCATATATGTAACAAATTCAAGTCTCTTTCTGGCTATGATTATAGGATATATGAGAAAATAAGACCATAATTATAATGGGAGTAAAGCGGGCGAGGCAATGTTTTGAGTCAATGGGGGGTAGGGTAATAGGCTCCGCCCCTTGCTTCACTTTGGGTGTACAGGACGAGCGGCTCATGCCGCCTCCTCTTAGATTATACCTCCATGGCTCAGACTGAGTACACACTGCCTTTTCTAGGGTAAAATTGAGGAATTATTGATCTTGTTATGTCCGAGTGTGCTGGTGAGTGGCTTAGCCGACGAGCGCCTATCCCCATTTCCTACAACCTCGCCACGGACCACGGTCAGTGCAGCCACCCAAACACTAGCGCTCATCGTACGGCGACAGTACCTCATTCAACTCGTCGTAATTCTGTAACCATTAAACCTACAGACTTCCCATTGGTACCAATCGAAAGAGGAAGAGTTGCTCGTTCTCATGGTACTAAAATAATTCACTCGTTCGTTGTAGGAGGTATAGGAGTAATGGGGTGGGTCAGCAGGCTGTGGTGGCTGGGTTGGTGTGGAGAACGTAGAGTCAGCAGTCAGAGTAGTAGTGCTAGCAGGGGTGCCAACAGTAGAGACACCGCCGCCAGGCGACCCAGGGATAGGGTTAGGATGCTGCAGGGCGCCTTCGTCAACGGGGGTTCCCCAAAAGGGGCCGTGAGGAGTGATGAACGTCTGCTGATGTAGAGGGGTCGGTGAGGTGGAATCCCCTTCCCCTGGCTCCACACTGTTGGCGGAGGAGGTAGACAGGGCAGATTCACTATGTCGTTTTGGTTGGGTAAGTACTGTAGTTCACCAAGCCTCCGGTTCTTTTTTCATTTACTCTTGGCCTCCATTTCAACAGGAATGAAAGTGAGTAAAAGTTGTAGATTGTTGACAAGCAGATAGTAATAATATTTTACTGTCTGCCTGTCAACAAACTAAGTCTTTTTTCAATTTCCTGTCTTTTGTAGCCAACTCACAAGTAACGAGTTTTACCAGCTTCATGTGTGGGCAACTGTACAAAGGAGGAAGACCGCGACACACACACACGTCCGACACTTAGGGCGTCTTGCCTAGGACTCAAGGACTGATACTTTATACATAATGAAAAATACTTAAGTTACCCCGTCGGTACGTTCTCTACAAATCTCAATCACACCTAAGTAAGAAAACGTTCAAATTTTACGTCATTGAAGAATGTGATGGCATTAACTATGCCGGAGAACGGCTACATTAGTGTGTTTGATTAATTAAAGGATATATATATATATATATATATATATATATATATATATATATATAGAGAGAGAGAGAGAGAGAGAGAGAGAGAGAGAGAGAGAGAGAGAGAGAGGAGACTGGGAGGGAGATAGTGGCCTTGAAAGGTAATTATAGCATGTTACCAACCTTGGGAAAATAACCCCAGATTTAGGGAATCTCTTAGATTGGGAAATTTTGGGCTTATGAGATTATTACGTTATTTTTTTAATATGTAGAATTAGTTACAATTTATCGACACAAAGTAACAACACTAAATATATAAAGTGCTTTTAAGAGCAAGAGTTGACAGTTGAGATACCAGATCAGAAGGAATTCAGACTGCAATGTGTGAATAGTGTGATATACCATGTGAACTGGACAGGTCAGAAAGTGCGATGCCACCTGAATTGGACCGGTCACATAATAAACGCGGATTCAGGCCGTACCGTGACAGTAAGACCTGCTGAATGGGAACATAGATTATATATATTAGAGATTGTGAATATTTTTATAATAAATGATATTGTAACGATCCAAGCACCAGAATTTCCCATTCTCTATGTCTCACACATCCTTGCCTTCTCCTGTTGGCTTGCACGCGAGCCATAGGCCCTTAGCCAAGCTTAGCCCATCACGCCGGAAGCCGGAGCCAGCACTCTTCCACTTACCTTTGGGACTCCAGCCAACACATACACCTGCTTCTCACCCGCTCCTGCCGTAGCCTACTTGCAAGTTGCAACTCACCATCCGCACCACGCGCCCATGCTACACCAAGAATCTACCAAGATTCATCAAGAGATCTCCAAACAACACAAGCATCCAGAAGCGGGAAGGTTCTACTCAGTTAATAGAACTGTTCTTAGTATAGAGTCTGCTGTACACCCTCTCCGGTAGTAACGAACCTTCCCAGTCGTTATAATATAAAAAAGTATTGTATACATGTAAGTGATCCAGTAATTACATGTGTGAATAAAAACAGTTGGAGTTTTTCTGTTTGAGACAAACTAATACGTAACATTACTCTAGCTATGTATGAGCGTGATGCAAGTAATTCCGATGAAGTAGAAGCTAGCATGATGATAGCTTTTATTTAACCCAAAGAGTTTTTTTTTTTCTTACAGAAATGTAAAACATAAGTGTTTTATTTATGGTTAAGTTGATCACATTACAGAAATATATGTAATGCATATATGCATGAACACTTACCAGACATGCCAACACCGTCACACCCACCTATCCCTCCCATTCATATAAACACCCAAGGAATTGAGAAACTTTTATCAGAGGTAGACATACACAAAGCGACTGGACCAGACACTATACCCTGCAGGATATTGAGGACTAACACTAATGTTCTTGCCCCTGTCCTGCAGGTTATATTTTCACAGAATTTACAGACCGGTGAACTCCCTCAAGACTGGCTTTTGGCAAATGTTACCCCAATTTTTAAATCCGGAGACAGAACCCTTCTCATTAATTATAGACAAATTTCTCTTACCTCAGTCCCCTGCAAAATTTTAGAACATAATTCATAGACATATAATGGACCATTTTGATAGGCAAAACATACTGACTGACAATCAACACGGTTTTTGGCCAAAACGCTCGTGTAAGACGCAGCTACTGGTAACTACTCATGACATCTTGCAGTCCCTCAACGACACAAAAATTAGACAAGTTGATGCCATAGTATTAGACTTTGTAAAAGCCTTCGACAAAGTCCCTCACCAATGACTACTACACAAGTTAGAATTCTATGGCATACAGGGACAAGTTCTTTATTGGATTAGAACGTTCTTGACTACCAGAAAGCAACGTGTAGTTCTTGACGGTAGTCAGTCTCCACTTGTTCCTGTGACCTCTGGGGTACCCCAGGGCACTGTCCTGGGCCCCCTTTTCTTCCTTTCATACATTAATGACCTCCCACTCTCACTTTCCTCTACCACTAGACTCTTTGCAGACGATAGCTTAGTTTACAGACCAATTAAAGATAGGAATGACTGCCTTCGACTACAGGACGACCTAACTGCACTAAAAGACTGGGAAGTCAAGTGGCAGATGACATTTAGACCAGACAAATGTCATCACATCCGTTTTACCCGTGCTCATAATCCCATTCCATATACATATCAGCTACACAACACAAACCTCAACACATTCCCTTCCCACAAATACTTGGGCGTCCACATCTCAGCGGACATGAGGTGGAACACACACATAGGTAGCATCAGTGCAAAAGCCAGTAGGATCCTGGGATTCTTGCGCAGGAACCTCAGCAGATGTAACATAGACATCAAAATTATTGCGTATAATACATTCGTTCGGCCACGCTTAGAGTATTGCGACACCGTCTGGGACCCACACACTTACAATAATATCAATAAATTAGAGTCCATACAAAACAAAACTGCAAGATGGGCCAAACGTGATTACAGACACACTACATCAGTCACTTTGCTTGAACAAGACACAAATCTAGACCCATTGGCAATACGAAGACAGATACACAGACAACAGATGATATACAAAATCACAAACAAGTTAGTTGACATAGACAAAGACACATATTTACACCCTACAAGTATACGATCCACTAGAGGCAGCCACAGCTTAAAATACCATACAAACCAGACAAGCACTGATATATTTAGGCACTCATTCTTTCCCCGTAGTATACAAGAGTGGAATCATCTCCAATCTCATATAGTTAATAGCCCCACTCTTGACACTCTTAAAAATAGGATCACCAATCATTACCTCCCCAATCCTAGTCCTCAACCCACAGTCCCTGACCCAATCCACCCTCATCCTAACCCCCTTCCTAATCCTACCCTGGATCCCTAAATCCCCCGCGTATTATGCTGCCCACGAGCAGCCCTCTGCGGGAACTTAAACTTGAGCATATGGTCGAGTACACATTGTTTATATTCATTTTGATTATTTTCCTACCTACAGACTACAAAAATTAAAAAATTGTTTTGTATTATGTAACATGTGAGTAACCTATTCTGCAGGACTGCTGCCTTGCAGTTTTATAACATACACTCTATAGTGCAATTTCATATTAGTTTTTTAATGATTCCCTCAAAATCAGATAAATTATTATTAACTGAGGATTTCAGGGGAATTTTTGCTTGAGGATTCAGGTAATTCTGGAGCACTGTTGTTGGCAACATTGATTATTATTATAGCTTCCACAGTCTCAGTGACGCTGTGTCTTGTGGACTGACGTGAGCAAGGCTTACTCTTTGAGTGATATTAAACAGAAACCCCATACAAACTGAAGTAGTTATGTTGCCAGTTCTGGGCTACTGGAAAACAAGGACGGTTAGTAATGTAACAGCTCTTTTCTTTCCCTAACTTTTACTGTTCTGTTTTATTACTAACATTAAATTTAGTGTCATGATGATACAACTGGTAAATTTTAACTGAAACAAAATCCTGAACCAGAGAGATGGTGAACGTGAAGAGTTTTCTCGTTTATACTGGACAATAGGGAAGGAGAATGTTACACAGGATTACCTGTTTATGTTGTTCAAGTGATATAGCTGCATATTTGTATATATTTTTTCCGATAAGTATTTTTTAAATGATAGATTCATGTATTATGTTTCGTTTCCAGACATATTTTAGCCGTATATTAACTATTTAGGCGTCAAGATTGATTTGAAAACATATGCATCAATATTCTACATCAATGAAATAGCGTGGTAGAACGAATACGGTACTATAGGAGACACTAATATGATTAAAAGCTTTGATGTGATAACATCTCTGTAATCTCTCCATCGCGTTATCAGATACCTCACATGTTACCATAATGACCCTACTATAGGACATAGACTTCATGAAGCCCGTAACTGAGGCTCAGGTCAACTCCTACCCTCACATGCAAAGACACAGAAAGAGGGATGTGAGGGTACTGTATATCCCAAATACTGCGCTGGTATGGTGCCAGCGAGGGTGTTTTACGACGTTCGGTTGCCTTACAGTTAGCACCTGAAACTTCATTTGGAAGAAAATTATAATGTTCTCAGCCCCTCACCTAAGAGGATTCGATCTACTGACCTTTAGGCTACGAGTCCAGCACCCTCCCCTGTGTGTGAGAGTTAGTTATATTAAATTTATATATTCCGCTACACCACACACACAAGTAATTTATGGTCTATTGTTGTTGCAAGATACAGTGTGGGGGAATTTTCTGAGGAACATAGGTGTGATCTATATTTTCATGGCATCAACTTGGTTTTGGTTTGGTTGTTAGAATTTAATGCCTATCAATTTCATAATAGATATTTAGGGGATGTAAATACAATGTGCATAACTCTGTGTGTACAGAGGCGCATGCATGAAATATGCTGTGGTGTCTATTGCGTCATTTGCGTGTTGTGCACTGTAGCTTCAATTCCAGACAGACTACGTTATTGATAGATTGTTTGATATTAGGCTGTATCCGTGGTGTCACAGGCTAAAGGTTAGAGGACCTGTGAAAATACCTGCTGGACTCTCACTTAGTCAGATGGGGCTGGCGTTAGAATACTGCCCACTGTTTGCTTTGCGATAAAAGGATTACTCAAAGGTTTAGAGTAAAAGTTTGGACTTGTTTCTATTTACTAAGGTATATCGGGTGTACAAAAGTATACAGAGTATGTAAGAAACCAAGTGTATTACATACTCTGGGTGGACGCTGGACTAGCGATAGGGAGGGTTGGAACTCCCATTTGTTTCACCTGTCTGTCCACCTTTGCTGATCATTTTCGTGTCTCGCATACACTGAGAGTAGTTCAATATATTCCCAAAGACATCACTCTCCTGTTTTCATAGTATAAACAAACACACTACACACCACACCCTTTGTTCAAATTATATCCCCCGAAATTAGATTAAAATTTATGAACAAAATTATCAAGCAAGCTTCGGAGGCCCCTGGGGATGAACCAGTAAACTCCCTCGTCCTGGATCCTATGTTAACGACCCCCCAGATGCCCTGGATCATTGCTTAACTCAATCTCCATTAATGTTTGCGACATTCGTGGCATTTCCCCAACGTTTCATCTGTCGAACACCACCTCTTCTCTGTTCAACCTCATCTTCTCTCACCGAAACCCAAATCTCAGCAACTATGTTTCTTTTTACTTTCCCTTTCCTCAGAGTCGTGCCAAAGGTGGATGTTTCGTATATGTACGCAACGACCTCACTTGTTCTTGAACTTGACTATTTTGAATTCTAATTCTCAACCGTCTGGTTTCGCCTTACATGTTACATGTAAGTCGTGTTGGAACTGACTGGGCCAGATTCTGTAGTGTTGTGTCGGGAATTCTATCCCAGGTGTCACGCAATTCCGTCTCTAATTTTTCCACTGTAGAGGTGTCTTTTTCCCTCAACTCCCTCTTCAATAAGCCCCAAAGATTTTCAATAGGATTGATGTCAGGACTATTGCTTGGCCAGTCAGTTATATAATCAATCTCGTTTTCCTGAAGCCATTTTTTAACCGAGTTTGCTCTGTGTGCTGGAGCCCCGTCCTGCTGCAAAATCTCAGCACCACTATTTGCAAAATACTCACCTAAGTTGTTTTCTAAGATCTTTAGATACACTTGCTGGTTAACCATGACATTCTTCGGAAGTATTACTAATGGTCCTTTACACCCATACCCAAAACCACCCCATACCATTAGTGATGCAGGATGTTTTATCGTAAGGGTGCAATATTTGGGATCATCCCTATCAATTCCCTTCCTCACCCACACCTTCTTTCCCTTGTTGTCACTCACTAAGAATGAAGATTCGTCAGTCCAGAGGACACTACGCCACTTTTCTAAGGGCCAGTTCAAATATTTCTTAGCAAATGCTTTACGACTTTTTCTTTGATTTTCATTTAAAGCTGGTTTACAACTCGCAGAAACTTTCGTAAAACCAAGACGCCTGTGCAGAGCTCCAGACACTGTCCTAACAGTCACTTTACCAAGCAGTTGGGGATTTTCTTCTTTAAGTTTTCGTGCTGTAAGGGTAGGAGTAATGTCCACTGACCGCCTCATAAATCTGAGCAAAGTTTCACTAATTTTCGTTGGTCTCCAAGTACTTTTTGAGGGGGTGGGTACCCCAGCACTAGGGGATGCCTTAAACTTTGCTACCAAGCGACGAATACTTCTTTCACTAATGTTTGTTTCTTTCACTATGTCCTTTGTTTGAAGGCCTAACTGATGACATTGGATCATCCTGACCCTCATATCATGATCAAGGGCCTTCCCACTCATTAGGTAAGTTTGCCACACACAGTTATGTGAGATTAATTTACAGCGGAAGTAGTGATAATGGAGCGCGGTCACTTGGAACTAACACCCTCTTAACCTGTATTGATTACCACTGAGCTACAATATTTATGGATACCCTACTTTAACCCCTAAAGGACCGGGGGTAGTGAAATTATTGTGCCCGCAAGGACCGGGGGTTGAGCGAAAAACACGTAAAATAGCCTGTTTTCGCATGCTCTGTATTCCTAACTTACAATGAACAAGTGAATTATTTTAACACCATTGGAACGAGCAACTCTTCCTCTTTCTATTGGTACCAATGGGAAGTCTGTAGGTTTAATGGTTACAAAATTACGACAAGTTGAATGAGGTACTGTCGCCGCTAGTGTTTGGGTGGGTGCGCTGACCGTGGCGAGGTAGTAGAAAATGGGGATAGGCGCTCGTCGGCTAAGCCGCTCACCATCACACTCGGACATAACAAGATCAATAATCCCTCAATTTTACCCTAGAAAAAGCAGTGTGTACTCAGTCTGAGCAGCCCATCCTACTATAAACCAGTGTAGCCAACGTCTGGAGTAAAAAAAAATTGGGAAAATTCTATAACCTTGGGAAATTTTAGCAACCCGGCATATACCGGGCCCGGTGCTTTAGCGGCAACCCGTCATATGCCGGGCCCGGTCCTTTAGGGGTTAAACTGATGAGTGAGTGTGAATGGAAATGTGCCATGTAGTCAATTTTCCCCCCGGGCATATTTTTTGTCCGTTAGGAGGATGGTGCCAATTGTGGAATAAAAACCTATCCGGCCAGCCTTTTTTTCTTCCACTGTATACTTATAGGGGTTTTGTTTCATGTCACAGTTTGGAGGAGTCAGAGACCTTCCAATTCAACATCATAAGAATCTCCCATTAAGTCATTTCAATGATGGTATAGGTGCTTACAATTATTTTTATACACAATGAAAGTATTTTCAGTGTTAACTTAGAGCCAATTTAGTAAATTGGGCCGCTATGTAAGATTAGATATTAAAACATGTTGGACTGAGGGCAACTGTATTGATAACATTTGTTTCTCTGAGCTTTAAATTTTAGTAAACACGGAGCAACCAATTACTCCAGACTATCACATGCAACAGTTAATTGTTAATCTGGTCCTATTTCTATGCATACTCTGGAAAAATCAAGGCTCTCTAATGTTCCAAAAGTATACTATCCTCTTAAAACCTTGGCTTAGCTACCGCTCTAGGCAGTACAATATTAAAAATTGTCAATTTATGCTCCCGGTGGCCATCTGGGATACCAATTTGTAAATTAACCCATTGCTAGGGTCAGAATCATCTGTAGTATGTTATTTAACCCCTAGAAACCGGGACCCCCCCAACCCTGCCTCTCAGTTTTACCCGGCCGCTCGTGTCAAAATTCCTCGATTTCCCCTATATTCACAACGCTCACACTCTTAACCTATATAGTGTACTAACTTCAAAATAGTTTCTTATATACCTTCAACTCTTCCTCTTTCCAATGGTACCATCGGGAGGGCTTTACGATGAATAGTTGTGGAGATAGGGCGAGTTGAATTGGACCATAGTTGCGCGCGAGACAGTGGTGTGTCTGTGTGTATCCGTGAGTGTGGTGTGACTGCGGCCAGTGTGTTCAGTCTCCCGCCTAAGTCCCTTGTCAACTCACTCGTATTGCTACTATTATGTATCGTATATCATGATTACAACACTAAAAATAGTATGAACACTTGTAGGAATATATCATCGTATAACTGTCACATAGAAAATGATAAACAAATTGATTTGTACCGTAGGAAACACGTATATTTACTATCACTCTCCCCCCTGCATGGGCGTGTTTTGTGGTGTTATTTTCTTATTACTACCATTATGTATTGTGTGTCATGATCTATACACTAAATAATAATTTGTAACCTTGTAGGAATATCATGGTGTCACTCACGTACATATATTCAGTACGGTATTGTCTTACGATCGTTAGAGCACAAATTCGGACAAGGGCAAATACTTAAAAATAGCCCACTCTCCGTGACGACCAGAAGGCAACTGAGTGGGTAGCGGATCGATATTGTGAGTGTGTTTTCTCGCCCGCTGACAAGAAAAACGAGCCCTACATGGCCATAAATCATGCTAAATAGCTGTGACGGTGTATGTTGTGAGCCGGCCTTTAACGTAAGACGGTGTATGTCGTGAGCCGGTCTCTAAGGGTTAACGCCTCCAACAGTATCAAAGTCCATTAAAAACCTCTATCAAACTTCTCCAACATTACCAGAACCCATTAATAACCTTCATCAATGGTGAGGGGTTCAGCCATATATTAACCCTTCTATTAAATTTTGCAAATCTTTCTTCTTGTAAAACCTAAATAACAAGGGGTTCGCCTTAATAATAGCGAGGTAAAAAATATAAGTTGTAAGTATGTTATCATCTCAAACTCATTGATGAAAACATATATATGTTTTATTTATTCTCCTTTTCCAGGAAGTGAAGATTGCCAATACGATGAGGGTCATTGGATAATACAGTCATCTACTACCTACCATTTCATTCTGTTCTCAAGGAGGTAGTACACTATTGGTACTATCCTGATTCTTCAAATGTATGCCAGGCAACAGAAGCAGTTGAACAACAATGTAGTATCTCCTTAAGGCTAACACTTCTCTTATTTGTATTGTCCCCAGCTGGCACAGCACATCCGCCTCTTGTTAGTCTACACTGACACAGCATTTAAGGATAAATACCACCATGTTGGACCTGAACCAGACTATGATAAAAGTGACTGGTACTCTGTGAAATACAAGATGGGTCTTGATTTCCCAAATGTAAGTTCATGTAGCCTAGTACTAAATACAGTTTAATTGCACTGTACAATACCTCAAAAAGGTATCGGCCCTCCTTTTACGGCAAACAATATGAAAAATCAGATCAAAACATTCAAAAGACACGAGTGACTCAATTTATGATACTTTTTGTGGCACTGTACTGTACAGTAGGTGTCACTTCTGCATTTACCACTAGTGTTGCCAATGTTGAGCCATCCAGAAATTTGAATCCCAAGCCTCGTGTCATCATGATGCAAACAACCCCCTACTGAGTGAGAAGGAAAGAGAAGTTTGGGATAGGGAGTGACTCTGGTACAGTCTCCTCCACTGCCGCGTTTATCACTCATTGTTGTCAATGCGTGTACCCCACAAGGTGTGAACCGCCAGTTACGATTATTTTACCCGAAACACTTGCCAGCATGAGTTTAGGGGAGGGTACTGCGGGATCGAGGGTGTAGAATGGAGGATGGGAATGGTACTCTGGCTTCTGTACTACAAGGCCGAGAGATCAGAGTAGGAATCATCTTGGGTGGACTGTTAGTGAGCTGCGCACTACCACAAACAAATACGTTTTTTTGTTGGTATTCATCAACTTTTTGCACATCGTTTCCAACATTAGTAGCCTTTATACCAAGCTAATGTAAGTAATTGTACTAAGTAATGGAGGAAAATAAATGCTGATAGTTTTATTAGGGTAACAAAGTTTATACACATCTATATACAAAACATTTACAAGTACTGCTGAGTGAACTCGTATATATACACTTTATATTGTTAATGTCTCAAATGTTATTTTTCTTTAATATTCCTGTCATTCTTAATGTTATCGTTAATGGTTGTACAATAGTTGTTCAGCAAGGCATTTAATGAGACAAATATCAAAACTCTCTGTATTTTGTCGACATCATGTCCCGCATCACAGTTGTTCAATAGCAAGAAGGCATCATTATCAGCCAGTGTATTCAGCGAAATTTCCGGTGCCAAATTCTGTTGATTCATTGATCTACCGGTAATATATGTAGGACACTGTGTGAGTTTGTTAATGGTGATGTAGAACAATACTACATTAACAACATAATCACTTGGATGGATCAGTCCTCCTCTGCTGATAACCTGTATATAAGTAGTAATTAATATCAGGTAATTTTTCCTATGCTTCATGGCAACTAAGTAAGTCTTTATATTCATTACATTTCAGCTTTTCACCACCCCATACACACAGTATCACACGTAAACTGTAAACTGTAGACGGAAATAGAGCCCAGTGTGACAGTCTGCTTTGTTGCTTAATAATCTCAGGTGCTTACTGTAATAATTTTCACTTTCTCCAATAATACTAGTCGGACATTGTTAAAACGTTACCTCTCCAACCAACTCTACTTTCCATCTCTCTCGGTAGTGATTGGTTCTCATCATGATCACACGTGGTTAGAGACTCATATTTCTGTGTGACTCAATACTGGCAACGCTAAGTGGTAAACGCGGAAGTGGAGCCAACTGTACAAACACTCACCAAAAAGTATCGGCCCACCGATGTTTCTGGAAGGGAACAGTAAGTCACATGGACAGCATTATCGTATATTTTAGTAATGGTGACTGTGAGGTGCCACCTTTCTTTCATCATCACACATTAAGTAGCTACTATTATTGATGCAATGCCTTGTGTTACATCAATTTGTGAAAATGGGTGAAATGTGCTTTTATACACATAAACACTATGTCATATTATGTATTCACCAAAAGTAATGCATCTTAGATAACATGACAGGCCAGAGGAATGAGTTGACTAATAGGGAATAAACGGTGCTTAATTTCATGAAACAGGTCTCAGTCGATTCGCTTTTTAGGAAATAAACTGATGTGACTAGGAATAAACACGAATCAGTATTGGAATTACAATAAAGGATTCTTGGTCATGGCTTATGAACTGCAGGAGTCACAGTCAAATGTTTCGCTCATAATGCCATATAATTCGATGTGAAAGTGGGCCGATACTTTTTCGAGAGATATTTCAAGTGACAATTTACTAAGTGCAGATTTTACTTCATATCTTGTAATTGAATTATTTTCTCAGACTTTTAATTGTTTTCAATTCCACATAGACTGATTCCAGTGCTTAGAATATCCTCCATTAATATACTTTCTGCACCCTCTGGTTGCTGCACTGCAAGGTGTACTCACCTGCTGAAATTCCATTTGTTTTTCTTGAATCACTTTGTTTCTCTGGGTAGGAAAACTTTTAATTTATTTTTGCTATTTCTCACACATTACTTTTGATCTCATCTTGCTGGAAGTTCTAGTCCACTCATACACAAATGTGGGAATAACTTAAGTGGAAACTTTGTTAGAAGGCTTTCAGTTATTTTTCTGTTCTCATACAGTCATGCTCCGTACTTTCAGCTCCCTTACTACATCGATGATAATGTCAAGCTGACCCAGTCTACAGCCATCTTGAGATACATTGGCCGTAAGAACAACATGTGTGGTAGGACTGAAGAGGAGCGAGTTAGACTTGACATCCTTCTTAGCCAAACAATGGACTTTGCTGAAGAATTCTGGAAAGTATTTTATTACAATCTGGTGAGTCCATCTACGAAAATATTCCCATGAACTAATGTTGTGTTTGCATTTGTTTCCTTTCATTAATTTTAGAGTTACAGGAATATTTGACTCGATGTGTGGCTTAGAAATATACTGGGAAACTAAATAAATATTATAATATCACAAGTTTCTTAAGGGGTGTACATTAGAGCACTTTCTATCCTCCAAAGTATGCCAGAAAACAGGACCAGATTAATAAATGTATTGGCAGTCTGTTGCTTGGAATAGTTTGGAGGATTCAGTTTGCTCTAAATTTACCAATACTGTACTACCCCCTGAAAGTGTAGGACTGCAAGCTTACGTATAGTGTATAACAGGGTAGCAATCAACAAAGGCAAGTTAAGATAAATGATAAGAAGTACGACATATTTAACCCTTAATGTCCAGATTGCGGTGATGGTCGCTCCCAAGGAGCGCCCGGGTAGTGTTGTACGCCACTGCTATGTGGTGACCGGGTGGGATGAAGCACCGCTATTGCCAATGTCGACATTTGCGAGCCCAATTTGGCGTGTGTTTTTTTACTTGGCTATACTTCACCACCAGCCCTACAAATCACCATCGTCAGTCAGTGTGTTACTGACTGTGAACACGGATGGATGTGGATTAGATTACTCGTGCGTGTCCGATTTTGTATTGCGTCATGCTACCATACACCACTGACTGCCACCTGCGCGGGCCGCGTTCAGCTGTCGTCAGAGCCACCTACATGTACACGAACGCAACCGCGCTCCGCCCGAGAAATTACCCTTCATTCCTCACTTAATTTCTCGGCAACGGAGAGTTGTAGAGAGCTGGGGTTGGTTTTATTGGAAAGAGGAAGAGTTGATGGTGCTAACAAGACCAAATTTAAGTTGTTCAGTATCGTAGTTTAGACGTACAGAATAAGTGGAATAGAGCGATTTTGGAAAAATCGGCCAAAAGCTCCCGGACAGGCAGTAGGGATAGTAAGACTAGCCCCGGACTGACAGAGTGGCTATTCATAGTTATCCCGTCACGGAGGGGTTAAGTAAAATTAGGAATACAGTGAGGATGGAAGCTTTCTTGGAACAATACATTACTTGCCCAGACAACTTTGAAAGTATATCAAGTTTCGTGGATGTAAATGCGAGAATGGTCAAAGCAACGTGTAAGTATAGGTACAAACGCTTTATGATTTTTATGAGAAAGTTAATTCATATAAAATTGAATTTGGTAATTAAAATTTAATTCAAATCTTTAAAGTCAAAACTATTCTCGTCTCTGTATCATTTGGGTCGTACAATAGATATGTTTCATCACTTATATATATTTCTGTTTGCTTGTTCTCGGATCACCATCTTTAATTTTCATTTTACCTGACCTTCGCCAAGTCATGTGAGGTCACTGGAGGACATGTGAGGTGACATAGGTGATTTATATAAAAAAATGTTCATTGACCCAGAAAATAAGAGATCGGATTAGGTCAGATCCGACCTTCAAGTTCATATGTGGTCAGAAATGTTTATGTAGTTCTTTTATAACTAGAGTTTTTTCCTTAGAGTCCTAGAATCAGGATTAAGAAAGAAAGGTCAACTGGCCAGGCTGAAAAGGTCTGAAATACCAGAGGAAGCGCGTGATTAAAAAAGTCAATGACACAGCCACATCCAAGACCTTTCCCTGATCTTCGTAATTCTCCCTGGCGTGTGTGTGCGTATGCAATGTCATTTATAAAGAATGTCAGTCCACTTTGAATTCATGCTCCGCCCACGACCCGTGACGTCAGTATGTGATGGGACAGTGAGGTTGACCACTGGTCACTGAGTCAGTTATGGTTGCTGTATTAATGCCACGTAAAAATGTTGAAGAAGGTGACAAAACATGGATTGGTACAATATGTAGGAAAGAAGGCAGTCTCATGACCCCAAGTACCACATTTTGGGAGGGGCTGAAAAAATGGAAAATATGTTTAAATGTTACCATAGAAATACAAAAATAGTAGATGGAAGGAATTCTATGCAAAATGTGTCTGGTGAGATCTCAAAATATGTATCACTATTCAGTGATATAACAAAACATTTTGTGAGAAGTAGATACTTTTTCCCTTATTTAGCCAATTATAAGGCATCGTCATTGATTCCATATGATTATATTGAAAGTAGAGAATAGGTTCCCAAGCTTCTTTAGGGAGTGACGAACAATAGACACATGCGTTTTATAAGCAGAAAAGCTGTGAAGGTGGCATGTCTCCATTTCACTTTGTGGTGTCAATTATTTTTATCTACATTTTGTATCATCAATTTTGTTTTTAAATCCTTTCCATTGATAATGAGAGTGAATACTTGGTTCTGAAGGATAGCCAGAATGTAAATATGCTGGCCAATTGATTTAAATACAGCTTACGAACTATTTTATACAGTCGTTTTTTCCTTCGTTGTCGCCTGACTGAAGTTTCCAATTTATTCTTGAGAGGTTAAAATCACCGCATAAAATGGCATTTTTATTTTCTATTACTGATTTTGTCTCTTCGTTTAGCAAATTGTCATGTACTGTAGTAGTTTTGGGGGACGATATACTGTACCAATGACTAAATGTTTTCCATTTACTTTGAGTTTGACGTATAAAAAATCATATGCATCGTGTTTGTCTTTGTTTATTTCGATTATACCCAGGTTATCTCTAGTGAATAAAAGAACTCCACGCCCTTTTTTATGTGTCCTACAGTTAGCAAAAACTTGATAACCTGGGATAGCTACTTCTGCCAAATAATGTTTATCGTTAAAATTTAACCATGTTTCTGTTATACTAATTATATCAGGATTTTCGGTAATTACGTATGCAAGCAGTTCGTCTCTTTTTCCAATAATGCGCCTTGCGTTTGTAGAGATAAGGTTTAATTTGTTACGCCCGTGTCTTATGAGTGGACCCGAACGCGATGTGTTCAGTGAACATCCTGCTTGGAGTTGTCCTCTGGATCTGGCACCGGATCCGATTCTGTCTGGCTATCTGTTTCTACCTGCCTATCGTTTTCTACCTGCATGTCCATCTCCTTCCTCAGTGTTGGCATTGTTTTCATCGTTTTGAGAGACTGGAATCTCATCTATACATTCGCCAATTACTCTTTCTAATCTCGCTTTACCAACACTGTTGAGATGTAAGCTATCTCGACTATACTTGTAAGCCATCTCGACTATACTTGTAAGCCATCTCGACTATACATCGAGTCTGATGCATTCCACCGACATCTATCTCATTATTGAAGATAGGAGGCATTCATTTACTCCTATATAATATTAAATAGGTTAATCAGAAGTGGGCATTCCAGATCTGTGTACCTCTTATAATTCCCACATTTTTAACATCATCATCTTGACGTGTGTCGTGTATGTGTCACCATATGGTATACACTATCAGTCAATCAGATGTATTCAGGAGTGACCGAGAAGGGTCTCCGCCACCTTACAGCGAACGGAGTAGACATTTTACATTTACAAGACGTATATACACTTGCAAACTGGTGTGTTTCCTCATACAGTTATTCTCTTTAAATTTATGCAGGAACGGAGGGACGTTTACTTACTGAAGGAGTTACCAGTCAAGCTGTGGGACTTCTCAAACTTCCTGGGAGACAGAAAATGGTTCGTCAGTAATCAAGACGTAAGTAATAAAAAATGCTGTACTCTCATTATATAATTACAGTTGCCTTGACTAGTAACGAGCACGTTGTTTATTTGGTTTGGTCAAATTTGTCAGAACTGTGTTTGTTTTATTCGTTGAAATATTTAATGAATGACAGAACTTCTTTCTGCTTCAGTATTCAGCAAAAGGATTCTATGAAAGCAAACACAGTGGTGTCATAATTTACCAGATCTACTAATCTCTGTGCTCGTTATTAATGCAAGTGGGTGCGAATGGGTGCTGATCGACAAACCTGCACACACACACTCGTTGATTCAACACAGGTTAAAGAGTGTTGGCCTGCATCACCCCTAGCATCCAGAGTCGAGACGGTGCCACAGGTAGCGGTTGACAGAGAGAAGGTGGATATATACATCTGGCCATAACTGTACATCTACAATTTACATCATATTGTTCACTACTTCCTGACTTTCCAATTTCATGATAAATTTAAGATACTGTAGAGCAATGGACCGTGTGCAGGAGTATCAATGTTGTTGAGGATGGCATGGTATTGGATCGATGGCTCCATAGACAGGACCATCGTACCGGTACCACGTTATCATCAACACTACGGATGTCTTGCGTATACAGTGGTGCAAACAGCAGGGGTTTAATGAGTCGCGTAGCTGTAATGTAAAGGATATGAATGGTGATCGAACGAGAATGAAAGTGGTGAACGCTTAATACTGTACTGTACATCAATGTTAGTGGTTAATCTGGAGCTACTGATTACCCGAAATTATATTAAAGAGGACACTACAATTTTGTTACTGTTACTCTGCATACTTTGGAGGAATAAAATCACTCTAATATACTAAAAGTGTATTACCCCCGTAAAGGTGTTGGTTTGCTAATAATTTAGGTGTATGTGTGTGAAGATTTGGTCTGCAAGAGTAAAGGCACAAAGTGGCTTAAGCAGTGTTTATGTTTAGTCCCATTGAACGAGTATTGAGCCCCTAAGAGTAGTGGTTTGGATCATTGATTTGCCTTGTAATGACAGAAGTATGAATCCTAGTTCTCGTAATTCTTACTGATACGTGAGCATCACTGCATGGAAGCAAACAACCCCTAACCCTGTACTCTATATTTTACCAACAGATCACTGTAGCGGATTTCTTCATCTACGAACTGCTAGATCACCACGTGTATATTAAACCTACCATTCTAGACAACTACAAGAATATCCAGATGTTTATGCAACGGTTTCGTGAACTACCTCGCATTAAGGAATACTTGGCATCTCCAGACTGCCTCAGAGGGCCAGTTTTCAATATCTACTCTCAGTATGAGGTAGAACAAAGAAAATAACTTTGAGCAGAGCAAACACAATAGACTATGTTTGGTATATTGGAGGCTTACTGATTCTTCCAAACTATGCCAGCAAACAATTCATCTAAATAATGTTAATAGAGGTTCTGTTTTTTGACATAGTTTATCATAGTTATCAAAAAGAGGTTTTTCCCTTTATTTTAACAACATCATTATAGTATAATTTTGCTCCACTATAACTCAACGGCGAGAGAACCTTATTGCTTTGTAATATCTTCTGATAAAGCATTATGTTATGAGAGGGAGATTGGGGAGAAATGAGAATGGCCAATCTGACTATCAAGAATGAAAACTTAATTAAAACAATATGTATTAATAACCCCTCATGTAACAAACCAGGTTTTATATTACTGGGTGTAAAACCAAACACGAAGTAAAAACAAATTACAGTAACTATTAACACTAATAAGTAGGACAAACACAATACAGTGAATGAAATTAAATTAGATATTCCCGTACTGTACCTCAAAGAATAAATCACTCACTCAACACTTGATAAATGCACAGCAAACATAATATATAGTATGCCTATATATACAGTACTTGCGAGCTCATGGGGCTACACACTAGTAAATCACAAGAAATAATGACAGCAATAACAATTATTAGAATAATATTAATGCAATATTAATAAACAAATACTCCACTGTTAATAATAATTCACTTAATAACATGATAATTATAATGATGAGACTTCACTTACTTACTCAACAGTTACAGTCTGGTAATTTTATAGAATACTCCAATCATTATGAAACTTGGTGTGTTTGTGTATAGTACTATAGTGATTGTCCACAGCTAATGTGAAGATGTTCTCTCAATTATTTGTATTTTACTTATTTTTTATACAACTTTAGTGGTCTCGATTAAATTGATACAGATCGGTTGATTTTGTGCTGAAACTAATTTTCTTTACACTGAAATGTAAATTGAATGTTTCTCTACATATGCAAGTGAGAAATTATAATCATATATGGAACAGACAAAAGACTTCCATATGACATAATTACTGGAAATTCTCCTCCAGCATATAATATGGATGATTATTCCATTAGACAACTACAAGTGTTTAATAACATCCATAAGGAAGTTAGGAAACACCTAGAGGGTAGCAGGCAGGAGATGATGATCAAACAACATACTCAAGCTGTGAAGATAGATGTTGCTGTAGGGGAGAATGTCATGGTAAAATCCCCAGAAAGAGTATCAAAGTTAACTCCAAAGTTTGTTGGTCCATATGAAATGATTGACATGGCCCATTGAAGCAAATTAAAAATAAAATATATAAAAACGGAGAAGGTAGAAATAGTGCATGTAGATAGGTGTAAAAAGATAAACTTAAATAAACAACCCACAACACACACAGCATAATCACAAGAAATAAGAAACTCCACTCCCACATCTAGTACTACAAATACATACAGACAAAAACTAAAGACGTCATCTGGTCGTCCAAGCGGAGGATTGGGGTACCAAGACCGTCTTGGGAACGCTTGGTTTCAGTGACGAGAACTGACCAAATACGTAGAATCTGTGTTCTCGTCGTCCAGATACGGATTGGGCAGAAACAAAAGAAAGTTTGTAAACAAAGTCGTAAGAAAATACTACAAATTGGTCTACTTTTCCTTCACTTTTCTCATATTATGAAGCAAATTTGTGTCCTAAGTTGCATGTATTATACACCAAAAGATGCAGAATTAAGAAACGAATAAGATGAGACCAACTAGAAGTCTCTTAATATGATCTTTAGTTGAAGACTTGCGATTTTTATTACTTTATTCTCGATTTTCGGTGAAAAATTATTTAATATAATAATAATAATAAAAAATAAATAATATAATAATAACGACCTAAATTTGACTGATTCAGATAATAAAAATTATTAATAAAAAAAAAATAGTTAATTAGCGGCGGCGCCAGTGGCAGCGGGGGCGACGACGACGACGATAATAATTAATAAAAAAAATATATAAAAAAAAATAATAATAATTATTATTACAAAAAAATAAAAAATAAAAATTATTAATTAAAAAAAAAAAGTTAATTAGCGGCAGCGGCGACGACGACGACGATAATAATTATTAAAAAAATATAAAATATAAAAATTATTAATTAAAAAAAAAAAAAAGTTAATTAGCGGCGGCGGGGGCGACGGCGTCAGCTGCGGCGATAATAATTAATAATAAAAATATATATATATATTAAAAAAAAATACAAATAAAAATTATTAATTAAAAAAAAAAAAGTTAATTGGCGGTGGCGGCGGCGGAGGCAGGGGCGGCGGCGGCGGGGGTGGCAGCGGCGGCGGCGACGACAACGACGACAATTATTAATAAAAAAAAATAAAAAAAAAAATAATAATAATAATTATTTTAAAAAAAAATAAAATTAAAAATTTTTAATTGAAAAAAAATAATAATAATTAACGGTGTCGGCGACGACGACGACGACGACGATAATAATTAATAAAAATAAAAAAATAATTAAAAAAAAATAAGAAAAAATAATTATTAAAAAAAATATATTAATAAAAAAAATAGTTTATTAGCGGCGGCGGAGGCGATGGCGGGGACGGCGGAGGCGGCGGCGGCGACGACGATAATAATTAATAAAAATAAATATTAAAAAAAATAATAAAAAAAAATGATTATTAAAAAAAAATAAAACATAAAAATTATTATGTCGATAGCAATAATAAATAATAATAAAAAATAATAATAATGTCGACAGCAATAATAAATAATAATAATAATAATAATAATAATATCAACAGCAATAATAATAAATAATAATAATGTCGACAGCAATAATAAATAATAATAATAATAATAATAATAATAATGTCGATAGCAATAATAATAAATAATAATGTCGACAGCAATAATAAATAATAACAACAATAAATAATAATGTCGTCAGCAATAATAATAATAATAATAAATAATAATGTCGACAGCAATAATAAATAATAATAATAATAATAAATAATAATAATGTCGACAGCAATAATAAATAATAATAATTAATAATAATAATAATGTCGACAGCAATAATAAATAATAATAATAATAAATAATAATAATGTCGACAGCAATAATAAATAATAATAATAATAAATAATAATAATGTCGACAGCAATAATAAATAATAATAATAATAAATAATAATGTCGACAGCAATAATAAATAAAAATAATAATAAATAATAATGTCGACAGCAATAATAAATAAAAATAATAATAAATAATAATGTCGACAGCAATAATAAATAAAAATAATAACAAATAATAATGTCGACAGCAATAATAAATAATAATAATAAATAATAATAATGTCGACAGCAATAATAAATAAAAATAATAATAAATAATAATAATGTCAAGAGCAATAATAAATAATAGTAATAAATAATAATAATGTCGACAGCAATAATAAATAATAATAATAAATAATAATAATGTCGACAGCATTAATAAATAATAATAATAATTAATAATAATGTTACCAGCAATAATAAATTATAATAATAAATAATAATAATGTCGACAGCAATAATAAATAATAATAATGTCGACAGCAAAAATAAATAATAAATAATAATAATAATGTCGACAGCAATAATAAATAATAATAATAATAAATAATAATGTCGACAGCAATAATAAATAATAATAATAATAAATAATAAGGTCGACAGCAATAATAATAATAATAATAAATAATAATGTCGACAGCAATAATAAATAATAATAATAATAATAATGTCGACAGCAATAATAATAATAATAATAAATAATAATGTCGACAGCAATAATAAATAATAATAATAAATAATAATAATAAATAATAATAATGTCGACAGCAATAATAATAATAAATAATAATAAATAATAAATAATTATAATAATAATAATAATAATAATAATAATAATAATAATAATAATAATAATAATAATAATAATAATAATAATAATAATAATAATAATGTTGACAGCAATAATAATAAATAATAATGTCGACAGCAATAATAAATGAAAATAATAATAAATAATAAATGTCAACAGCAATAATCAATAAAAATAATAATAAAAAATAAATGTCGACAGCAATAATAAATAAAAATAATAAAAAATAAATGTCGACAGCAATAATAAATAAAAATAATAATAAATAATAAATGTCGACAGCAATAATCAATAAAAATAATAATAAATAAATGTCGACAGCAATAAAAAATAAAATAATAATAAATAATAAATGTCGACAGCAATAATAAATAAAATAATAATAAATAATAAATGTCGACAGCAATAATAAATAAATGTCGACAGCAATAATAAATAAAAATAATAATAAATAATAAATGTCGACAGCAATAATAAATGAAATAATAATAAATAATAAATGTCGACAGCAATAATAAATAAAATAATAATAAATAATAAATGTCGACAGCAATAATAAATAATAAATGTTGACAGCAATAATAAATAATAAATGTTGACAGCAATAATAAATAAAAAAAATAATAAATAATAATGTCGACAGCAATAATAAATAAAAATAATAATAAATAATAATGTCGACAGCAATAATAAATAAAACTAATAATAAATAATAAATGTCGACAGCAATAATAAATAAAAAAAATAATAAATAATAAATGTCGACAGTAATAATAAATAAAAATAATAATAAAGTCGACAGCAATAATAAATAAAAATAATAATAAATAATAAATGTCGACAGCAATAATAAATAAAAATAATAATAAATAATAAATGTCGATAGCAAAAATAAATAAAAATAATAATAAATAATAAATGTCGACAGCAATAATAAATAAAAATAATAATAAATAATAATAATGTCGACAGCAATAATAAATAAAAATAATAATAAATAATACTGTCGACAACAATAATAAATAAAAATAATAATAAATAATAATGTCGACAGCAATAATAAATAATAATAATAATAAATAATAAATGTCGAAAGCAATAATAAATAATAATAATAATAAATAATAATGTCGAAAGCAATAATAAATAATAAATAATAATGTCGACAGCAATAACAAATAATAATAAATAATAAATATCGACAGCAGTAATAAATAATAATAATAAATAATAATAATGTCGACAGCAATAATAAATAATAATAATAAATATTAATAATGTCGACAGCAATAATAAATAATAATAATAAATATTAATAATGTCGATAGCAATAATAAATAATAATAATAATAAATAATAATAATGTCGACAGCAATAATAAATAATAATAATATATAATAATAATGTCGACAGCAATAATAAATAATAATAATAATAATAAATAATAAATGTCCACAGCAAAAATAAATAATAAATAAAAAATGTCGAAAGCAATAATAAATAATAATGTCGACAGCAATAAAAAATAATAAATAATAATAAATAATAAATGTCGACAGCAATAATAAATAATAATAATAAATAATAATAATGTCGACAGAAATAAAAAATAATAATAATAAATATTAATAATGTCGACAGCAATAATAAATAATAATAACAATAAATAATAATAATGTCGACAGCAATAATAAATAATAATCATAAATAATAATAATGTCGACAGCAATAATAAATAATAATAATAATAAATAATAATGTCGACAGCAATAATAAATAATAATAATAATAAATAATAATGTCGACAGCAATAATAAATAATAAATAATAATAATGTCGACAGCAATAATAATAATAAATAATAATAATACCGACAGCAATAATAATAATGTCGACAGCAATAATAATAATAATAAATAATAATAATGTCAACAGCAATAATAATAATAATAATGTCAACAGCAATAATAATAATAATAAATAATATTAATGTTGACAGCAATAATAAATAATAAATAATAATAATGTCGACAGCAATAATAATAATAATAAATAATAATAATGTCGACAGCAATAATAAATAATAATAATAATAAATAATAATGTCGACAGCAATGATAAATAATAATAATAAGAAATAATAATGTCGACAGCAATAATAAATAATAACAGTAAATAATAATAATGTTGACAGCAATAATAAATAAAAATAATAATAAATAATAATGTCGACAGCAATAATAAATAAAAATAATAATAAATTTTAAATGTCGACAGCAATAATAAATAAAAATAATAATAAATAATAAATGTCGACAGCAATAATAAATAAAAATAATAATAAATAATAAATGTCGACAGCAGTAATCAATAAAAATAATAATAAATAATAAATGTCGCCAGCAATAATAAATAAAAATAATAATAAATAATAAATGTCGACAGCAATAATAAATAAAAATAATAATAAATAATAAATGTCGACAGCAATAATAAATAAAAATAATAATAAATAATAAATAATAAATGTCGACAGCAATAATAAATATAAATAATAATTAATAATAAATGTCGACACCAATAATAAATAAAAATAATAATAAATAATAAATGTCGACAGCAATAATAAATAAAAATAATAATAAATAATAATATCGACAGCAGTAATAAATAAAAATAATAATAAATAATATTGTCGACAGCAATAATAAATAAAAATAATAATAAATGTCGACAGCAATAATAAATAATAATAATAATAAATAATAATGTCCACAGCAAAAATAAATAATAATAAATAATAAATGTCGAAAGCAATAATAAATAATAATGTCGACAGCAATAACAAATAATAAATAATAATAAATAACAAATGTCGACAACAATAATAAATAATAATAATAATAATGTCGACAGCAATAATAAATAATAATAATAATAAATAATAATGTCGACAGCAATAATAAATAGTAATAATAATAAATAATAATAATGTCGACAGCAATAATAAATAATAATAATATATAATAATAATGTCGACAGCAATAATAAATAAAAATAATAATAAATAATAAATGTCGAGAGCAATAATAAATAAAAATAATAATAAATAATAAATATCGACAGCAATAATAAATAAAAATAATAATAAATAATAAATGTCGACAGCAATAACAATTAAAAATAATAATAAATAATAAATGTCGACAGCAATAATAAATAAAAATAATAATAAATGTCGACAGCAATAATAAATAAAAATAATAATAAATAATAATGTCGACAGCAATAATAAATAAAAATAATAATAAATAATAAATGTCGACAGCAATAATAAATAAAAATAATAATAAATAATAAATGTCGACAGCAATAATAAATAAAAATAATAATAAATAATAAATATCGACAGCAATAATAAATAAAAATAATAATAAATAATAAATGTCGACAGCAATAATAAATAAAAATAATAATAAATAATGTCGACAGCATTAATAAATAATAATGTTGACAGCAATAATAAATAAAAATAATAATAAATAATAATATCGACAGCAATAATAAATAATAATAATAATAAATAACAAATATCGAAAGCAATAATAAATAATAATGTCGACAGCAATAATAAATAATAATAAATAATAAATGTCGACAGCAATAATAAATAATAATAATAAATAATAATAATGTCGACAGCAATAATAAATAATAATAATAAATATTAATAATGTCGACAGCAATAATAAATAATAATAATAATAAATAATAATAATAATGTCGACAGCAATAATAAATAATAATAATATATAATAATAATGTCGACAGCAATAATAAATAATAATAATAATAAATAATAATAATGTCGACAGCAATAATAAATAATAAATATATAATAATGTCGACGGCAATAATAATAATAAATAATAATAATGTCGACATCAATAATAATAATAAATAAAAATAATAATGTCGACATCAATAATAATAATAATAATGTCGACATCAATAATAATAATAATAAATAATAATAACGTCGACAGCAATAATAATAATAATAATGTCAACAGCAATAATAATAATAATAAATAATAATAATGTCAACAGCAATAATAATAATAATAAATAATAATAATGTCGACAGCAATAATAAATAATAAATAATAATAATGTCGACAGCAATAATAAATAATAATAAATAATAATAATAAATAATAATAATGTCGACAGCAATAATAAATAATAATAATGTCGACAGCAATAATAAATAATAATAATATATAATAAATAATAAATGTCGACAGCAGTAATAAATAAAAATAATAATAAATAATAAATGTAGACAGCAATAATAAATAAAAATAATAATAAATAATAAATGTCGACAGCAATAATAAATAAAAATAATAATAAATAATAAATGTCGACAGAAATAATAAATAATAATAATAATAAATAATAATAAATAATAATAATAATAAATAATATTGTCGGCAGCAATAATAAATAAAAATAATAATAAATAATAAATGTCGACAGCAATAATAAATAATAAATACTAATAAATAATAAATGTCGACAGCAATAATAAATAAAAATAAAAATAAATAATAAATGTCGACAGCAATAATAAATAAAAATAATAATAAATGTCGAAAGCAATAATAAATAATAAATAATAAATGTTGACAGCAATAATAAATAACAATAATAATAAATAATAATGTCGACAGCAATAATAAATAATAAATAATAATAATGTCGACAGCAATAATAATAATAAGTAATAATAATGCCGACAGCAATAATAATAATGTCGACAGCAATAATAATAATAATAAATAATAATAATGTCAACAGCAATAATAATAATAATAAATAATAATAATGTCAACAGCAATAATAATAATAATAAATAATATTAATGTCGACAGCAATAATAAATAATAAATAATAATAATGTCGACAGCAATAATAATAATAATAAATAATAATAATGTCGACAGCAATAATAAATAATAATAATTATAATATAATAATGTCGACAGCAATGATAAATAATAATAATAAGAAATAATAATGTCGACAGCAATAATAAATAATAACAGTAAATAATAATAATGTTGACAGCAATAATAAATAAAAATAATAATAAATAATAATGTCGACAGCAATAATAAATAAAAATAATAATAAATTTTAAATGTCGACAGCAATAATAAATAAAAATAATAATAAATAATAAATGTCGACAGCAATAATAAATGAAAATAATAATAAATAATAAATGTCGACAGCAGTAATCAATAAAAATAATAATAAATAATAAATGTCGCCAGCAATAATATATAAATATAATAATAAATAATAAATGCCGACAGCAATAATAAATAAAAATAATAATAAATAATAAATGTCGACAGCAAAAATAAATAATAATAAATAATAAATGTCGAAAGCAATAATAAATAATAAATAATAAAAGTCGACAGCAATAATAAATAATAATAATAATAAATAATAATGTCGACAGCAACAATAAATAAAAATAATAATAAATAATAATGTCGACAGCAATAATAAATAAAAATAATAATAAATAATAAATGTCGACAGCAATAATAAATAATATAAAATAAATAATAATAATGTCGACAGCAATAATAAATAAAAATAATAATAAATAATAATGTCGACAGCAATAATAAATAAAAATAATAATAAATAATAAATGTCGACAGCAATAATAAAAAAAAATAATAAATAATAAATGTCGACAGCAATAATAAATAAAAATAGTAATAAATAATAATGTCGACAGCAATAATAAATAAATATAATAATAAATAATAAATGTCGACAGCAATAATAAATAAAAATAATAATAAATAATAAATATCGACAGCAATAATAAATAAAAATAATAATAAATAATAAATGTCGACAGCAATAATAAATAAAAATAATAATAAATAATAAATGTCGACAGCAAAAATAAATAAAAATAATAATAAATAATAAATATCGACAGCAAAAATAAATAATAATAAATAAATGTCGAAAGCAATAATAAATAAAAATAATAATAAATAATAATGTCGACAGCAATAATAATAAATAATAATAATGCCGACAGCAATAATAATAATAATAAATAATATTAATGTCGACAGCAATAATAAATAATAAATAATAATAATGTCGACAGCAATAATAATAATAATAAATAATAATAATGTCGACAGCAATAATAAATAATAATAATAATAAATAATAATGTCGACAGCAATAATAAATAATAATAATAATAAATAATAATGTCGACAGCAATAATAAATAATAACAGTAAATAATAATAATGTTGACAGCAATAATAAATAAAAATAATAATAAATAATAAATGTCGACAGCAATAATAAATAAAAATAATAATAAATAATAAATGTCGACAGCAATAATAAATAAAAATAATAATAAATAATAAATGTCGACAGCAATAATAAATAAAAATAATAATAAATAATAAATGTCGACAGCAAAAATAAATAATAATAAATAATAAATGTCGAAAGCAATAATAAATCATAAATAATAAAAGTCGACAGCAATAATAAATAAAAATAATAATAAATAATAATGTCGACAGCAATAATAAATAAAAATAATAATAAATAATAAATGTCGACAGCAATAATAAATAAAAATAACAATAAATAATAAATGTCGACAGCAATAATAAATAAAAATAGTAATAAATAATAATGTCGACAGCAATAATAAATAAATATAATAATAAATAATAAATGTCGACAGCAATAATAAATAAAAATAATAATAAATAATAAATGTCGACAGCAAAAATAAATAATCATAAATAATAAAAATCGACAGCAATAATAAATAAAAATAATAATAAATAATAATGTCGACAGCAATAATAAATAAAAATAATAATAAATAATAATGTCGACAGCAATAATAATAATAAATAATAATAAATAATAATGTCGACAGCAATAATAATAATAATAAATAATAATAATGTCAATAGCAATAATAATAATAATAAATAATAATAATGTCAACAGCAATAATAATAATAATAAATAATATTAATGTCGACAGCAATAATAAATAATAAATAATAATAATGTCGACAGCAATAATAATAATAATAAATAATAATAATGTCGACAGCAATAATAAATAATAATAATAATAAATAATAATGTCGACAGCAATAATAAATAATAATAATAATAAATAATAATGTCGACAGCAATAATAAATAATAATGTCGACAGCAATAATAAATAATAACAGTAAATAATAATAATGTTGACAGCAATAATAAATAAAAATAATAATAAATAATAAATGTCGACAGCAATAATAAATAAAAATAATAATAAATAATAAATGTCGACAGCAATAATAAATAAAAATAATAATAAATAATAAATGTCGACAGCAAAAATAAATAATTATAAATAATAAATGTCGAAAGCAATAATAAATCATAAATAATAAAAGTCGACAGCAATAATAAATAAAAATAATAATAAATAATAATGTCGACAGCAATAATAAATAAAAATAATAATAAATAATAAATGTCGACAGCAATAATAAATAAAAATAACAATAAATAATAAATGTCGACAGCAATAATAAATAAAAATAGTAATAAATAATAATGTCGACAGCAATAATAAATAAATATAATAATAAATAATAAATGTCGACAGCAATAATAAATAAAAATAATAATAACTAATAAATGTCGACAGCAAAAATAAATAATCATAAATAATAAAAGTCGACAGCAATAATAAATAAAAATAATAATAAATAATAATGTCGACAGCAATAATAAATAAAAATAATAATAAATAATAATGTCGACAGCAATAATAATAATAAATAATAATAAATAATAATGTCGACAGCAATAATAATAATAATAAATAATAATAATGTCAATAGCAATAATAATAATAATAAATAATAATAATGTCAACAGCAATAATAATAATAATAAATAATATTAATGTCGACAGCAATAATAAATAATAAATAATAATAATGTCGACAGCAATAATAATAATAATAAATAATAATAATGTCGACAGCAATAATAAATAATAATAATAATAAATAATAATGTCGACAGCAATAATAAATAATAATAATAATAAATAATAATGTCGACAGCAATAATAAATAATAACAATAATAAATAATAATGTCGACAGCAATAATAAATAATAACAGTAAATAATAATAATGTTGACAGCAATAATAAATAAAAATAATAATAAATAATAATGTCGACAGCAATAATAAATAAAAATAATAATAAATAATAAATAATAAATGTCGACAGCAATAATAAATAAAAATAATAATAAATAATAAATGTCGACAGCAATAATAAATAAAAATAATAATAAATAATAAATGTCGACAGCAATAATCAATAATAATAATAATAAATAATAAATGTCGCCAGCAATAATAAATAAAAATAATAATAAATAATAAATGTCGACAGCAATAATCAATAAAAATAATAATAAATAATAAATGCCGACAGCAATAATAAATAAAAATAATAATAAATAATAAATGTCGACAGCAATAATAAATAAAAATAATAATAAATAATAAATGTCGACAGCAATAATAAATAAAAATAATAATAAATAATAAATGTCGACAGCAAAAATAAATAATAATAAATAATAAATGTCGAAAGCAATAATAAATAATAAAAAATAAAAGTCGACAGCAATAATAAATAAAAATAATAATAAATAATAATGTCGACAGCAATAATAAATAAAAATAATAATAAATAATAAATGTCGACAGCAATAATAAATAATAAATGTCGACAGCAATAATAAATAAAAATAATAATAAATAATAAATGTCGACAGCAATAATAAATAAAAATAGTAATAAATAATAATGTCGACAGCAATAATAAATAAATATAATAATAAATAATAAATGTCGACAGCAATAATAAATAAAAATAATAATAAATAATAAATGTCGACAGCAATAATAAATAAAAATAATAATAAATAATAAATGTCGACAGCAATAATAAATAAAAATAATAATAAATAATAAATATCGACAGCAATAATAAATAAAAATAATAATAAATAATAAATGTCGACAGCAATAATAAATAAAAATAATAATAAATAATAAGTGTCGACAGCAATAATAAATAAAAATAATAATAAATAATAAATGTCGACACCAATAATAAATAAAGATAATAATAAATAATAAATGTCGACAGCAATAATAAATAAAAATAATAATAAATAATAATGTCGACAGCAATAATAAATAAAAATAATAATAAATAATACTGTCGACAGCAATAATAAATAAAAATAATAATAAATAATAATGTCGACAGCAATAATAAATAATAATAATAATAAATAATAATGTCCACAGCAAAAATAAATAATAATAAATAATAAATGTCGAAAGCAATAATAAATAATAATGTCGACAGCAATAACAAATAATAAATAATAATAAATAACAAATGTCGACAACAATAATAAATAATAATAATAAATAATAATAATGTCGACAGCAATAATAAATAATAATAATAAATATTAATAATGTCCACAGCAAAAATAAATAATAATAAATAAAAAATGTCGACAGCAATAATAAATAAAAATAATAATAAATAATAAATGTCGACAGCAATAATAAATAAAAATAATAATAAATAATAAATGTTGACAGCAATAATAAATAAAAATAATAATAAATAATAAATGTCGACAGCAATAATAAATAAAAATAATAATGTCGACAGCAATAATAAATAATAATAAATAATAAATGTCGAAAGCAATAATAAATAATAATGTCGACAGCAATAATAAATAATAATAAATAAAAATGTCGACAGCAATAATAAATAATAATAAATAATAAATGTCGACAGCAATAATAAATAATAATAATAATGTCGGCAGCAATAATAAATAATAATAATAATAATAAATAATAATGTCGGCAGCAATAATAAATAATAATAAATAATAATGTCGGCAGCAATAATAAATAATAATAATAAATAATAATGTCGCCAGCAATAATAAATATTAATAATGTCGGCAGCAATAATAAATAATAATGTTGGCAGCAATAATAAATAATAATGTCGACAGCAATAATAAATAATAATAATAAATAATAATAATAATAAATAAATAATAATTAATAAATAATAAAAATAATAATAATAATAAATTATAATTAATAATAATAATAAATTATAATTAATAATAAATTATAATTATTAATAATAATAATAATAATAATAATTGAATAGTGACTCAAGAAACAAATGGTCAAAATTAAATAAGGAATATAAGAACTTAATATATATAACGGATACAGAGTTGAGACAACAAAACCCCGAACAGATAAAACGGAAAATAATGCAGTGGGATCAACAAAAATGGGAAGAAGAAAAACAGAGCAAAAGCAGCATAAAAATCTACACGAAATGGAGGAAGGAAATAGGGAAACAAGAGGAAATCTACGACAACACACCTGCTTCAATCACGCTATATAAATGTTAAATGTCGCACAAACACCTTAAACCTAAATGATAGAAGATTTACAAATTATAACACAAAGTGTATAAATTGTGAAGAACCCTATGAGAATCTTCAACACTTTCTACTTGAATGTCCCGGTTATACAGAAGTAAGAACACAAATAAATGAACTACAACAACCGTACGAAGAAGATAAGGAAGAAATATTGGGGAAACTTCTATTCGACAGCACCAACTTGGAAAATATTAAAGAAGGAATTCACAAATTTTGGAGAGAGAGAAAAGGCAAGAAAGCAACAACCGGAAATACAACAACAACAACAATAATCATAACTCCAGAGGGGCCGTTACAAAGGCTACCCCTCCAAATGTTCATCATCATTAAGTTAGGTTAGGTCACAGTAGTTAACTCTGGTCCACATTAAGTTAGGTTAGGTTAGGTCACAGTAGTTAATAATTCAGTACTTACCGTCTGTTATCTTGTTGGTTATTCTATGTTCCACTCCACCAGTAGATGTTGCTCCACACATGGCCTCTCTCATTATTATTAATCAATTGTAATCCTCATATGTTTCAAGTTGTAACACTATAATCACTTGTAATACTCATATAATACACTTTCTAACTGTATTGTTCGTCACCATGCTGAATTTCATAGCATTATTTTGGAGTAGCCTATATATATTGTTCCTGAAAACACACATCCACTTTCCAATTGGGCACACACACAGTATATTGGTATAGAGTATATACCAATATATATATATATATATATATATATATATATAGTTGTAAATCTAAATCACGAAGGAGCGGTACGTCCTAACGACACGGAGGCCACTAGTGGAATGGCAATGGTGGGAGGGTTCAAGTCCAACGGTTATAATTTTTTTTTTCTACCTGTCCTTGCCCAACCGACCACAAGGTTTAACGGTTATCCTGGGTGTGTGTGGTGAGTTGCTCAATGCTCTAAACCACTTTCTCTTTTTTTTATGCTTGTTATCAATTAGTGGAGGCTATTCAAGAACATTATTTTGTGGTGTATACGATGTGTGTTAGAGGTACGATGGCTCTATAGACAAACAATAACAGCAGGGCCATTCGTACCATTACCATACCATCGTACAATACCATGGATATAGTAATTTCTGGCATAAGATATCATTGTTTGTTTTGGTCGTTATGAGATTAGAGCCGGTAGTTCGCCACGCCGATTATTAAGGCTAGTTTCACAGTGGCTTAATAATTAACAGGGGGCACGAGTCGGGATGGAGAAAGTAATGAGAGTGTGTATGAGAGATGTGGTATGAGTAAGAAAGCAATTGGTAATGAGTGTGGTGTGGTTGAGAGTGAAGCGTAATACATTGAGGTGGTTTGGATATGCTTCCTCTCTCCCTTATGCTCTTCCTTGGTTATTATACCAGTAACATTTGTAAAGTACTAGTTAGTATCAATGAGACAACAAGAGGAGTGCCATTGTTAATTAAGGAAACTGAACTGCTCTAAACCATTGCATATAATTATCAGGGCATACATTGTTAGTAAAGGAAAAAGTTTCCTTGAATTAAATATTGAATATCTATTTTTGCAAATGACTGTAAGTCTGGATTAAAGTATATTTAGCTTTAACCTACTCTCAGCAAAGGAGGTCGAGGAGATGGGCGATACTGAAGGAAGACTCTCCGCTTATGCTTCAACTAAATGGGACTGTATGCAACTGCAGGCATCATTTGGGTCATCGAATGCACGTTCACAGTGCACACACACAGTCCTCTGGAAGTAAAGAATTTAATGTAGTAACCTACCATGGTGAGAAACAGTTAAAGAAGGGAATACAGTATCTGGTACTTGACATATTAAACACACATACATAATAAACTACATTTGCAATGTAGTACAAAAATTACCTCTCCCTATATAACGATAAGAAAGTTATTGAATTAGTTAGACCTAACTTAATTATTTTATAGAATTTATTGCTGTTCTGTAGCAGTGTCCGGCTAGGTCCCGGTTAGGTCATGGTAGTTTAACAAGGTTAGGTGCCATTGGTTGCTCTGGTTAGGTGCCGGTAGTTTGCTCCAGTTAGGCCCTGGTTAATTTATTACGGTTATTTCCCAGTATTTTGCCCAGGTTAGATCCCAGAAGTCTGTTGCGGTCTAGGCAACATCTACAAGAAACCATTGCATATAAATATCAGGGCATACAGTACTTGATAGTACTGTTAAACTGTATTTTTGCAAATAAAGTTCACGGTAATAATAATATACATTGGTATACGTATGCGTAAAATAGAAACTTTATTATATTCACACACTTCATTTAAAAGTAGCAAAGGTGATCTAGCAACACTGTATATAATTATACTTGTGTTTAACCAAAAATTAGTGGAATGGTGGAAAAAAAAAAGACAAAAAGCTCAGGCAGGCACCGTAGAAAAAAACACAACAATAAATAACAAAAAGGGGAGCCGTTGCAAAGGCAAACTGAAAGTGATAAAGGTGCATGTTATGTTATGTATGTAACGGTATGTTATCGAATGTATAGTGTATAACCAAAAAGATAACAGGGTGTGTATATGTATAGTGTACCCTATAGGCCTATCTAAAATTCTAAGTAGTTGAAGGAATATTATGTATAATATGTATTTCCTGTATTTTACCATGGTTAGGTCCCGGTAGTCTGCCCAGGTTAAGTCCTGGTAGTCTGATGTGGTCTAGGTTAGGTCAGGTCAGGTTATTTCAAAATGCCCCATTTGAATATGCCCTATCTTGGAAATGTGGCATTTGTGGAGGAAATGCCATAGAAAAAAATAGTCTTAGAATGGTCTAAATAAGTGGGTAATGAAGGTAGAAAAACCGTATGCAATATCAGTAATTCATTCAATATTTAACGAAAACATAATGTTATATAGGCCTAATCAAAGAGATAAAGGAATCTGTATAATGTATATGTTTAGTGTATTACCAAAGAGATAAATGGGTAAGAGTTAATGTTGCTGTATATATTACCAAAAATACCCTGTTTTCTATTACCAAGTTCCTAACCTCTTTACTCGCTAATTTATACCATTCTTTTCGGTATTTATCTAGACCATTGCCTATTTTTTTAGCAGTGTTGCCAGACCTGGGCTAGCTCACAGTATTTTGCCCCAATCATTTCTTCTACTTTACCACCATATTTTCCTGGTAGTTTGCCCAGGTTAGGTCCCGGTAGTCTGCCCAGGTTAGGTCCTGGTAGTCTGCTGCGGTTTTGGTTAGGTAAAGGTAGGGTCAGGCTAATGGGGTATTTTAGAAGAAAAGTGTTTTAGAATGTTATTAATTAGTTAGGGTAGGTTGGGTTGGGTTGGTTAGGTTAGGTTGGATTGGGTTGGGTTAGATTAGTATAGGTTGGGTTAGTATAGGACTAGACCATAAGCCCGTGCTATGCACGGTACGATACTTTTTCCTTACCAGCGGTAGCAGTGTGGCCATGGAATGTAAAGAAATAGAGTGAGTTGCCAGGCATACGATAAAAGTGAAGTACTGTATGTGTAATTAAGTAATTAGTGGGGTGTTTTTTGACAAAAATGTCCTCTGTCTCCCCTCACGGTCACACATTTTCCGTGTGTGAATTCCTGGCACTGTAGGTGGTCACATGACAATTTAGGTTGGGTTAGTTAAGGCTAGGTTAGATCAAGTTAGGTAAGGTTAGGTATTATATTTTCAGTGCACAAATGATGTGAAATAAATATTAGTATTTTATGATAAGTCAGTTCAGGTTGGTTAGTACCCACACACACACTTTGATCCTTATCTCTCCTTCTCTCACTCACTCTCTCCACCACGGTACGGTACCCAGAATTATGGCTGGACCTGGGTACCGACAAGTGCTGGTACAACTGAGGCGTCCCGGGAGCAAGTTGTACCAACGGGCCGTGTTCGGGGAGTGTGTCCTGGGAGCCCTGGGAATGACCGGAGGAGAGGGAAGAGTCCAGTGCCATCAACAGGATAACTCACTGTGGTTACAATGCCCTGACCAGCCCACCACTACCACTACTACTACCACCACCACCACCACTACCACTACCAAACTGATGGTAAGTATGGACAGCCGTATCGTATGGGCCGTATGCAAGATCATCCTGAGTACCGGTACGGCCCAATGAGTTTCCAGTTGTAGCAACAAAAACTGACTTTATGGACTTTCTTCCCCCGATCATACACAGACAGCTACTGGCACCTACATCACCCTAGTCAGTTTTGTTGCAGTGTAATAGATTGGAGTAAAACTGAAGATGCTGTCCATTATCCCTGTTTTTTTTTTTGTTTTTTTTTAAATTAAGACTTTCTGAAATCGCCCTAGTTTGGAGCACAGTAGTTTATTTTGGAGACTGTGTTCTGTTGTGCAAATCATGGCATATAAACACAAGCAATTAGGGGTAAATTTGGAAGAGATCGACCACTTTTTAGGGGAGAACATTGGGAATCGGTGGTTTTCATCTAGCCAAACCTAATCAGGCCCACCACATCCTTTGGTCCTAATCTGGTCATCCTTCGGCCTAAACCTAGGCATCCTTTGGCCCTCCTAACCAGGTTATCTTTAGGTCGTAACCTTTTCATCCCATAGATTTTGTAAGAACTTGGAAGTTGCACAATATATCACCTATTGTTATTGATATAAAAGATACATACCAGTACCTAACATAACATAACCTTCAAGTAGGTTCTTGTCAGTATCTCCTGTTTGGTCTGGCTTTGTATACCATTAGACAGGTTATGATTCCTCTTGTATCACTCCACAAGTTGCAGTTTTTCCTCAATATTTTCTTCAATATATTTTTGGAGGTATACCGTACCGTATTTACTGTAAACATTATTTCTCATGCTCAATTAGGCTACTGTACTCACACCCTTGATTTCTTTTTGAGACAGATAAGTAGAAAGTTAGAATACTAGGACAATAATAGAAGGAAATGCATCTAAAGTACGGTATATATACTGTAGATTACAGTAACATTAAAGAACATGTATTACACCATTGAATGTAAATGCTAAAGTGACAAATAAACACTACTGATAAATGAAGAAAAACAAAAAAAACATATCCATAGGTCATACTGTATATACGACATTTGTTGTACACTAACTTGTTTATCTGATACAGCTGTACTCCCCCTTCTACCAACTTGCCATTATTACACATACTTTTGTTATTACAGCACCCTCCCTTCTGTCCCTGTTACCACCTAACTGACACCGGTCGTGGAGTAGATGATGATATGAAGGGACGTGGTGTGGCTGTGGGTGTGGCCGTGCTCTTGGAGGCAGCGGATGGCCTCCTGTTGCTAACCCGCCGCGCCTCACATATGAGGACCTTCCCTAACACTTGGGTCCCGCCCGGAGGACATATTGGTAGGTGTACTGCAACCTGAGGCTCTTTTTTTTCCACTGCTGTGTAGACTGCCAGCACACGGGGGTGTATTATCCTCTTGCATGCAGCAGTATTAACTCCCTCCCCCTTATGGTCCCTTCAGGGCTGGTCTCTTGGAAGGTGCAGCCCCACTTGTAGCTCTTGTGGTAATGTGGACTTGGGCCCACAGCACTGGCTGTGGGATCAAAGACCTTCCCCCCAATCTCCCTGGTGGTCGGAGGCCCCCAGACTCCCTGGTCCAGTAAGCTCTGGTCCCATCTTCTTGGGATGTGCTTTGGTAGCCCAGGCATATAGGGCCATGAAGCCCCTCTTTTAGTTTTATTTGTTTTTTCACTGCGACCAGAGTGTACCAGGGGTGTGTGTAACAAGAAGGCCATTCTGCCCAGGGAGAACATCAACAACAACAACCTATTTGTAGTTTTACAGGATTGAGTCCCTCTAGTAATGTCCCATTTTTTAAACCTAATTATCATAATGTATATTGTATTTCTTTAATGATATGTATGTTTTTGGCACACACCACTTCTTCTGGTAATGCATTCCATTGATCTATTACTCTATTTGGAAAGTTATATTTCTGTATTTATTTCTCTCTTCTTTTCCTTAATATTCCTTGTTGACACAATTCTCTATATCTATCTTTTCATTTTTTGTGACACAAATGTACACCATAATCAGATCTCCTTTCTTTCGTCTTTCTTCCAGTTTAGGTAACTTTAGTTTCTCTAGTCTTTCTTCATAGCTTAGTTCTATTAGACTTGGTACCCATCTTGTTGCTGCTCTTTGTACTTATTCTAATTTAGTGATATATTTCTTTAAATGTGGGTTCCATTTTTTGCTAACAATGTATATACAGTACCGTATAACATGTTTCTCACTTTTTTATTTATATGATCATCTGGTGTCAATTTCTTTTCTATCATTACCCCTAAATCTAAGTAGGGGGTCTTTTGTGTTCCTCTGCTTTATAGGGTTCATAAAACACCTACAGTATAATTATGCTTCAGTAATTAACGATTTTGTGAAACTGGAAGGGAGAGTGAATGTACAGTTGCCCACACATGAATCTGGTATGCCTTGCTACTTGTGAGGTAGTTGCAACAGGAAGGAAAGTGAGCAAAAATTTTATAGTTTGTTGACAAGCAGACAGTACAGTAATAACATTTTACTTTCTGCCTGTCAACAAACTATATCTTTTTTCACTTTCCTTTCTTTTGTAGCCACCTCACAAGTAACGAGCCATACCAGCTTCATGTGTGGCCGACTGTACAATCGCCGACCATGAAAAGTCTACCCCCTCTGCAGACCCTGAGACGAGACCAAGGTAGACTTTTCATGGTCTGCGATTGTACGTGTAGCCCACGTCACTGGATACCAAAAAAAAAATGATAATAATAATTTAAAAAAAACAGGAAAATAGGTTCCTTATGTTAACCATTTATTCCTTCCATACCAAACTACCCATGAGAAAATATTATCCATGAGAAATATCCATGAGAAATATGATAATCACAATCTCTAACACAACAGAGGAGGGAGAGAGTTTGGAGACCGCCGCCTTTCGTGAGCTGGAGGAGGAGACGGGATTGAGTGTGACGGAGGAGGAGCGTCGCACCTGCCGCATCCTGGGTCTGTGGGAGTCTGTGTTCCCGCCCATCCTATCCTTGGGAGACCCCCGGAGACAACATGTGGTGGTCTACTTGCACGTTACTCTCACACGCTCCTCACAACAACTCCAGCAGCTGTTTAAGGTGCACTAGAGTGATTTAATAAGGTTTGTTGTTTTGTGGTCGTGTGTGTATGTCTATTGTGTCATTCTGTGTCTTATGTGTCTTATATAAACATAGTATGTACTGTACTGCATGTTGTAAAATACAGATTATTGCCATTTTTTTCATTGTCAGTACAGTATTGACTCTTCCAAATCAAGTTTCAGGCACTAACTATAAGGCCACTGACTGAATGTCGTAAAACACCCTCGCTGGTACCATAACAGCTGCAGTATTTGGGAATTACCTTCACTTCCCTCCCTCTGTGGCTGGGTACCAGTTCGGAAGTCTTGACGTGTTGTATGTGTGTGTGTGTGTGAGCTGCAGTTGACCTGGACCACGGTAACTTTCTTGATGAAGCCTATGTCCGGTATTGGAAAATTATAAAAAAAGAAAGAAAGAAAAGAAAAAGTAATGTAAATTTAACGGCACGTAGTACTGTAATTACAACAGTCTCTTTATAATTTGGTCCAGTACATTATTTTTTCTTTTAGATTGAAATGTGTTTCTGTAATATGAAAGTGCATTTTATTAGTGAAGAGTTGATGTTCATTGTATATGCAATACACTGTCAATACACTGTACTCATAATTTAGATAAGCATTTATATATGCATTGTCCAGCCTTTACTTGACTAAGTCAGAACTGTACCACATTACATACAGGTACATGCACACGGAATAATCTTTGTCCAGTGTCAAGTTTCTCTTAGTTTGAATGGGACCCATAAAGTGTCTTACTCCTTGTACAGTCTTGGCCTGGAGTAAGTAAGTATCCACCCACTCCCAGCCAACCCTGACATGTGGTGTGGCAACACTTGAAACACTTTATTATGCTTACATAGTATTTATGTCTTACAATATTAGTAACGAATCAACAATTTGTATACCAGCAGCCCATATTGCAACCAAGGATACGAGGGATGAAGCAAGGCAAGACTCATTAACTTAAATTGAAACAGGTGAAACACTTGCCTTCCCTTCACCTTCTGGCTGGCTGGCTCAAGTAACTGATTCACCTCGGGTTGATGAGTTCTGCCCCGCTTCATCCCTCGTATCCACAGTAGCAATGGTGCCACATGTCTGGGTTGGCTGGGAGAGGATGGATACTTACTCTAGGCTGAGACTGTACTGTTAGCCATACATGAAGCTGGTATGGCTCATTACTCGTGAGTTAGCTACAAAAGAAAGGAAAGTGAAAAAAGATGTATTTTGTTGACAAGCAGACAGTAAAATATTATTACTGTCTGCTTGTCAATTAATGTACAACTTTTACTCACTTTCATTCCTGTTGTATCAATTTCACAAGGTAGCGAGGCATACCAGCTTCATGTATGGGCAATTGTACATGTTTGAACATAGAGACTACAATTTTTTTTTTTTTTTTTTTTTTTTTTTTATTATACTTTTATCTATATTTGACCCACTTGCTGCCAGCTGTGTCCTGATGAGGTGGACGCGGCTGTCTGGCTGACTCCTGACCTGGTCCGAATGAGTGTGTGGAGCGAGGAGAAGGCTGGAGTTGACAAGGAGACACTTATACCCGTTACACTCGTCAACAAACACGGCGGTCAGTGGGGCTCGTCTGTCACTAAGTGTTACGTGTTGGGAATGTACAGTTGGCCACACATGAAGCTGGTGGACTCGTTACTTGTGAGGTACAGTAGCTACAAAGGGAAGGAAAGTGAACAAACTATATACTGTATGTAGTTTGTTGACAGGCAGATAGTAAAATGTTATCACTGTCTGCCTGTCAACAAACTATAACTTTTGCTCACTTTCCTTCCAAATATAGTTACCGAGGCATACCAGCTTCATGTGTGGGCAACTGTACAGTCACAAGCACTAATGAGTATTCAGGTGTGCTTTGAATACCTAGAGACAGTAAGTTAATGCACAATAATATCTCCATTGGAATTAGTCCTTTGGTGAATTGGACTGTTCAAAGCTTCAACCAAAGCTGTATACTTATTAGTGCTTGTGACTGTCCATAATAAGTCGGATTGTTCTTGGGTGTTAATGATTATGAAAGCTTATTATTAACTTCTGGAGTCAGTGGTATTCTCTGACAAGTAAAATAATAACTTGATAGTGCCTAAAATTTGAGTATTATATTGAAGTTACATTTCTTGTGCAAAAGAGGTTAGTGTACAGTAGAGTAGTTAATCAAAGGTGGGTGGTTGTTTTGAGTAGTTCCCGTCATGAACCACATATAGTTAGTTTATTCAATGTTGGTGGTGTTTGAAGGAGATGAGTAATGAGTACAGTACTGATAATTTTGCTCCCTAACTACCAGACCAGGCATCTGGTACACTTGAAGCATCATTTCTGCTCAGCAACAAAAACCCGGACACTATAAATATGGAGAGAGTCAGCACTGGTAGCAGGTTAGTTGTTACAATGTTGTACTGTAATTAGACACTGATAAGAAATTAGTACTGAATCAAGCGCATATGTATGTATCCAAGCAAGCAAATGTACACACCACAAGTATACATACAGTCGTGGTCAAATATAATCATCCATATAGGGGTAACTCACGTAATGTTTGGAGTGCAGGCTTCCTCCCAATCTTTCCACAGTCTTGAACATACCCACTCAATCACCTGCATAGGGTAATGTATGGGACACCAAAGGTACTGGCTGCTTGTTGTATTGACTTACCCTTAACTGCAGCCCTAACAGCTCTAGCAATGACTGCCTCCGAGTACAGTACCTCAATCTGTTGGCACCAGCAGGAACCTTTTTGTATTATCTTGGTATCTTTCTGGAAGAAAAAATTGAAGAATGTGTAAAATTTATTGTCAAACCAAGGCTTACGATCTGAAATACCCCACTGTTCAACTATGTTCAATATTCAAATAATGGTTGAAGATACAAAGCTCCTAGGTAAAGTTCTAATCTTGTAGGCAGATAATTGTAATTTAATTCTTCCATATCTTAATTGGGCCACCTCTTCCTTGTTCATATCTTATTTCCTCAGTGCTCTACCAGCCTGAAATGAATTTCCTTACACATGTAAAGATACAAAATTTAACAACAACGAAAACAGAAATTAAAAATTAATATGTTACAGCAAACTTAATGAACTTTTCTGAAATAATCCAAAATATCCTGCTCTGGCCAAATGACCCCAACTGATGGTACTGATGATCTGACTGCAGGTTTGCCCTCTCTCTATGGCTGGAGCAACACCACAAGAGTGAGGAGCAGCAAAGGTCTACCCAGAAGGACCTGTATGGTAGGTTCATGATGGCCAGTGATGACCTCACAACTCCCAAGCCAAGAATGTGAAGGAAAATACATTAGCATAATTATGAACTTTGGATCATAAAGCACTCTGTTTTTATGATTAATAAAAGGGTTATACCAATACAGTGTGTTACTTTGTGTGCAAAGTTGACTTGTACTTTACCAGGTCTTGCATAGCATATAGAACTGTACTGTTCTTTACTTATTTTCAGCATAATTAGTCTGCATACTGAGAGGTACAGTTGCCAAAAAAGGTACAGTATTGCGACAACTATTGATACAACATTAAATATATTAATGTCCATAGTTGTTTGTAATGATTAGAAGTACTGTATGTATTACAGAAGGATATGTATATTTCCTTCTGTTATACATGCTTATAGTCCCTACAAATGTTGTGGATATTACTATGGTTAAAGTTCCATCAAGATTTGTCGCAATACCTTTTTTGGCAACTGTACATGCATCTGACGAGTATATAATTGTACTATCGACTGTACAGATTTTATTAATTCAAAATTTGAATTGGGATGTTGGTTAAGTTTGATTACTTAGCATCTTGTGTATGATTATCCCAGGTATGTGATCACTGAGCATCTTGTGTATGATTATCCCAGGTATGTGATCACTGAGCATCTTGTGTATGATTATCCCAGGTACTGTATGTGATCACTGAGCATCTAGAATTGTTGTGTTTTTTAGCATAAATTATGTATAATGTATTGAAAAGAATAATTATGTATTTGAGTAATTTGTTATTATTGGAGTAAATGTAGCAAGACTAACATAAGTCAGATGTCATATACCAGTAACATTTGTTGTATAAATCAATATTAATTTGAGTGTGTGTTATCTCACTTCAGCACAAGTTTAGGGATACATTGTCTGTATACTGTACAGTAGTTCTTTCAATACTTGAATGTAATCGGCATTAGCGATTGGTCCTGTTTAGCCACTACTTAATAACTTTGTACCAGGATGTTGTTACTGTATTTTCTTATCTTAAGTTAAGATTCTTGATAAGTCCAGGAACAGTTGTGTGCAATATGTAGAATAAGCTGATGCCAGAGCGAGGAGTGCAATAATTAGTTGATGACTTTAAGGCCCCTATACACAGTGCAATAATTAGTTGATGACTTTAAGGCCCCCATACACAGTGCAATCGGGTCGTACGATTAGCTGACAGATCTGGTTGTGGATCATGCATGGGCTGATTATGGTCTGTCTGTAGGTTTGACCTACTATATTGTTTGATGGTCAATAAGTAAAGTAAAGTCTGTATTTTAGGTATTATATTACTCAACAGGAATGATCATTCACAATATCACACAATAAGTCTGAGTTTACACACAAAATATATACAATACAAAATAGTTAAAAATATACACAATTGACTAATGATTAAGTTACTGTAATATGCTCTGCTCTCTAAATACAAAAGTACGACACACGTACAGAGGAGTAGCCTCTGCCACCGTGTGAAGTAGAAGTGTAAATAATAGTGTAAGTGTAAGTGGAAATGGTCAGCCCAGAGATGAGAACACTGGAAGTCTGACGCCTTGGTGGACGGCTGCCGGTGCTTATATAGCCCTGGTGATGACGTAGGGTCAGCCATGTTGATGAGGTGTCCTTCCCTCATTGGTTGGTGCACGATGAACCCTCGGGGTCTTGGTGAACTGCCGACGAGCCAAACTACCACTCTCAATACTTAAGCAGTTTGCTGCGTGAACCGCTACATGTCCAACCGTCTGACAGGAGGTTGGATGGCTACTAAAGCACTGGTTGGTTTTCAGATCTTCCGATCTGGTCAGTTCAGACCGCATCGCACCGTGTATGTGCTGATTGTACAATCTACTTGCCAGTCGCCACTGGCAGTGCAGATGTAGGACGTACTGTACGCCATGAATTTCTCTTGCTGACAGACAGTTCTGGGTAGAGCATTTATAGAACTCTATAGAGAAAATGTGTGCTTGTGAAAAGTAAACGGCAAAGATTACATTGATAGAAATGCAGCTTATGAAATATTATTGGAAAAACTCAAAGAGCATGACAGTGAAGAAAAAAATTAACATTAGAACTGTGTTCAGAAAGGAAAGGGAAAAACTAACTGCCTCGTTGAGAACTGGTGTAAGTGCTGATGATGTCTGCACCTCATTTGGAGAGGGAGGAGGAATGAAAACCATTCAACTGACAATTGGTTGTGAGATGCGGTTGGACCGTATGTGGGCAGGATGTTTCTATCTAATCTGATCGTGCGGCCATAGTGCAACTGTGTGTGGGAGCCTTTATACTGGACATGGTACTATACTTTTGTTTCTTAACTACAGAGCTGCCTGAACATACCGTTGGCCACAATACCCTCGGCCACAATACCCTCAGCTGGACTCCTTAATCTGAATTGGAATATAAAAAAATAAAATTATCTAATCACATCCTTGTTTTCTGTTCATCTGTGTACAGTGATGTTTAAGGTAAAATTGGTATTAGAGTATATCTTTAAATATTTTTAGCTATTGACACTTTCCCTGTGATAAATTACATTTTCCATTGGTAATTGGGGCAAAATATTAAAGTGATAAGGAGCAACAGTACAATTGATAGTCTGAATAATGGGCTCATTTTCAAAGTTACAGATTTTGTTGCACCTGCCATATAAAAGAATTTGTGATCACTTTGAACTTGCATCATAGGAAGGTAGACTAAACAACTTCCATATCCTTGGTTTGAAAGGAAAAGTTGTGATGTAGAAACAAAACAAGGGCTGCCATTAAAGATATTCATGGTACTCTGAGGTCCAAAATTTATTAATAATATTTTTGTTTATTATTGTGAGCAAAATGGTTGGTACAGTTCCGAGCACAAATAAGTATTTGGGTGTGCTTTGAATTCCTAGAGACTGTAAATTAATGCACAATAATATCTCCATTGAAATTAGTTTGTTAGTGAATGTGTAGACTGTTCAAAGCTTCAACCAACACTGTATACTTATTAGTGCCCATGACTGTACATTATTAGCAAGCAAGCATTCAAGTTGGTTTGAATTCAAGATTTTCCAAACTATAATTATGTAAGCTGGGTGGTGAGTGTTAATTATATATACCCACTGGCTGTTCTTGAAGTTCCTCAAGCTGTCTGGTCAAACAGCCCCGAGCTCCTGAGGAAGGCCTCACGGGGAAGGTAGGATTCAGATGGGTGGATGTCAGGAGGTCGTGCATGCAGCTGTGTGTTGTTTTTGAGTGTTTGGATTGACTGATGAGTGATTTGAGTATGGATATGTTTCTGGAGACTGATTTGGGGTGGACAGGTGTAAGTGATGATAGTATTTGTGTATGGTATCGTGTACTGGGTGTTATTTTGATATTCCTTAGCATGTGTGGATGTTGTGCCATGTAGTGTAGTGGATGGTGTGGGTTTGTGGAGGCTGCAGATGGTGTTTGTGTGCCTCTCATGTCAAGATGGTCCTTGATTTTGAGGACTTTGGTTTCATAGTGTAGGTGGTCTGTAGGTGTGCAGCCTGTGATTGTCTTTAGGGCTTTATTCTGTATGGTATGAAGGGTGTTGTGATGAGTCTCAGTGAAGTTTGAGGCCTAGACAGGGCTTGCATAACCCATCACTGATCGAATATATTGTGTGTATACTGTGATTGTGGATTCTTTGTTGTGTCCAAATGTTGTGCTGCTGGCAAGTGATCTGAGGGCTTTAAGTCTTTGCATGCATTTGTTTTTGATGGTCGTGATGTGTTGTTTGAATGTCATGGATGTGTTGTATGTTGTGCCAAGTATTTTGTGTGTGTGTGGTATAGGCAAAGATAATAAACTCTATTATCCTTGGGTATAGGTGTGTTGTTTATGATGAGGCGCGGTGCGTAGCGGTGTTCTGCATTCCAGTTGGTGAGAAGGGTGACAGTTGACTTAGTGGGTGCTATTTTAAGTCTGTTTTTGATGAACCAGGCAGGTATTTAGAGTATTCAGGTATGGTTGGAGGATGTGACTGGCTGTGTCTGCATTTCTGTGTGTACATTTGAGTGTTATATCGTCTGCATATTAGGCTACGTGTATTTGCGTTGCTTGGGGTGTTGGTAGGTCGTGCATGTATAAATTGAAAAGGGTGGGTGAGAACTGGTTCTACTCTACCCAACTTAATTGTAAATGTCTATCATGATTGAATAAGCTCTTCATTAATTAAGTAATATTATTGTCTCAACCATATCATAGGAGGTAATGATGAAAATACGAAAGGAGATCATTCAAATTTCCCGCCTATGTTCATGTGATTAATTAAGGGAACCCGGCCTGAGTGATGTAGTGAGAATATTGGAGGTAAATGAGTCCTTCAAATATTGCCACGACACACACACACACCTATACGGAAGGAGTTTGTTTCGTGGCATGGTCAGGAGAAATCAGCAGAAGCCTTTAGTTTTTATACACGATCAGAGGGTCCTTCAGCCAGGTGGTTACATTAATTGGAGTGCCTTGATTCCTCCAAAGTAGGCCTATGCTAGGAAACAGGACCACAAGAGCAAAAATAATGGTGTTTTGTTGCTTGGAATAGTTTGGAGGATTCAGTTGCTCCAGCTTTGACGTAAATTGTAACTACTGTACTGAGCTTATTTGCTGGTGGTGTATTTATGATGCATACGACGATACGATGGCGTGGTACCGGTACGATATAGGCTACATTGTTTGTCTATGGAGCCATCGTACCGGTACCACGCCATCGTACGTATGCACCATGAATGTTCTTAAATATGGACCATTATTTTAAGCCCCGCGCGACTTCGTCTATTGATCATTTAAAAGCGGAGGATGTGCGCGTGGTCGGTCCTCTCCCAGTAGTGATGATATCTTCGGCTCCTTTGAAGGAACCGGTTCTTTAGGAACTTTTTGGTTTAAGAAACCGGTTCTTAAATGGCTCTTTCGGCTCCCAAGTCACATTTTAAGTGGCTTTTAATTAATTAATATTTCCCATATCATAAGTATAGGCTAATCACAATGATCACATATAATGTTATTAGCTCGATATCTCCCTCACTTCACTCTCACTTCACTCTCACTCCACTCACTTCACTCTCACTATTCTTTCTGTCTTCCTCTCACTCTCCCTCCACTCTCACTCTCCCTCCACTTTCACTATTCTTCCGATCTTTCTCTCCCTCTCCCTTCACTCTCACTATTCTCCCGATCTTTCTCCCACTCTCCCTCCACTCTCACTGTTCTTCTGATCTTTCTCTCACTCTCCCTCCATTCTCACTGTTCTCCCGATCTTTCTCTCACTCTCCCTCCACTCTCACTGTTCTTCTGATCTTTCTCTCACTCTCCCTCCATTTTCACTGTTCTCCCGATCTTTCTCTCACTCTCCCTCCACTCTCACTACTCTTCTCTTTCCTCCACTTACTCTCCCACCACTCTCACAATTCTTTTCTGCCTTTCACTTACTCTCCTTCACTCTCCCTCCACTTTCTTACGTATTAATAACAGTTATAATACGTGTTATGAAATAGTGTATTATTGTCCCTGTACAGGTACAGTCGGCAAAAAAAGTAATGGAACCACCCCTCCATTAATTTTAGAATTTTTATCATGGTAGGGACATTGTCGAAGTGCTCTGCCAAGATCAGAGTGGCAGTTCGCTAACTTCGAACGCTTCCTGCCCAGCTGTAGTTGGAGTTTCGTTTCATGAGGCGGTCGTTAAGACCTTTTGGGATGCTGGCCAGTTTCTTCATGTGCTGAGTCCGGATGGCGAAGCCAACCCCCGCCTCTCGACGCTCTTCACAACTGCAGCCACTTCAAAAAAAGTTAGGCCTAATGCCACTGCCGATCTCGGTCAGCTGACTTTTCTCAGGAAGACAGGTTTCGCTAAGGGCTGAGAGCCTGCCATGTCAACATTGTAGCGTGGCAGCACCTGAGAGGCTGAGCCACGATAGCAGTCCTCCTAGTGAATCAGATTCTAGTCTGTCTGTGTGTGTATTGTCAAGCAGGGTTCTTAACTTCTTATATTCCATTTTCTTTTTTGTTTCGACGACATAATTATGAGGGATTCCCGTCAGCCGCGGCGTGTTGGCCAGGGTTGAGTGATGCAGACTCTTTTTAGGGCACCTTTTCTAACCCCGTTCCCCATACTACGGGTACAAGCAGAGTGATCCTAAAGATCCTTGGTCACTCAGGGGGCTGCTGAACTTCACTGTTGCTTCAGGTCCCAGACTTAGTAGAGAGCGACTCTCTGCCCTGAGCCGCCTGTGTGCAGGATTGCAACTACTGTACAACACCTGCTGCTTCGTCGAGTGCCCATCTCCACAGGGCTTGAAAGGGAGTAATCGAAGTCCAAATGGAAGTGAAGTCGTGACCTGGCGTAAGTTAGTTAATAAATAAGTGAGGGAGATTTGTGCAGAGTTTACCCCATTCTCTCGTCCTGTTACATCCGGATCCAGTGGCAAGACAGGGTCAAGACGACTGCTGGAGAGACTACAGAATGCAGGAGCTGCCTGAGGGTGACCAATACGTTATTCAACCACCTTCGGGGCCCCACTTCATGTCCGTTGAGCCTCCCTGATGGCTTCTTCCGCACAATCCACCGAAGACCAGACTGTGCGACAATATAATGAAAAGTGTACACTAATATTAACTAATTTTCAAGCCACAGAAAGCCAAAGAAGCCATATGACTCTCGAGTGAGAGCCGGCTCTAATCACTCACTCACAAGAATCGGCTCTAAGAACTTAGAACCGGATCATTGATGAACACATTCATCAGTTGACGGGTCCCTGTGGTCTAGTAGTGGTAGGGTTCACAAACAGACAAACAAACAGTCACAACAAACCAACCATTCACATTACTACTACGTATTAACTCGAGTGTTGTAACTAGTTGTTATACATACATACACCAAGAGGTAAGACTATGATGGAGTGTAGATAGATAAGGAGATGAGTTAACACCTTAATTATACGAGTTAACTAACTAACTACATGTGTTTCCTGGAGCCACGAGTGATGCTTACAGTGTATTTAATTCATCCATATATATTTTATTATTATTATTATTGTTCTGAAGTGGAGAAAGAGGTAATGGTAAGGAGGAGAGAGAAGTATTACATCATGTTTTGAATAGTATTTCCTTTCTTGTGTGTGTGTGTGTGTACTATCATTTCTACAATTATTTACTGTTTTATTTATTTAACTACTATTATATTTACTCTCGTCACATTCTCCAAGTATACAGGACGTTATTTTGTTATTACATTTTGCCAACAAGGGAATCTTTGCTTTAATTAATTGACCATAATAATTATAGAAACGTCTGAGTGTGTTAATTACGTCACTTTACCAAACTCATTATTATAAGTGTCACAGTGGGCCGTATTAAAGAAAATTCGGTAAATATTGAAAGAATTGCCGTTCTCATGTACGTTTTTTTTTTTACCTTCATTACCCACTTATTTAGACCATTCTAAGACTATTTTTGGTATTTACTGAAAGATTTACTGTTTTGTAGCAGTGTTGCCAGATCAGGCTTAGGTCTCAGTATTTTGCCCCAGTCATTTATTGTACTTTATCACGATTATTTCCCGGTAGTTTGCCCAGGTTAGGTCCCGGTAGTCTGCCCAGGTTAAGTCCCGGTAGTCTGATGCAGTCTAGGTTAGGTCAGGTCAGGCTAATTTCAAAATGCCATATTTGGACATTTGTGGAGGAAATGCCATAGAAGAAAATAAGTCTTAGAATGGTCTAAATTAGTGGGTAATGAAGGTAGAAAAACCGTATACAATAACAGTAATTCATTCAATATTTACCCTATTTTCTTCTATGGCATTTCCTCCCCAAATGCCCCATTTCCAAGATATTTAAATGGGGCATTTTGAAATTAACCTGACCTTACCTAACCTACCCTACCTGAGCTGACCTAACCTAACCTAACCTAACGTACCCTACCCTACCCTAATCAGGACCTCGGTGAACATCTGGTATCTAAACCCTGTAACTTTGTTAGATAACAAATTTGACTAGTGTCTATTATCCTTGGAAATGTTATAGATTATGCCATTATATTCATCTACATTTCTATATTATTTTCCAACATTTATTTTTTTACTGTAATTTGGGTGGTGTTGACCTTTTGGAAATGTCCTGTTCTGCCATTTTTTCCTGTTTTGCTGTTTCTTTTGGTTTGTTGTTTCTCCTGTTTTGCTGATTTTCCTGTTTTGCCTTTCCTTATATTTTGCCGTTTTCTTGTTTTGCTATTTCTCCTGTTTCGCCTCATGGGGAATATGCAGGGCTTAGTTTGGATGAGAATGGCAAAACTTATTGATTTTAATTGAAATGAAAATGAAGAATCACACAGACAGCACTATGAAAACACCAGATAATTGTATTGGTAAAATTGGGACATAATTTGTTACCACACAAACCAATCTGACCTGACCTGAACTGAACTGAACTAACCTGACCTGAATTAACCTGACCTAACCTAACCTAACCTGAGCTGACCTAACCTAACCAATATGAGCTAACCTAACTTAAAATTGACCTGAGCTAGCCTAACCTAACCAATATGAGCTAACCTAACCTAAAATTGACCTGAGCTAGCCTAACCTAACCAATATGAGCTAACCTAACTTAAAATTGACCTGAGCTAGCCTAACCTAACCAATATGAGCTAACCTAACCTAAAATTGACCTAACCTAACCAAACCTGGACTGTGGATTTCTTTTGGATACTAGGCCTATAGGCTACCTCTTATTAGTGATGATGATAGTGTAGAAATTGACATCAACTTTGGTAACTTTCAAAGAGGTTGCACACACATAAGATACACATAATCATCCACATATGAGTATCTCGAACAATTTACTGTCTAATGTTTTCACGTTCACATATGATGTTATTGTTTTAAGTAGTGTGTAGCTGCTTGTAGCAAATTAAAAGATGGTAGTTAACCTATTTATTGGAAAGTTTATCATCTAAGGAACAGAGGGAAGCTGTCAAACTCTTACATAAGTTACCCCTATATGGATGATTATTTTTGACCGCGACTGTACCGTATGTATCCTACGCTGCAGACTCCATGGCAAAACTGAGGTGATTGTGTTTGCCAAATGAAATGACGTGAATTGAAAAAAACAGATTTATTGAAAAAAGATGTGCAGTTGGCCACACATGGAGCTGGTATGGCTCGTTACTTGTGAGGTGCTTGGCTACAAAAGAAAGGAAAGTGAAAAAAGATGTAGTTTGTTGACAGGCAGACAGTAAGATATTATTACTGCCTGATTGTCAACAAACTATAACTTTTGCTCACTTTCCTTCCTGTTGAAGATACAGTTGAGCAAGTAGATAGTGCAAGTAAACTATGAATGTATATGTGCACGTCGGGTTACCACTCAAAAATTTCATTCAGTCATGTTCCACTTTACATTGGCTGTGGAGTCTTAATTGATTCATTGATAAGAAAACCAAGATTTATTACATAGAACTGAAAGATTTTGCCATAAACACTCATATTTTTCTTGCACTTTCTACTTGCTCAACTGTACCTAACAAGTAGCTAGGTGTACCAGATTCGTGTGTGGGCAACTGTACTAGTGATACAAATACAGTCAGCAATACTATAAGAAGAGAAATGAAAAAAAAATGTTTCCCCAGCTGTAAATGTACGAATCATGCGGCCTCTTTTATCGATTGTGATGGTATTGCAGTTCTCTATTGGTATACAGTGCTGCAGTATAAAAAAGTGGCCTTGGAAAAACTGTTGAAACATAGATTGGAAGTGGTGCAGTAGCAGTAATACTGTACACTTCTTACTCTTGATAATTTATTATTAATGGGACTGTATAGACTGGTGTGTGTTTTGATTATTAAACAAAAAATCTATGTACAGTATGTTTAGAAAAACACTTAAGTACTGTACCAGTAAATATAAACTGAATGAAGTTTTAACTGAATTCATTGTATTATCCAATGTGGGGACTATGCAATGCAGTATATCACTGGAATATTATTGTGCAGTAGGCCTACAGTGCAGTATTATGCAGTGTGTTTAACTTGTGAATAGTGGTATAAATATTCACAACTAAGAGTGCAAATATGTTAAAGCTCGACGTGTTCTGTTTGATTAGTAGAACATTATGCTGTACTGTATAATAATCCAAACTTGTGAATAGTGTCTGTCTATTTTGTTTCAGGTTTCCTATAATCACTGCCAACCTGAGCTGACCTATACGGTAGCGAGGTGAATCTTTTGTGTTGCAAGTCAACCCCCTCTGACAATAATGTTGTGATAGTGGAATGAGGTGATGAGGGGAATTGTTGATAGTAGTACTAGTGTAGGGCAGCAAACAATGCCAGTAGGATGCCCTTTGGAGGACTGTTCAGGAAAGATCGATCAAGTGGTACCTTCAACAACATGAGCAGCAAGGAGCAGCGGGCCAAGTTGGGCCTCAAGGTAGTGATGGCCCAACAGAACCCTGAGCCAATTTACGACCTCTCAGACTGTGCCATGCTGGAATTGCCCCCGGATACCTTTGTTATGTGCAAGCTTCTACAAAAGACTACCCTCCTCCTACAGAACAACAGTCTAACTGCACTAGAGAAGGGTGGGAAACTCCATGAACTAGAGTCCTTGGAAGTCCTTGATGCATCCAGCAACAAATTAGCTCACCTTCCAGATGATATGAGTAAACTAAAGAATTTGGTTGTGCTGAAGCTCTGTAACAATAAATTAAAAAATCTGCCTCCATCCGTAGGTGAGTTGTCACATCTCCAAGAGCTGTATCTTTCATCAAATAAATTGTCCAAAGTGCCTCTAAGCATCTGTGCCTTGCCCAAGCTGCGATTGTTGGACCTCTCTGGAAATGCCATAACGGTCCTGCCAAAGGATTTCTGCCATCTACAAAAAAGTCTACAGAATTTAGAAATTGATGAAGACAAACTGAAAAGTCCTCCTCCAGAAGTGGCAGCTGAAGGTGTGGAGGTTATTATGAAGCATATGTGTGAAGAACATGGTGTGGCTTATGTTGGCTTGAGTGACTCGATAGTAGATAGTCCAGAGTGTTTATCACCGAGGTCACTCAAAAATGTGGACCAGAGTGTGGCAGATGAGGCATTGCATAATTACATGAGTAGAAAACAGGAGAAAATGAAGGCTCATATTGCAGCAGAGGAAGAATTCCAAGCCAGGGAACAGGAGCAACTTGCTAATATGTTAAAAGATAATAGCAGCAACAAGCAACATCTTTTGGAAGGACTTCTTCACACACCATCTGATGTATCAGTACTTGATTATGAGCGGAAGAAGCTTGCTATGATGCAAGAGCAGTACAACATCGAAGAAAGTATGCGTGCAGAGCAGGCAGAACAGTTAGAAAAATATTTTGCAACCTCAATAAATAAAGAAGCATTGCTTTTTGATCTCTCCACTCAGCAGGCAAATTTAGACATGGAGGTGGAAGGTTTGGTGTCAGCCAAGGAGCGAGACCGTCAGAAGCTGTTAAAAGACCTCTCCTCTTCTGAAAAGGAAACAGAAGCTGCTGTGCAGGAATTGGTATCAGCATCTGGAATGAGAAGTGAAGAGTTTGTATGTATGCTTCAAGAACAAGAAAAGGAATTGCAGTCACTACTTTCTGGGCTTGCTGATGCCACTACTGAGTTGCGACGCTCTGAGGTAGTCTCAGCTATGAAGTCCCTGCTAATGGAGGAAGCATTAGCTGAGCAGAGGCGACAAACACTACAGGAGGAGCAGGGAGTACGTGTGGGGGCACTGCTGGTGGAAGCAGACCTTATCAACTCACACTTGAAGGGAATGATGACCACACGCATGGCCGACCAGGAAGTGTGGACCTCAACTCTACTGAAGGATGAGGAATGCCAAGCTGCAGCATTCAAGTTACTACTCATGAAGTGTGACCTTAAGAGGAACAACATACTCAGACAGGTAAATATCACATTCTGTTATTTTAAAATTTTGTATTGAAGGTACAGTACTGAAAGGAATATTTTACTTGAATATTTTTTAGTTGTACTGTACAGTATATTGTTATGCTAAGACTGTAGACAGTGGTACAGTTGTGGAAGGAAATTCCTTTAACCCCATAGTTGATTGATTAATTGATATTAGGTGCTGCAACAGTGAGGTCATATAGCACCAGAAGAAGGTGATAGAGAGGTGAGACAGCAAGCAGGAAGGAAATAGAAAAAGAGGGACAATTGAAGAACTGAAAGGAAATGGCTGGGACCAAAGGGGCACCCAAACCCTTATAGTAGTGTATTGCTCCCTTGACTACAGCAATACCCTCCTACAAAGTGTTGACCATCATGGGATTCCTCTATATCAGGGTTGTCAAACTCATATAGGCTATCCCAGCGGGACACATTTAATTAGAGTAGGCCTGTATAGTACTCGGACCAGATAATTATGAACAGATCCATTCCACTTATTAAGGAAGTAGCCTAATATAATAATAATGGATTAATGAAAGTAATAATAAGAAATTAAGGTAAATTTTATCTACACTCGTGTTTACATGTAAAGTTATAAACATAAGGCAGGCCGACAGTCTGGAGCAGAAAATATGCCGCGGGGCTCATATTGATGTGTGTCTGAACGGGCCGTGTGTTGGACACCACTGCTCTATGTCCTAGCACACTTTGGTCTTGTAAAGGAAAGAGTTGTGAATGAATATATAAACAATTATGATAGGTAGATGAGTTGCAATCAATGAGTTGTTATGATTACATTATAATTTCATTCACAAGTCTACTACCATAGGCCTAACTAGACCAAATTGTGTGTTAAGGTAAAGAGGGACCCCATGGAGGTAAAGAAACTCCCTTCTACAACTGTATTATAAACTAAAAGCCAGTATTATATACATATTTTCATATTAATGATGCATACCATGTAAATAACTGTTAATTTTAAGAATCCCTCATATTGAATGATGCATAGGCCTACTCCTCATCAACATTCAATATCTAGACCCCATTATATTTTTTTCAATGGGTTTGTAACTCCAGAGCCAGGGATGGAAAAGGAATTGGAAATAGCCTAAGAGAGGGGGATAGCATAGCATACCCAGTGAAAGGCCAACAATCACAATATTTTATTTCAATTTCAAAATATTTCAGCTTTACCCTACAAGTACCAGTGACAAAGCCACTTCATAATTATCCTTAAAGGGGGAAGTTCAGTGTTGGCAAATCTGGAGTAACTGATTCTTCCAAACTATTCCAAGCAACAACTGAACACCATTATTTTTGTTCATTTGGTCCTGTTTGTTTCCTGGCACAGACTACTTTCGAGGAATCATGGCACTCCAATTTAACAAAAACGAATCACCCCCTTAATGAAAGGAAATATGGTATATTTCCAGGTTTAATATACCATACATACTGTACATTCCTCCTGGTTCATATCTCCCCCTCTTGCTTAGATTGTTTAGGTTCACCCATTTTGTATCTTTACTTCTATAATGCTAATTTCATGAAGCACAGTAATAAGCAAAAATATTTCAAAATTCAAAAGCTTAAATTCAGTTTGAAGATTTTTGAAATACCATTAATTAATATCTTGTTTACAGTTGATTAATTTTCAGTAACGGTACTATAAGATACGGACTCTAGGTCCACTATATTTTTCTGTCGTGCATCATATTTTTTACAAGCATTGTTTTAAACGAGAGAGAGAGAGAGAGAGAGAGAGAGAGAGAGAGAGAGAGAGAGAGAGAGAGAGAGAGAGAGAAAGAGAGAGAGAGAGAGAGGGCAATAGTCTTAGGGGATTGAAAAATCAAAGACGAGGGAGTGAGAGAGAGAGAAAGAAAGGTCGAAAATAAAAAAAATCATGAAAGAAAGATGAGAGTATAAAGGAAAAGAGGGAAGGTGAATGGGTAGACAAGATGAAGGAAGGCAAACTATGTCTAAGGTTGCCAAGCCATGGGCTCCTACACTCCTTTGTGGGATGATGTGGGACAATATCAGATGTTATGTATAAGTATCCAATGCTGGATCAAAAAATAAGATCTTGTTTGTGAATGTGTACCGTATGGTATAGATTTATTGAGTGAATGGAAAAGAAAACACTAATGGCATTACAACAGCTTGGGTTACATAACTGTTGTAGGAAGTAGAGAGGAGAGATGGCAAGTTTAAAAGAAATGAGGATTAAGTTTAGACTTGATGGTAAATTAATTTGTCTGACTAATTATTACTTCCAACAGATTGGCCAGATTGAGTATGAATTGGCACGATTGTCATGGTTGGAGGTACGGAAACACAAGTTTGGTGTAAAGTATGGATCAACAACCATGCTTGAGCAACGAGCAACCTTGGCTGACCTCCTCAAATCCCTTCTTTCGGAAAAGAGCAAACGTGAGGCTGAACTGTCTGGGTGGCTGTCCAGGATGCAAGATATGCGAAGTTCAGATATGGACGAGGAAGAGTTTTGGCTGATTCAATACCAGCGACTGTTGTTCATGAAGCCAGCAGGATTGGCTGAAGCAGAGGCTCAGTTGGAGCCTCAAGTAAGGGCAGTTCTCAAGGCTGCAAATGCACTGGATCTGACCCCAGTCTTTGCTCACAACTCTGTCACATTCACCCGCCTCATAGACATGACTGAGGAAGAGGCAGCCATTATGTCCATTGGACCAGCCACATATCGAAGTTTGCAGCGTGCTCTACAGAACATCCTGGCATCAACCAAAGTGGGAGATCATGCACCTTCAGCTCCATGTGAAAAGGACATGCCTTATGCTCCATCTGCACCCTCTGATAATGCTCCAAGTGCCCCTGTGTTACTGACAGAGGGAGCTTCTGCACCACCAATAGAAGAACAGTTTATAGAGTCTGAGTGTGTAGTATGTCTGAATGGTGGATGTGAGGTGGTGTTCCTGCCTTGTGGACATGTGTGTGTTTGTAGCAAGTGCTGCACTTCACTTGTCATATGTCCTCTATGTCGAGCTCCACTTATCAGCAAGATATTACTTACTTACTAATATGCCTTCTATCCTGTTAATGTTTTATTCTTCTGTCCTTGAATATTGTACAGTGCTGTTTTACACTCACCAAAAAGTATCGGCCCACCTTGTCACAATGTTTCTGGAAGTGAACATTAAGTCACAAGGACAGCAGTATCGTTTGGGTTGGTAATAGTGACTGTGAGTTGCCGCCATTCTGTCATTATCACACATTAAACATGGTTATCCTACTGCTGCAGTGCCGTGGGTTACATACAGATGTGAAAATAGATGGAATGTGCTCTAATACACATAATCACTATACAGTATATGTCATAAGTATTCATGCAAAGTAATGCATCTTAGATAACATGACAGGCCAGAGGAATGGGTTGACATATAGGGATTAAATGGAGCTTATTTCCGTGAAACAGGTCTCAATCGATTTGCTTATTATGAGATAAGCTGATGAGTTATACAGTATAGTGATTTGGAACGAAAGCGAATCTGTATTTGAATCACAATTTAAGTCGTGGTGGTGATGACATCTGAACTGCAGGTGTACCGACAAAATGTAGGTGTCACAATAAAGCAGCACAATGTTTTGCCCGTCCTAGTGCCATATTGTATCGATGGAAAAGTGGGCTGATACATTTTGGTGATAGTGTACAGTTGCCAAAAAAAGGTATTGCGACAACTATTGATAGAACATTAAATATATTAATATCCATAGTTGTTTGTAGGGATTATAAGTATGTATTACAGAATAATATGTATATTTCCTTCTGTTATACATGCATATAGTCCCTACAAATACTGTATATAGTTGTGGATATTACTATGGTTAAAGGTTTATCAAGATTTGTCTCAATACCTTTTTCGGCAACTGTTCGTGCTATTATAAATGTACTTTATAATACAGTAATTACTTTATTATATAGACACAATGAGAAATAGATAAAATGTATGGTACGGTAATCATCCATAATGTTTAAGAGAGAAAGCTAACCAGGGTACTGATTCATAGCAAAGAAGTGTGGTGTTATTCTTATTTTTTATATATATATTTTTTGTGATGTAGTAGCTACTGGCATGTCTGTGTTGCTTGCCTGTGTGAGAATATAATGTGGGGTGAGTAGAAGGTAGGTTAGCTCAGGATAGAAAGATATGGATAAACTGACTTGTTTGTTTTTATATGAAGGATTTTTAAAGTAGCTTTTTACTGGACATAGACATAATTATACTAAAGGTTATTTAGCTTTCATAAAACTGAATGAAAAGGCATAAAATTTCAAAATGTCTTGTGTAGCCACAATTCAACTGTTATCATTTAAGTATTTTACAAAGGCAATCAGGGAGAAAATTTTGCATGTGGTGCAGTTTCCTTTCTTATTAATGCATCATTGTTAATAGACTATTCTTATACTGATGTACGGTTATCATGTTAAGGAGGAAATTCGGTGTTGGTAAATTTGGAGCAACTGAATCCTCCAAAGTATTCCAACCAACAGAACACCATTATTATTGCTCTCCTGGTCCTGTTTCCTGGCATACTTTGGAGGAATCAAGGCACTCCAATGTAACAAAAGCGAATTATCCCCTTAAGTATATAATGTATATGTGATGCAATACCCATGACTGTTACACACCCACAGTACATTATAGCCAGACTTTGTAATTAGTTAAATATCAACTTGATTTCACACATCCTCAGAAGCTCCTCATTTTAATTAACTCAGAGCTAGATAAGAACTCCCCCTAACTTAACCACCACATCCATACAAGAATTCACTTTGTTGTTGTTATTATTATGAATTCATTTGAAACCAGCTCAAACCAAACCTACGCCACACGTTGGTCAACTTTTCTAAGCTCACCTAGTGTTATCCATGTGGTTCTTTTGATTATTCCTTAGAATTTTTAATTAAGAAACCCACTACCTAACTCATCAGAACTTACTCTAAATAGATGATAAGTACTCAACAAAGCATGAACGTTATGCAACAGATGGCTCACTCAATATCGTGAAGGGAATAAGTTAAATTCTGTGTCGGTGATTTCCATTCTAGAGTTCTCAAACAGTGAGGCCAATCAATCCTGTATAAAGTTGCCAGTATTGTCCATTTCTATCCCAAGTATATATGTAGTCAGTATGAAGTAGAAGTCACATATTGGCAGCATAAAAGTTTTGTTTTGGGAGTATCATAAGTTGATAATATTAAGGTCATTTATATTAAAAAAAAAAACAGTTGCAAATACATTAATATTGCCAGTACAGTTCCTCCTCATGTTTATATTGTGGAAGCCGGTGACTAGTTTCTGCACTTTCAAATACTGAAATACTGTATTTGTTTCAATATACGGTAATAAGTTAAAATCTAATATACTAGCATGGTATACCTGTAGAATTTTATATATGGTATAATAGAGTATATATATATTATGAAGGGCTCCAAGTCATAACCAATCAAATGTTTTCATTGCCAGTCGTGGTGGAACTCCTCCATTCTTCACTGTTGACCATAGCCTATACATGTACAGTTGCGGTCAAATACTGTATAATCATCCATATAGGTGTAACACACGTAAGATTTTGACGGCTTCCCTTTGTTCCTTAGATGATAAACTTTCCAATAAATAGGCTAACTACTATCTTTTAATTTGCTACAAGCAGCTACACACTACTTAAAACAATAACATCATATGTGAACGTGAAAACATTAGACAGTAAATGGTTTGAGATACTGTACTCATATGTGGATGATTATTATTGACTGCGACTGTATTTGTGTTGCTGAGAGAAAATAATAATTGTCCAGGAATCCAAATAATGGTAATACCGTACAGGCTAGAGAGCAATTTTATAGTACCGGTACCGAGGAACTAAGTTTGCTATTTACCAGTACAGTATATAATGTTTGGAGATGTTAGGTAATGTCTCACATGTGCCTGGGAGCACTTTATTGTTTGAGGGATGAAAAATATTGTTAGATTACTGTATGTCATAAGAATGGGAGACATAATGGTGTGTTGTGAACTTGTGAGGTGTTACAGAGAGAGTGATAGATTAACACACACACACACACACACACACACACACACACACACACACACACACACACACACACACACACACACACACACACACACACACACACACACACACACACACACACACACACACACACACACACACACAGAGTGAGATGTTTCCTGCTCTTGTGAAGAATGGATAATTGAGCAGTATTTTGGAACAAGTGCAATTTTTTGTGTGCATGCATTTGATATAAGTTATTTGTTGTATTTATGTGCATGTTATACTTGATTTTTTGTTTTTTTAGCAGGTACAAGGGTTTCTTTATAATCCTTTTAAGACTCCCGGTAGAGTTCATATATTTTATTTACTTGTTTTTGTTATTTAATAGTAGGTACGAGAGTTTCTTTATAATCCTTTTAATTTAGACTCCCTGTAGAGTTCATATATTTTATTTCCCAATGGTTTATGTCTGATGTTATATATATATATTTGTTAACTTGGATGGTTTAGACTTATCTTTGGAATTACTGTACTTCAGTTTTATCACCTTTGCCACAAGTATGGAGTATATACAGAGATTCTCACAGATCAACATACAAATGAAGTGTTTTTTTTAGCTTGAAAGTCAAAATATATAAAAATGTCAAGTATATACCTACTGTATGTAGCTGTGGGGGTACATAAATTTGTCTCTGAATATAATCAGATAAAATCCAGTAGACCTTTTACAGTAAGATTGCCTGGATGAACTTTTGTAAGTGTATGCATATAAAAACTCTTACATCATATTGTTGCTGCATTAGGCTACACTGTCTTATCCCAGACTCGGTCATCATGAGTATATATTCTCTCATCCGTTGCTAAATTAGACATTGACCTTTGCACTCTTTGTATTCCTTTTTTTTGGCTCAGATTTGAATAGGTAGCCTTTCCCTTGTTATTGACTTTCCATAAAAATGGTATATAAGAAAGGTAAGTTTGTGAATGATGATAGTTTGGTGAACATTGAATGTAATCAATAGTATATATAGTGAGACACTTGCCCAGGGGGGCTGACTTTATTCTCTGTAAATACTAGTCATCCTCCACAGGGCTAGAATAAAGAAAGTAGGATCTGGTCACAATCTAGTGAATTTGACGAGATCTGCCCACATGGATTAAAAATCCATGTGGGGTGTACTGCAACCGGAGTTTTTTTTTTTTTTTTTTTTTTTACCTCTGGTGTGTTGACCGCCAACACACGGGGATACATTATCCCTTGACATGCAGTAGTGTAAACTCCCTCCCCCTTATGGTCCCTTCAGGGCTGGTCTCATGGAAGGTACAGCCCCACTTGTAGCTCTTGTGGTAATGTGGACTTGGGCCCACAGCACTGGCTGTGGGATCAAAGACCTTCCCCCCAATCTCCCTGGTCCAGTAAGCTCTGGTCCCATCTCCGTGGGATGTGCTCTGGTAGCCCAGGCATATAGGGCCGTACAGCCCCTTTTTTTTTTTTTTTTTTTTTTTTTTTTTTTCACTTGGACCAGAGTGTACCAGAGGTGTGTGGGGCAGGAGGCTATTCTGCCCAGGGAGAACATCAATAACAACAGTGAGACATTGCTGAAGGCTTTGGTATAATTATCATAAATAGAAATTTGCATATTAATATGCTTGATCAGAAGGATTTCTCTGTAATTACCACTAGCTAGAGTAAGATATTGAATTGATATACTAATTATATACAGAAGTTTAATATTTCATTAAGTACTGTAATGACCCAGACATCATAAGTTTAACTCTGGTAAGTCTACTGCAGCAAAATAAGTATTCTGTGAAATTACCCAACCTGATATGTGTAAGGAGTCAGACTGGTTTGCTTTTCCTGACAATTGTTACATACATATGCACATACAGTACATAGTGTCAAACGGTAGAGGGAGGATTGAATCCAAGTGTTGTGGCAATTTAAGTTAAGTCTTACAACCATATCTTGTAGTTACTGTACATTTATAGTACTATTCTTCTTATATTGTATATACATAATATGCACTAATATTTACAGTAGATAAAATTTTTACTGTAAATCCAGGAAATATAATACAGTACATGTACTCTTATATTTAGAATCAAGGCATGTACAAATACTCACAAAAGTATCTTTACAGTCGGCTTCGTTGGAGGTGGAAATGAACAAGAGAATAATGATTGGCTTTGTTTAATTAAAGTGTTTGAAAGTTTTGTGTCCGTTATATCATTTATTAAAATACAAAATTGTAAAGGTACTTATTTTGAGCAACTGTACACTACTTGAAACATCCTTCATTAATACATAGGCTGGGAAGTAAGGTACACTCTCCTTTCATTTTATGCGAATTTGAAATAGTGAGAATCATGAAAAAAAAAAATAATAAATGCAATTTACACGAACAAGGAGGCTCAATTTTCAAGTTAAAATACCATTATTTCTTATGGAAATGTACAATTTACTTTATGCGAAATTTACTTTATGCGACCCCTTCAGGAACCTAACCTCGCATAAAAAAAAGAGGAGAGTGTACTGTATCTACAATGTGTCACAATTTTGGTGATTCCATAACGCTCTAGGTCTCATTGGATCATATGACCAATATGTACTGAACCATTTTTAATTTGTCGTCTTCTTCAGGTTATAAAACAAGTCAGACTGAGTGAGTAACAAAATATAAACCAAATATATACTATCTTGAAAACCACCATCATGAAGTGTATTGTTTTGGAACTAAAATATTGCACCATTTTTTGATTTGTTGTCTTCAGGTTACAAAACGAGTCAGACTGATTGAGTAGCAAAATATAAACCAAATAATATCTTGAAAACCACCATCATGATGTGTATTATCTTGGAACTCTGAATAATAAGGACTGTAGAGTGCTATTGTTTCATGTCTCCATCTTCGAAGACTTTCTCTGCTGGCATGATTGTAATTCCCCCTTGCTCTGTGATTCAGAATTGTTGTTGGTTGGCTCTCATGTGTGGAAGATGTAATTAATACTGTGAGTTTCAGAATGCCTTGGAATGCCACAAATCTTTATCATAATCAGCATACACAATGTTTTTTTTGTTTTTGTTTATTTGTATACCTCAACCTCGGGACTGTAGGGTGTCAGTAACCCGTGACTCTTGTGAGGCCTGGAGATTATTGGGTGTCGCACTGGATGAGACAGTGGAGCTATTCGTATTGGTGATGTTGGTACCGTAGCTTCTCTTCTGTCCCATTAGATGACCCACACCTTATTTATACACATCACTATACAAGAGACAAGAGGAGTTACACACACACACACACACACACTAGATGTGACAGTGGAGCTTGGTGGTGGTGATGTTGGTACCGTAGCTTCTCTTCTGTCCCACTAGATGACCCACACCTTATTTATACACATCACTATACAAGAGACAAGAGGAGTTACACACACACACACACACACTAGATGTGACAGTGGAGCTTGGTGGTGGTGATGTTGGTACCGTAGCTTCTCTTCTGTCCCACTAGATGACCCACAACACCTTATTTATACACATCACTATCAGGTTGTGTTAATGAACTTAGAAAAGCGATTCCTATTGATTTGAAGAGAGTGTATGATATGATTTGTGTATTAGAGGCTACTGATTCTGCCACTCTCAGCCCTGTAGCACAGTGTCATTAATGAAGTGTGTGTTTGACGGTATAATTTGTTGGAATCTGTAAAGTTTAGTTTGCCATAATTTACAATGTACAGTTGGACACATGAATGGGTGGTACAGCCCAGGTGAAAGATACAGTACTTGTCCCATTTGAGTAACCAGTGTCTATTATCAGGTACTTGCTTTTTATTACCATCCTCAATACTGACTTCTGCCCCTGACGTCTCCTATTTGGCACTAAGGAACTTGATATTGGCAGAAGTTGACCATCTTTCACTTGGGCTGTACCACCCATTCATGTGTCCAACTGTACAGGCTATATATATATAAAAAAAAAATTGTCAATCTTATAGCATGATACATAATGCTGCAATTCAAGACGCATCCTAAACCACTTATATACATTGTCAGAAACAGTGATCGTTGTGAAGAGTATCAGAGCAATGGGTGCCAAACAATTTTTGAGAGGTTATATCATAATAAGATACTGATGTTGAATATTAGTGGTGGAGACGCCATTGGAAATAGATATAATATTGTACAGTCTAGTCTATTTTTTCCAAGTTGATGGTACTGTACTGATCTATAGCTCTTAAATCTCAATGACCTGCACATAGGTTTGCATGCTAGAAAAGAAAGTATTAGGACAGGTAAAGATGTAAATGGAACTCTGCTGGAAACTACAATGTCTCCATCATTTGTGTAATAGGTGGTTCATTATGGAACATGGTTGGTTTTGAGGATTCAGATAACCTGCATTGCCAGGCTTATTATTGTTAATGTTCGCAAAAAAATCTATTAATTTTAATTTTGGTTTAGATATCTCGGCTACAATATACAGTTGCGCACACGTTAATCTGGTACACCTTGTAAGTTAGCTACAACAGGAAGAAAAGTTAGCAAAAGTTATAGTTTGTTTACAAAGTAGAGAGTAATAATATTTTACTGTCTGCCTGTCAACAAACTACATCTTTTTTCACTTTCTTTTCTTTTGTAGCCACCTCAAGTAACGAGCCATACCAGCTTCATGTGAGGCCAACTGTAAGGTACAGTACAGTAGTTTGCTTTTATTTTGCTTTGCTAGATAAGACGAGAATTGCAGAGTCAAAATGCACTTTAACTGAGGTATGGCTGTATTGTTATGAAGGGAGTGGACTACCATAGTTTTAGGCACTGTACCATCAATTGAGGAAAAAAAAAACAATTCCAATTCTTCACTCTTAGGGATGAACAGTGAAAATAAATTCATATAATACTGTACAGTGCATGTGTGCAGTATGGTGCACAGACACACACACACACACACTCTAAGACTGGCAGGGGAGATGTGTCCTGCCAATACTGCATGTACCTGCTAAGGAAAGCCGTATGAATGTCTTTTGTATATTCTGATCTTCTCTTAATCCTTTATACAATATAATAATATAAGGAACAACTTATCTACTGTTGTTTTGACACCTTTAACATGGTTACTGATAAACTTGTATTTTATTATCCTGATACAGTATGTGATATGTAATTTTGGAATATTTAACAAGTTGATCTAAGAGTTGGGTTTGTGCCTTCATTGATGTATAAAATTTGCAATGCTGCATAGCCTACTGTATTCACTCTGGTTTTACTATGACTATTCTTCAGTTTTCCCCACAATAGTGTTACAGGCTCCAGAAGACATACAGGTATAGTGCATACTGTACTTTGTTTTATTTGATCACTTTAACTCCATAACTGTAATGAATCTATGTAAAGGTATTTGGCAACTACAATGGACTTGCTGGATAATATTAGACCATTCAAACTTTCCATGTTAAAGTAAAGAGGTAATGTTTTGTTTATATGTGATGAGACCGGCCTGGTTTGCCAATTAGCCACTTCACTGAGTAAGGACACAACACCCAAATATGTAAATGTCTCTCTTCTCTTGCTGTCTCAGTTGGTGGTAAAATAGCCAGCCGGGTGGCACTTCACCTAACCTCACTTGATTGATTTTGGTATTATATAACCGACAATAATTTATAATTTATATTGTATACTCATTCAGGTATCACACTAGCCCCTTGCTGACTGCCATTTATCTATCTATAGCTCCGATGTCTCTCTCCCTCCGGGAAATTCCCCTAAGACCACAACAGAAACGTCTTCAGTTTTCCCTGTTCCAGCACTCCCTCGTTGCTTGGTCACGCCCTCCCTTACCATTCACATTTCTTTCCCTCCTGTTCTCCATTCTGTTCATCCACCTGGCTGGTGGTCTGCCTCTCATTCTAGGTCCCTCCACCTCACTCTCATACACTTTCTTTATGAACTCTCCATCTTACATTGTCTCTAAATGTCCAAACCACCTCAACCATCACCTTACTGTTACCAACATTCTTGTTCACCTTTAGTTTCATTTTATTGCATCACCCTAAAACTCATCCACCACTCTCTGTAACTCCCTCTCACTCTCTGCCGTCAACCCTGTATCGTCTGTATACAAGATTGTCACTAAGGGCCATTTCAATTCATTCAGCTTCAGCTTCGCTCCCAGGCCATCCACTCTTGCCTTCATCTTTCTCGTACATCCACCCATAAAGATAAAGAAAAGCCACAGTGACATGACACACCCTTGGCTCCTTCTATACACATTGCTTCTGCTGTATAATTATAATGTATGTAAAGTACACTCATGATACATAATTTCTGACCAGTGTCAGGAGCAGAAAGCTTCGAATTGCCTGGTATTGTTCATTTCTCCACCCAGTATACCTATAGAGGCTGAGTTCGAATGCAGGGTATGTGTGTGTGTGGTGCCTGTCGTTTGTCTAGTCAGAAATTATGTATCACGAGTACAATCACAATCCAAAGTTTCGCCACCACCTTGGCTGGCAGGAAGGCAAAGTCAGTGTTAATTAAAGATAGGCTGGATGATCGGACAAACTGGTGTATCGAATTGGTAGCTTTTACAGAGTGAGGTTCACATACCACAAAATTAAAGTGAACCTCACATTGTCTTGTTACCAACTCAATACACCAGTTTGTCCTTTCGTTCAGTCTATATTTAACACCGACTTCACCTTCCATGCCAGCCGGGTGTGTGTGTGTGACAAACTTTGTATCGTGACTACTCCTGCCTTCATCATGCTCTGATTTAGTTTCATATGCCAATCTCCTATAATTTGTCCATTTCCTTGTACAGTATTTACATTACTTAACTAAATTTTATCCTTTTGTATTTGAGAAGGAAAGCAGACACGGATTAGAAGGAAATAAGGAGAGAAGAAAAGCAAGTACAGTATGGGAAGACAGAACTTGGGATAAGATTACCAGGCGCTTCCCCATATTTCATATCTTTCAAAGCTTTCTGTATTTCTACTTCATTCCTTTTGGTGGCTATAGAAGTGGGATTTATTGATGAACATAATACCATTATTACTCTGGCAATTTAACAAACGGTTCTCTGTTTACAGATGAAGGTAAAGAAGATGAAGGGGAGTCCATTGAAAGAACCAGAAGGTATGTATAGCTCCAACATTTTTTTAAAGTAACAGTACTGCTTGATTTGGAAATGTTGCAGGCATAACCAATCCCAATAAGGCAAAGGACGAGAAATCTTGTGTATTATCAGTAGTCCTTGTTAAAGATAAAAGTGTACAGTAATGTATAAGGCTAATAAGGCCATAAGACACTAAATTCCAAGAAAATACAATTGTGGTCAAATATAATCATCTATATAGGGGTAACTCACATAAGATTTTGACAGCTTCCCTCTGTTCCTTAGCTGATAAACTTTCCAATAAATAGGTTAACTACCATCTTTTAATTTAATACAAGCAGATATGCACTACTTTAAACAATGACATCATAATTATGTGAACGTGAAATCATTAGACAGTAAATTGTTTGAGATACCCGTATGTGGATGATTATTATTGACCGAAACTGTACAAGCATACAATACATGATTTTGTAATGTTGCAGGTATTACAAAGCCCAGTACTGGAAACAGAACAAAAATGCTCAAGATTGTCACAGACCGCAAAAAGGGGGAAGAGGGCCCAGGTGAAGGAAACCCGGCCAAGGAGAGCATTGTTAACCGACTGGAGATACTTTCCCAGAGAAACAAGAAGACAAAGAAGAGGAGGAGGAGGAACAAATTACAGACCAATGCTGAACAAGTCAAGCAGCAAGAGCCCTCACAGACAAATAATGATGATGACAATGATGATGATGGCGAAGGCAAGCCAGAAGAATCACAGACCGACTCTCAGTTACCACAGGAACAAGCCTGTCTTGATGCAGTGAAGAAAAAATGTAAAAAGTTAAAGAAAGAAAAGATGAACCAAGGAGACAAGGCAGAGGGTGATAATGCTGCACCGGAAACTGCAGAGGAAGAAAACGTTAAGCCTAAAGAAGGGAAGGTAAAGCAGATGAAGAGGAAGTATATCCTCTTTCTGGGAAATTTGCCATATGAGTAAGTTTACATTACAATATGAAATGAATGTTTTGTATTGTTTCAAACTACCGTACTCTTGTTGTATCTATTCTCTTTGAAATATGTATAAAATCATGTAGATGTGAAGAGCTTCTGTTGTTTCAGTTTATTACAACAGAGCATTGCCATACTAGACCCAGGCAGTTCCTAGCAATCTGTATTAGTTGACATCTAGAGACCTTTATTCCTAGTAGGAGCCTTTGAATCAGTTCTTCAGGGTGAGTCATTGCCTTTATATTTCAGCATAGAGGAAGCTGAAGTGGAGGAGCATTTCAAGGTACTGAGAGGGAGCATCAAGAGGCTGACACTCCTCACTGACAAAACAACTGGAAGAGGTCGAGGTTGTGGATTCTTAGAACTTTCAACGGCACAAGCTTATCAGGTGAGTCAGATGGATTGGTTAGTTTAATTTTTTTGGGGGGGGGTTTACAGACTTTGAAAAATGGTATTGCAACCCTGAATGACTCTTAAAGAAACATGCATATAATAAATTCACCATACATAATAATCTGGTAGGTGTTCACTCATCCCACAAAATAAAGGCAGAACATCTGTAACTTAAATATTTATCAGTAGTGTAACAATTGTATGGTTGGTGTAGTGAATAATTATTGTCACAAATCACAATAAATAAACTAGAAAATCATAGTCATAGTATCAGCCATACTTTCACCTTTCCAATACAGATACAGCAGATGCCATTACAGTACTGATTAAAACCTCTTACTTGCAAAAACATTCAGTACTGTAATCCCTTCTTTTTCTTACCGAGGTCATTTCATTAACTCTAGGCAAAATAAAACTACAACTTATAATTTTCATGAAATTACTATATTAAAATATACATACATGATAAATTTTAGTTATTATTAATATTTATTTTCAGAATGCTTTAAAGCTGAACTTATCCCAACTAAAGGATCACAAGATAAGAGTAGAATATACTGTTCCTGGAAACAAAAAAAACAGCAGCAGAAAGAAATTCATGAAAATGAAAACAAAAAAAATATTGGGCCAGAATAAGAAAGCCATGAAGAAGAATAAAAAGAAAAATTTAATAACATCATGAGGTAATTAAACTGACACAATTTTGGCGGGAAGACATAACCATCCTCCCGTACATGAATGTTGGCCAGTCACTTCTCACTTTATAACTCATATTTAGTTTCTGTGTTTGTAGGAAGGTCTTGTCACATGACATTAGTAATATATACTGTAATGATATTTGTTATACTAAACATAATAATGTGTTTTATAAATTATTTTTGGTATAACGGATCAAAATCTCAGAGATAAGGAAAGTATGGACAGCCAATCACACATTAAGAGAGCTGAGTTCTTGAACGAGCATTATCGTCAAATCAACCAATCAAGTAGAAAAAACCCCGCTAGGAGCCAGATGCACATTTCCTTTGAATGGATTATAATTATAGTGCATAACAATTTTTTTTAAGTTGTTTCACATTCAACACAATAGTCATTCATTTTTGGATAATGCATCACTAAGTATATTAATAAAACTATTATATACATAATAAATAAAACACTGGTACAGCCACCATTGAGGCCCACTTAAACAAGGACACACCTTAGTGTAGTAATTGAAGTGAGTTATGAATGATAGTAAAATATATATTGATGAATGAGTTGCCTGAAAATTGTAATGATGATAATTAAGCAAAAGCATTATGGTCAACTAAAGGTGTGTGCTAGGGTATAGAGGAACCCCATGAGAGTTAAGCATCTCCCTTCTGCAACTGTACAGTTTACTATGTTACAAAATATACAACCATATACAATTACAGTGTGTCAATGAAATGGTCTCTATAGAATAAAGGAACTCAGGCATGCATGAAAAAAAAAAATACAAAAGGATTAGGCAGGCACACTTAATATCCTGGCCACCAGCTAAGAGGTTTCAGAGAAGAGTAGAACTGCCAGAGTTATTAAGACTACATATTATAATTATAGGTACTTGAAGATGCTTGAGGACTGCTTGGATGTATCCATGCTGAAAAAACTTCGGTCAAGCCTGGCTTTCTTAGCACTGGGAACACTCTGGGTTCTCTTGAGTTTGTTGGTTGTAGCCTGAGCTTCCTCAGCTGAAAGTTGTTGAAAGACAAAGTTGCCAGCCTGCTTGGCTCCTCCAACTACATCACTCTTGTCCTTGGTGATTTCAGCAATGCGTTCTAATGTGGCCTTGTCCCTGGACAGGAATGAACCCCGCTGTGGAACATAGAGATTCATTATTGGTAATGTCTTCACAGGAAAGGAGGTAAAGAACTTGGAAATAGAAAAGCCTAAGGCAGAAAAGTAGCTGATGCATTGACTACTCTACAACAAAAGGGTTGAATACTGAGGCTGCATGAGGGAGTTTATAAAAAGGGATGATTGATAGATATTAGGCACCGCAACAGTGAGGTCATATGGTGCCCGAGAAAGGTGATTGAGAGGTGGGACAGTAAGCATAAAAGGCAACATGGAAAAAAGGGACAGTTGGGGGAAGTGGAAGCCTCTTTTAGTCACCTTTTATGACAAGCAGGGATACTGAGGAAGTATTCGTAGTCCCTAGGGGAAAAAATGGATGAATATAATATGTGCACAATAACAGCTCATGATCAATGTTGTTTTGACTTTAATTAACCCACCTTTGACATGATGGAAAAAGGATTTGGTGTGACTGCTGTGGGTTGTGAAGGTGGGGCAGGTACTGGGTTGGCTGCCTTAAGGGGTTTCCTGGAGTTGGCAGCAGTGGTGGAGTGTTCTCCAGCAATAGAGGAACTCCGGACAATGGTAGGCAGCTTGAGTTTGAACAGTTCCCCATCACCCTCATCCTCGTTCTAGATAACAACGTGAAGAGCAATTATCATAATCAACATAATCTGCAGAGATGTATACAGCACAAGCAGAGATCTCCGTGACCTCATTCACAGTAACCGTGTTTTCTCACTTTTTATCACTCCATAAAAAAAAAAGTATCAAAGGTTATTAAAAGCTGAAAAAAATATATACACTAGTAATATGGATACTTATTGGTTTTCTCAAAGCCATAGTAAATATAATATCACTTTAAAGTACTGTACACCCTCGCTAATTTGGATCAATTGGAGGAAGACCCATTTCGAATTGTCCGAAGATCCGAGATATAGAATGATGAGTATGACTGACCGCATGCACACCTGCCATCAAAACTATGTGTGCTTTCACTCGTATCTCTGGTTTCCATACACACAGCTGCGCACACACAAAAACATGACAATTTCACAAGAAAAGGATGTAATACTGCAAACATATATTTAATAATGAATATGTACATGAAATATGGTATTGTGGTGTGGTGGTAGGAGAGGAAGTGTGGGAATCGGAGCTGGTAGTGGTCCATTCGTCAATCACAGCGTACTTGTTGCCACACCGACACATTATTCACGCAATTCTGAAGAAACAGTGTTGTTTGAACAAAAAATAACTCCTAATATATTCCTCTCTCAGTGTGTTTCTTCCTTCTCATCCGTCTGTCCCAGATCGCAGCAGCCAAACACCCGGACCAAGTACAGTTGCCCACACATTACTGTACATAGCATTATGTAATGTAATATCGCACCCCTCTTCTGACTGACAGACTTCATTTGAGCTGGTAACACTGTTGATCTCACCTCTCTCTCTCTCTTGCTCAAGTCTCGCGGGACATGCAAGAGAGAGCAGGAATTAGGCATGACTAGATGAGATGGGATCAATTGTTACCAGCTCCAACCTACAGTAGTGTCTCAGTCAGGAGGGGTGCGATATTTTTGTCCATGACTGTACAGTTGGCTCCACTCCCGCGTTGACCACTGCGTGTTGCCAATGTTGAGCCACCAAGATATTCGAATCCCAAACGAAGCGAAGCACTCATGACCTCCATCTTCCCAACTCAGTCGTCCCTCCCTCCATCTCACTCGGTCATGAGTGCTTCGCTTTGTTCGGGATTCGAATATCTGGGTGGCTCAACATTGGCAACGCGCAGTGGTCAACGCGGGAGTGGAGCCAACTGTACCTAGTCGCACCACTCTACCACCGGCACCGACAGCAATCTAATGCCCACCACCACACTGGGACAATCAGAAATACTACCACCATTGCTGAGCCTTCCACTTCCACTTCCTCACTCACTATAACTATTCCACTCTCAGACTCATCAACCTTCTCTCTGCCAGACCTCCTCCCCAACAGCCCTGACTCCCTATGAATCCCTCTCCTTGAGTCCTCGGCCCACTCACCTCGCCACTCAGTACTGCCAACCTTATATCCTAATAATGTCAATTTTCACCACAGACAGCTTTATAGTGATACTAGTAGCGTTGCAAAGAATAAACATATCATTACATTACCAGTATTTGATATATCATAGAAGAACATCTTATCTCACATTAAATATGTAACTAATATGCAGTCAACTATAATAACAGAACAAAGATCAAGTTTGTTACTGGATACTGGAACACTACATGGAGTCACTGTGGTGAGACTGTCATGACTGATGTATATGTGGCTCCGTGACTCACTTGGCAGCGATGAAGCCAATTATATACCAGTACATTACCATTTTACTTTTACATAATTATATACCTGTTATGGTCAAAGCATAATTATATATATTGTCAACCAAGTATCAACATTTGGTATAGAGATGGTAATTTGAGTTTTGTACAAAATCAACTTGTGTCACTTCTCAGGCTGTACAGTACAGTAGGTCTTTATGACGATGCACCTGCAAAATCTCAACATGAGCCGGATACTGTATACATCTGAGTTATTTGTAAGCGTCCGAGTTATCCGATATCTTGCTAATATGTATCCGATATCCGGCTTATATGTAGGCCTATCCGACTTAGCGAGGGTTTACCGTGTAACAAAACTTCATTCAATTTTGTGTAACTGGATTCACATCTAACTCGTCTTTTTAATATTCACTGGTTAATAATGACTGCATAGGAATGAAGTTGGCACATTTTCGTAGCATAACATTTCAGTTAATGGAAGATACAATATACAGCATGGTAATAAATATGATAATTATATTCCAAAAGAATCAGAGCTTGCAAAAACAGCAATGGACACTGTGTTGATAATTATGCTACATCAAAGTTTAGGGTTACCTTTGATTTCTGTTCCTTAAGGTATTTTTCCCTCTCAAATCTCTGTTTCCTCCAGTCTGCATCCTCTAACTCTTCCTCATTCTCCTCCTCGTTGTCCGACAGCCATCGCCTCTCCTTGTCTTCCATACTTCCATTAAGATTCTTCCATCTGAATCAGAAAAAAAAAAAAAAAAAAATACTGTACTGTACAATATAATATTATACATTATACAAACCGACTGTTGCCAGCATTTATATATAACTGATACAGGCAGCGTTGTCAGTCCCCTTCTCCTGTACCTGTTATAAGTGCTGCCGACTGTACCTGCATAAAAGAATCTTCAACAATGAATTGAATAATGCTTGATGAATGAAAAAGGACTTGTACAATTGCATAAATGAATTTATATATATATGCTCAACAGGTCATATAGTGCCCAATATATATGCTCAACAGGTCATATAGTGCCCAATATATATGCTCAACAGGTCATATAGTGCCCAATATATATGCTCAATAGGTCATATAGTGCCCAATATATATGCTCAACAGGTCTTAATAATAAGAGTGCACAATATATAATATATGATCAACAGGTCTTAATGGACTGGTTGATGGTCGTGTACAAAGTATTTAAAACAATAAAATGGGCACTCCTAAAAGCACTCCTGATCACAGAGATACTGTACCAATATTTTTCCCATACGAGTTGAAATTTACGAAAAATAATGGTAAATAAGTGGTGGAGAAACATCGTGCCTCACACCGTGTTGTGACGTCACCAGCCACATATGTACCGACAGCTACTACAGACTTACTACACACAACACTAATAAATCTCTTTTCTGGAACGTTTCTACTCGTGTTTTTACACTTTGGGACATTGTTGGCTATTGGCTGGCATGGTGAAGATGAAGTATATCCTCCGTAAAAGTACAATATATACCGCACAACTCCCCATAAACATAAAAATATCTTGCTTTCAAAGGTTGGCGCGACCTACATGTATGACCAGTGACGTCACGGATGGGCAGCCATCAACTTCCATTATGTGCAACTTTGATGACTTTTAAATGCCAAACTATATTTTTCTTTGTAAAATAAATTACATACCAGGACAATTCAGTTCATTTATTAACGATGTAAATTGTTTAGTAGAATTTTGTTTTGATCGTCAACCAGTCCATTAGGATATAGAGTGCACAATATATATGCTCAACAGGTCATAATAATAGAGTGCACAATATATATGCTCAACAGGTCATAATAATAGAGTGCACAATATCACATGGACATAGGGAAGGTTGCCACTACAGCCCTTCACTCCAATAAAAAAACAACCCACCTGAACTGCCTCTGCCGCCCCTCCCCGTGTAGCTCCCCATCTTCTAAGTACATCTCCTGCAGAAGTCTGATCTCGCGCTTGTCCGAGTCCAACACCGTCTTCAGATGAGCACGACCCACCTGATGGAAGGAAAAATAAAAAAAAGAGAGATGAGCTGATGAACACAAACAAATGGCCAATGAAGATGTGTGGCAAAATGTTGCTCTAAAAGATTCATCATGATTATTACATTTCTCTTTTATAATTCAAAGCACACACAATGTCTGAAAGAAATTTGGATGAACTGAAGAATGGAGGTATCTAAATATACAGCTACCATACTGTAATTCACAAATCACATTATTTAGACCAAAATTATCAATGGTCTGGGGGTACATTCATTATTAAATACACAAATATTTGGAACAGTCAACAACACTTTATCATCCGAGGAACAATGGCTTTCAATATACAGTACTGTAGTCGATAATTTGATGAAACCAAACAACAACATCAACAACTAAAACATTGTTCAGAGAAATAAGGTTTACTAAAACAGATGTTTGGGGGAACAGGTATTGCCATGAGTTACATTTTTAAGAGACATTAACAGACAGAATCTACATGAATGAGATTATATTATGAGGCACCAGTATTGACAACAAAGTAATACTACAGTAGCCTATATATATCCATTAATGTTTCTTCTCTCAAGGTACTTCCATGATATTCCCTCCAAGATAATTAGGCTATACTGTACTGTAAAAACTGACCTGGTTCCTAAGTTCATTTTCGTCAAATTGTTCGCGGTCGCCCTCTTCTTCCTCCATGTCGTCATCCCCAAACTCTTCCTCATCCGCCGAGTTGTAGTCTGAACCTGACAGTTCTGCCTCTTTCTCCAGGAAGTCTGCTCGGATACCACTAATAAAAAAGATAATAAATAAGATAAATAAATAAATAAACAGGGTAAACGGTTATAGATGTGATCTGTACAGGGAACAGAATCAGTACATATATTGAGAGGTTTTAACCAAATTGTGTTGAAACTATCATTTTTCAGGTGCATCAAGTACCTACCTAAGGCTTCAGTGTACTGTTAATGAACTATGACTCAACATACATGACAAAATTATTCCCGTCGTATGGAAAGAGATGATGTTTACACTTACCCTTTTAGCTTGTCTTTAAATCCTGTGAAAACTGTTCTAGGTATTTCATTTTCTTCCTCGTCAAACTCGACTCCATGTTGTGCATCCTCATCATCTGTTGATTAGGTTAGTAGTAGTAAGTTCATAGTTACACCTGTATATATATCAAGATTATTGTTATTATCAAACAATAACAGCATCACAAAATGTCACTCAAATGAGCTTATGTTCCTTTTTCACCACATATTATCATCATCATTTTCGTTTAACGTCCGTATTTTCCCATTTAGGATGGGGTTGGACGGGCTATGACTGCTCTCCACATCTGTCTATCTTGTACCATATTATTATGTTCTTCTATTCCCATTAAGTTCATATCTTCCATTACACACGTTTTCCACTTTTTCTTGGGCCTTCCCACCGGTCGCCGGCCCCCCGACTCTCGCCTCCTCCACCTCACTCAACACCCCCCCTCCGCTCTTCTCACATGTCCAAACCATCTCGGTCTTCTCTGCCTCAACCCAACAGAAAGGTCTTCAATCCCACACATCTCTGCCACTTCACTGCTAGACCTCCCATCTTGCCACTTTATTCCTGCCAAGTATCTCAGCATTCTACGGTCACAGCTGTGTATAACCTCCATCAGTCTGTTTGTCAATGCCCATGTTTCTGTTCCATACATAAGAGCAGATCTCACACAGGCTTTGTATGTCCTTCCTCTGGTCCTCAGCCCTATGCTGCGGTTCACCAATAAATTGGCTGTTTCTCGCCATCTTCCCCATGCAGTTGCTACTCTCGCTCTTACTGCTCTTTCCACTCCTGCTTCACAGTCCAACACATCTCCCAAGTAGCAGAACTGTTGTACTTCCTCTAACACGCCTCCATTCACCATCAACCCGGCATCCTCTTCATCACCATCACTATCACTACCCATCCCCTCCCTCACACATCTAGGACATACAAAGTTCCGCACACCTCGGAGAATTATCAAACCCGAGCATCGTTGGTGACACCATTTATTACACTCAGTACACAGCACTGAGTTTGTTCCCACTCCTCTTCCACAACATCCACATGGCCATCTTCCTGACTAAATTAATTCTCGAGCCTTGTTTCCAGTCACCATCATTTTTGTCTTTTCCATGATTATTTTCAAGCCCCTCTGTTCCATCGTTTCCTTCCACCTGTTAAACATATTTGTTACTTCTTCCTTTGATTCTGCTGTCAAGACCAGATCATCGGCATAGAGCAGTTCCCACGGACCATTTCCTCTTGCCAATTTAATAGCCTCCTCCATTACTATGATGAAGAGTAGTGGACTAAGAGCTGATCCCTGGTGTACTCCCACTCCTATGTCAAAGTCCTCTGATGTTCCTGCCTTTGTTTTCACCCTTGACCTTGATTCCACATACAGAGACATGACTGCAGCCACAAGCCTTCCTTTCTGGCACTTTTTGTCTCCTCAGTGCCCACTCAATCGCTCTCCTTGGCACTCAATCAAATGCCTTCTCGAGGTCCACAAACACATGGTACAACTTCTTCTTTTCACTGAATTTTTCCTGCATTTGCCTCACTATAAAAATTGCATCTGTTGTTGACTTTCCTGGGCAAAATCCAAACTGCCGACTATCCACTTTTATCAGTTTCCTCAACCTCTCCTCCAATACCTTCTCAAATAGTTTCATTCCATTCTCCAATAGCAGTTTCAAAATTTGTTATGGCATCTGTCAAGCCTATACTGGAGAATCTTAATCCAAGCACCCAGAGTGGAAGAGTACAGTCGCAGTCAATAATAATCATCCACATATGGGTATCTCAAACAATTTACTGTCCAATGTTTTCCCATTCATATATGATGTTATTGTTTTTAAGTACTGTGTAGCTGCTTGTAGTAAATTAAAAGATGGTACTTAACCTATTTAATGGAAAGCCTATAAGCTAAAAAAAATTGTGAAGCTGTCAAACTCTTAGGTGAGTTACCCCTTGTATGGATGATTATTTTTGACTGTGACTGTACATCAGAGAAAGGAATGAGAATAGAAGAACTGGCTTAATTAATCAAACGAGGGATGAGTGGCATAACAGTGAAGAGTGGACACTTTTCTGGAGGTCTGCTGTGTCCCCTCACCCCTTCCCCCTTGGAGGAGTTCCCAAAGAGAAAAAATGCCTAGAGCAATAAATAGAAGCAAATAGACACACAGAATCACCCGAGCAGCCCCGAGGGCTGCTCGGCCAGACAGCTTGAGGAAATTCAACAACAACAACAACAGAATCACCCACCTGAAAGTTCCATGACCCTTTTCCTCTTTTTCCTCCTCTTGATCCTGGTCTGAATGGAAACTGGATCGTCTTCATCTGAGGAGAATATAATCAACTTAGACGATGCCACTGCCTCCTCAGCCTTGTCCTCTGTGTTCTCCAACTCCCCTCTTGCATTCCTTGTGCTTGAAGAATCCTCCTCCATAGCTTGACTGTTGGAGAGGAAGACAAGTAACAATCAAAGATTAAAGTAACATCTCAACTAATCACAAGCTTTTTTTTTTTTATAGAATAAGCAATAGAAAGTATGCCCTTGTAACTACAGTATATATCATAAAGAACAAAGATGAAAATATCAAGCTACAGTATATCTCAAGTGTAAATCTCACATGAAATATAAACTATGAAGTTGATATAATTTTCTCCACCTGTAGTTACTAAGCATTGTCTAAAAAACCCAACTTGATTAACTTTCATACCCACCTTGGAAATCTGGCAGTGCAAAGACCCAGTAGGTCCTCCTCTGTGTTGCTGTGTGTTGTGACCAAACCATCGACATTTGGGGTGGCTGGTGGTGCCGGGCTGCTCCTCTCATCACCACCACCACCACCACTACAGCCTCTGCCTCTGTCATCACTGAATCGTCCTGAGCACAGACCCATCAATTCTCCAATATCTTGTGTTGGTGCCAAATTATCCTCACACAACCCCTGCACCTGGGTGGAGGGACCCTTGCCTGGTAAAAAATAAAATAAAAGAGGTACTGTATTTAGAGATGTGTGAGACCTACACACAAATATCATACTCAAATTCTCTCTTTATTTTAGTAAAGCTATTCAATCTTAGAATTGCTGGGGAGATTATGAGGTGATAGAAAAGTGAATAGTACGATGAATTGTAAAACAAAAGGATGTAAGAGAGTCCACACCAAAGGTCTGGGGGTTTTCAAGGTGATCAAGTATTCCAGCTACATTGAAACATTAAAAAACTACCCTTTCTATTGGCATGAAAAGTGGAATGAATGTGACTGGGCCATTTCACTGGGCATTCTTTTCCTCTCAGTTATTGCTATGATGCAAAAATAAGGACAATGGAAAAATATAATGGCTCTTCACTTGTTTATCTTTCACTTCTCTTATATTAATTCCAAGATCTCACAATCACATGGTATAAAAAGCCATCTTTGTATGGATATTTTTCTCACCTGTGAACTGCCCAGAACAAAGATCAACAAGTTCATCCTTGTCCTGTGAGCAGTCAATCCCTCTAAAGTCCAGACGCAGCTTAGACATGGAGGAATCTTTCTGAATGTCCCTTGGGAACTGAGAATCTTCAAGCAAAGTGAGGTGAAGGCTGAGGTCAGCTGAGGGGGAAGAGGGCAAAGGGACCGTGGTTGCACCGAACATGTCCTGCGAGTCCTCCACTGGTAGGCTCAAGTCACGATCCTTCTGTAAAGTGAAAATTTAAATATCCAACAAAATAATGACTGTACTGTATTATAACTATAGATCCTATCTATCTATATCTATAGCTCCAATGCCTCACTCCCTCTGGGAACTCCCAACAAGGGGGTGGCCACAGCAGAAACGTCTTCAGTTCTCCCTGTTCCAGCACTCCCTCCTTGCTTGGTCACGCCCTCCCTTACCATTCACATTTCTTTCCCTCCTGTTCTACTCCATTCTGTTCATCCACCTGGCTGGTGGTCTGCCTCTCATTCTAGGTCCCTCCACCTCACTCTCATACACTTTCTTTATGAACTTTTCATCTTACATTGTCTCTAAATGTCCATACCACCTCAATGTACTTCACTTTACTCTCTCCATCACCTCACTTTTAACACCCTCTTCAGCAGTATCTCAAGTTCACACATTAAAAATTCCTCACATTACATTGATAAAATAAAATCTCTAAACCTAACTAACAGAAAAATGGTAAGTTTTGATGTAGATTCAGTCTTCATTAAAGTGCCACTTAACGATGTATTAGAATTTCTAAGTAGGAAAATGCCAAGACCATGATTTAGATTTGGGTATGCCAATATCTTCCTTCCTTGAATTAATACAACTTTGCGTTTCATCCAATGCTTTTTCTTCTAATGATAACTTCTTCATTCAGCGTTTTGGCAATGCTATGGGGTAGCCGTTATCCCCCATCCTTAGTAATCTGTATATGGAATTTTTTGAAACCGAGTTATTATCCAACATTGCACCCGTAAATTAAATATAGCATAGGTGTGTAGTTAACATTTTCTCCTTTTGGCCCAACAGTCTCAATAATTTTGAAGATTTCTTTTGCATATTAAATTACATGATATTCCATACATCAATTTCAAACTTGAATGGGTCCCTACCTTTCATTGATGTTTTGGTTACTAAAATTAATGACTTCCCTACTTTCACTGTCTACAGGAAACCCACTCATTGTGATATGTACATTAACTTTTACTCTTATCATAATGATTCTATCAAATTGTCTGTCATATCCACCTTGTTTCTCAGAGCATTAAGAATTTGTAGCCCCAAAAATTTAGAGGTAGAAAACAACAAAATTTGGATTATAGTCCGTAACTTGAAATATCCCGATTGGTTTTTCAGAAAAGCTTATTTTAAGGCTAGGAAAACCTTCTATGTTCCTAAATGTCAGTCTGATAAAAAAACATACTTATGTCTTCCTTATGCAAAACGTCTTGAAAAAATTCAGTCCGTTAGCAGAAAACTTGATGTAGACATTGCCTTCATATATACTTGATGTAGACATTGCCTTCATATATACTTGATGTAGACATTGCCTTCATATATACATGATGTAGACATTGCCTTCATATATACTTGATGTAAACATTGCCTTCATATATACTTCAAGTATCAAAAATATTCTTGTAAGAAATAATGCCACAGTTTAACACCAAGCAGGAGTATACAAAATTCCTTGTAAGGACTGTGACTTTGTTTATATAAGTGAAACTGGGCGATCTTTAGATGTTAAAATGAAAAAACATAAACGTGATATGCCGAATTGTAACACAAATAATGCTAACTTTGTCCATGCATATGATAACAATTACTGTATTGATTGGAAATTCTGGTAAAATGAAAATTAAGTGCAACAATTTCAAGAAACGTAGAATTTTAGAATCGGTATGTATACAGATCTATAACAACTTTAACTTAAATGAAGGTATGTTCAAACTAGATCCATTAATGAAAACATTAGTAGTCAAATCCCTCCCAGATGTGAGGTCCAGCCACGTAGGAGAGGCCAGGTCAGGTCGGTTAGGTGAGGTGAGGCCTGTCATCAGTACCTTGTCCCTCCCTCCCGGGGTCCTGTCAGCTACCATACTTAGTTCTTTTCATGTTTCATTCTACTCTGTACTGCTGAAGAGGGAAGCAGATGCCTCCGAAATGTCCAGAATAAATACTTTGTCTCTAAAAAAAATGTTTTTTTCTCAGCATGTTGCACTTCATGTCATTGTAAATTACCACTCCAAAATGCCTTTTCCACGCCACTTTCACAGCCTCACTTCCACTCACAGTGATTCCATCCTCTTTCTTCATTCTCACTTTGTCAGACTTCTCTTCTCTTTCTAGAATAATTTCTTGTTCTCCCTAAACTTCTCATTCAATTTCCTACCAAATTCCTCATCCGCTCTCCTTTTACTCTCACTCTCCAATTTAGGGGTGCAGAGTAGGATTCTTAAAATTCCAAAAACTCCAGGAAATATTAAGGTTGTAACTCCAACCCCCCCCCCCCCTGCCCTTCCACAAATTAATGGAAATCTCCTGACACTAGCCTATTATAACCTCAAGTACCTTACATGAGTATTGATTGCATAAAGCAGTCAGAGTTGGATATATTTTAACCGACTCCAAATCCAGCCAAAAAGCATCCAACTCCGATTCCGTACCCCTGCTTACCACCCTCTTCACTTGCCTCTTACATACTGTACATTGTATTACCTCTTCCACCTTCTCTGACACATTCCTCGGATGTTCTATATGCCTTCCTTTGCTTCTCTATTGCATCTTTCACATTTTCTGACCACCCATGCAGTCCCTCTCTTCTGCGCTCTGCTGCTGTCCTAACCACTAGTATTGTAAAGGTTTCATACACATCATTCATTCACTCCTACTCCCTCCCCTATCCCCAGACCAGCCTTGCATCCTCCAGCACCTCACCCACTATCTATCTATAGTTCTGACGCCTCATTCCCTCTGGGAACTCACCCACTCTCCTCTCGTATTCCTCCCTATACTCAAGTCATTTACTTTCCCACTTGCCACCTCCCTTTTGTTTCCAACCCCTTAATTAATCACTCCTACTATACTCCCACTTAACCCTGACCTTAATCTTTACCAAGATCACAAAAAAAATGATCAGATCATTGAACCATTCCTCTCACCAATTAAGCATCCATCACATCCTTCTGTAATCTTTCATCTACCGTTACATAATCTATTAAACTCTTTTGTTCTCCTCTATCATCACTTCTACTCCATGTATACAAGACTATCATCTTGTGCTCAAAGAAAGTGTGCAAGCTAAAAACAACCCCCTCTCAGCCAGACATGGAGTCTATTACTATTAATATTGTTCTATTTATCTATTACATTACAATTAATATTACTTTAGTGGTCATCTATTATATTACCGTACTATTACATGGTTATCTATTATATTACTATTATATATTATTTGTGATAACAGTACAGTAGTTATTAAACATGATAATCATTTTCATTATTGTTGGGAGGCTGTCAAGTTTATGTATAAGTGTCTAAATAATTTGAGGTTTGGAAGGCCACTCTCCATTTTACAGTGTCTCCTATGGTGTACAGTCTGCAAAAAAAGTTTCGTTATCATCCTTTTAACAGTGTGATGTAATGACGTGAGTGTGTTATATACCTCCGTCAACGTCCGTGTCCCTCAGTGTATCATGGGCAGGCAAGTAAAAATGACGTACTTTCATTCCGTGCTATTTTTTCTGGGTATTTCATGGTTATTTTTGTTCTAAGATACTCAAACGCATTTCCTTATGTTTAATAATGAATAGTCAAATAATAAGAGTTCTTAAACACTCAAAATTTACTTTAAAACCAGCTAAACTTTTGATATTAAAAAGAAATGGAATGCCTTGTGCTATGTTATCTGTCTGGGATGACATGAGGCACAGCTGCCCAGTGGGTGCCGCGCTTACCCATGTTAAAATGATAGTAACAAACTTTTTTTTGCCAACTGTACAGTCGGCAGCATAAGTTCGCTGCCTTTCACCTGCAAAACTATGAACTTAATGATGTTGTAATACTATTGAAATATAGATATAACAGATACACTTCTCACATAGCAAATTATACATGCTGTTAGAATAGGAACTGGTTCAGAATGTAACTTTATCTGGTCATATTAGCATTACATAGTACATGGGATGGACACAAATTTATGCTGCCGACTGTACCTATATCATGGAGAGCAGTCAATAAGTGTCTGACTCAAATAGGAAAGTAAATATACTATTATCTATTACTTTGCCTTCCATTACAGCTATGATTAGCTTATATATTACTACTACTATTACTTACAAAACCTTGTAATAGTCTATTACTACTGTATTACATATTACTATTGCCCCATGTCTGATCTCAGCACAGATGTCCACCAGATACTACCATTCTCATTCACTCCATCCACACTCTATTTACCAACAATGCTTCCTAATTTCACATTCATTCCACCCATCATTACAATCCTCCTCCCACTATCAATCTTTCTCAAAAATCCCCAAACACCCACACTTACTTCACCAACCCAATATTTCCCATCATCCACACCCTTGGAGACACTAACACTTCACATCCCTCCCTCCATCTTCCTTTACATTTTTTATCCATGCCTGCCCATATTATGCCTCTCTCCATTCCCTCCCACATCACACCCCTCCACTCCCCATCCCTTCATATGAGTTTGTCACACCGATCACATCCACTCCTCCATTCTTAAAACTTTCCACTACTTCTTGTCTCTTTGTCTCATCCATGCTGACAGTCACCACTTTCATACCTGCACCTTTCCCCCTGCCTCCTGCAAGGAAGCCCGGAGAACCCCCCATCCACAGCCACAGCTGTCCACTCCCCTACTGATGGCTGACAGAGCCAATGTAGCGCTCATTCTCGGTGGGACAAGGGCCACCAGGTTTGTTAAAAGATTAAAATAAGTTATAAAATAAAATAAAATCTTAATATACAGTATATGGACAACTCTTAAAACCGATACTGTATGTGGGGAAAGTTAACCTAACCCCCAATACTGCCTCCCCTTTTAACTTCATCTCCTGTTTTATAAAAACATGATGTCCAATAAGCTTCAGAATACATACCTGGTCTTATATACAGCCCAGTACTTCAGCGGAAACCCAGAAAACAGAATAATTTATAACACGTACACTATTGCCAAAACTGGTAGACTTTGTCTTAGTAAATGGTGTGAGGAATGTAGACTCCCCCTCACTGTCACTGGGCCGTGTGGTGCCGCCGTGTCTTGTACCTCCTCCAGGCTGGTGTCCCGGAATCACTGAACCAAACAACTCAAAGCTAGAGTCCACCGAGATGATGCTAGCATCACGGTCCACAGCATCAACTAATCCTCCTGTGGGTGTGATACAAAGGTGGTCAGAACAGGAATGTACACTACAGTCACACAAGAATTTCATACTGATTTATTCAACTAATATAAGACAAGCACATGGCATCACATGGTTGGAATGGTGAGACCAATGACAGAGTGTAGGTGATGTGGTTTAGGTGTGGGAGTCGTTGGTATTGTGTGTGTAAACAGAGGCCGTGGCCATGTGCAGACAAGGAGATTATGCAAAAAGGGGGTGTCAATTTATTTTAGATTACAGAAGAATTATTATCTTCTCCATCCACTTCACAGACAACACAGTACTAAGCTTCAAATTTGGATCAACATGGTATAAGGGCAGAACACTATAGCTGCACCAACCTGAAGGGCCTAGTATGAAATTAAGACCACCACCCAGTCAGGTGAGTGAACAGGATGACAGTGTAAACAAGGGACAAACCTCTGGCATAAAAACAATATATGACAAGTTTACCTTTCCTGGCCTGCTGAGAAGCAAATAGATCATCAGTGCTGGCATGGCTCAGCTTGGAGCCAGTGGTGATAATATCTTGAGTTTCCTCCAGTTGCAGCTTGAGTGGTTCCTTCTCCTCTCCACCTTCACCACCACTACTGTCATCATCCACCAGTACCCTCCTCCGTGTGGTAGGCAGCTCCAGTGTGTCGTTGCTGGCTCCATCATCATCATCTTCCTGACTAGGGTGGATATATAAGTTGCTGTATCAAACATGTTAATCACAGCACTGTAATATATACAGGTACATCAATTACTCAATAAAAACATGATCAATCACATTTTCCTGTGCAGTACTTTGCATGACACAATTATACCAAGACTTTAAAAAATAACCAATTTATTGAATAGCACCATTAATCATTACCACGCACCATAAATCACCAACATCATCATCATCATCATCATCGACATCTTCACCACCATCATGAGCAGCATCTTCACCCACATCCTCTCCATCATCATCACCTCCATCCTCATCTTCTTCAGCTTCATCATTCAGGTACTTGTTTTTCTTGTGCTTTCTGTCTGTCAGGATAACGTCATTCTCCTCCGGCTCTGACTCCGTCTCATACTCTGTGTCGCTCTGGTCTGTCAGTTCCGCCTCTTCATCTGGAAGCTCTGCATCATCCTGGTAGTCTATGTTGGAAAAGACAACATGTTAAATAGTATACAAGCTCTATACTTCCATAAGTAAACAAGTTAGTTACTTATGATAGAGTAGAAGAAAATCCCTAAATTACTGTATACCTTGAAAGAACTTCCACGATAAAGAGTAGGACTTTTTATGGCACAGTTTGAAGGAATCAATAGCTTGAAACAATAGGATTGTCATGTGTCTGCATGTGTTAGGAGTTTAGGAATATATTCTAACAATTCCACCCATCCAGGATTTAAACTCAGGATCTCACATTCACAAGGTGAGTGTCATAACAACTACACCACTATGAAACTGTAATATCTATTAATAGATTCATTCATAAGGATATTCACATTTAAATATCTCACACTCATTGAATATATACTGAGAATAATATAATTTAATTTACTCTATAATATTCAAGTCTTGTGTACATACCTTGAATGACTTGCTCGTTATCTAGGAACTGCTTTTCTTTAACTCTCCTCAGTCGTTGTTGCTCTCGTTGTTCTCTGATCTTTGCTTTAAGGGCAGTCTTGAGGCTTACCAGGCGTGCTCCAGGTACACTCTCTCCAGTCTGAATGATTGAAAGTTAAGAATATGTGGAGACATTGCCACAGTGCAGAAAGTTTCAATGCAGTAACAAAACTTTGTGGCAAATAATAATGCACAAAATGACAACACTCCGTACTCACCACCTCCTCTTCAGCATCTACAGTCACCACAAAATTCGAGGCCACCAGCTTCTCATCTCCCTTGTCATCTTTCTCTTTGCTCACAATGCTGAAAACATTCCATCATTAACCCCTCTCTTAGGCAAGTAATTAATGCTATAAATTGTATACTGTTCATAACAAGATCTACCTCCTTAACCAGTAAATGGGTTAAGTATCATACACACTCACACAATTAACTTTCTTACTTGAGGTTGACCTGCTTCTTCTCTGCTGGCTTGCGCTTGGTGCTGGAGTGCCTGATGAACCGATCCATCAGCTCAATCATCCCAGAACCATTGCGAGGAGTGCAAGTTTTCTCCTCTTCTAAGTCAATGAAGTCTTCCTCCCCACCTTGACTCAGCTTTGGTGTTGTTTGCAGCAGCTTGGTGATGTCCAGCCTGGGCAGGCGTGATGCCAGAAGGCTAAACTTGGGTGTACCTGAGTTCTTGGTCTCCTTCGTCTGGTTGTCTGTACTGGGACCACTCTGGTTTTCTGTAGCCATTGAACTCATTTCCTCTACTTCACTCCTTACTAAAGAATAGTTAACTTTCACCGGTTCTTCATCCACTTCCATGTCTCTGCTGCATGCCTCAGTGGTCAGGTGTGTTTCTGTTGTCTTTTTCTGTGACAATTGTGTTGGTGAGGATTCTCCACTGTGCACCCCAGAGTCATTGTTCTTGTTCTCCTTTCCTTGGCATGAATCTATGTCCACCTCACCATGACTAGGTTTCTCACATTGGGGTTCCCTCTGATCTGTTGTTGTTAGTTCAATAACACACTCTGTTTTTGGTTCAGTGCTAGTCTCCACCCTTGACTCAGTTCTAATCCCTGTGTCTGGTGTCATATTAGTTTCCATGCATGGGTTTGTCCAATTCCTATTTGTTTCAATGCTTGGATCAGTGCTTGTCTCTGTACAGGCCTCATTCTTTGATTCACTGCTTAACAGAGTTCCTTCAAGCACAGAGGCATCCATGCCCTCAGGTAAAGCAGCACTAACGGCTCCACTAGTGATGTCCGGCAGTTGATCAACATCCTCAGCCACTGATTTGCATGCCTCCCCCTCAGTCTCGTTCTTCTGTGCTTCAGTTTTGCCTTCAATCACTTCAGCTGGTGAGGTCTCCCTGCTCTTGGTTTCATTCTCAGGCTTCCATTCCTCATCATCTGGGTCATCTTCATCAGAGTCTGACTTGTAGAACTCCTCCACATCTTTCTTCTTCTCTTCCAACAACCTGCAAAACATATTATTGTTAGTAATCTTTTATCAAGCTGACAGTAAATTTCTAGTCAATATCAAGAGCTCTGTAAAGCTACTTTCCCAGGGTCAAGAAAACCTGTTTTGTTCAAGAATTAATCATGAAGTGAGGTAAATTAATAAGAATAATTTAAAGTTACCTCAAGTATTCCAGGTTTTTCATGCTCATCTTGAGACTGCTTCCTTTGGACAGCTGGGGAACCACTGTCTTCTTCCGTCTGAAAGGAGTTTGAAAAAGTTGTCAGGACTTCTTTCAATACTTCCTGTACTGTACTTATTACAGCAGCAGAGATAATGGGATAGCCTACAAGACACAGAAGAGGGGCAAGAAAAGGAGTGCTTGGTGGTCAGAAGTGAAAGATGGAATAGATAAGAAAAGGAAGGCATATAGAACATTACACAGGAAGTGAAAGAGAGGTGAAAGCGAAAATATAATGTATGTTAGAGTCAAGTGAAGAGGATGGTGAGTGAAAGTAAAAGGAGAGTGGATGAGGAGTTTGGTAGGAAACTGAGTGAGAAGTTTAGAGAAAACAAGAAATTATTCTGGAAGGAGGTTAAAAGAGAAAGAGGAGAAGGAAAGTCTGGTAGTGTAAGAATGAAGAGAGTGAATGGAGTTACTGTGAGTGGAAGTGAAAGAAGTGTGGAAGAGGCATTTTGATGGTCTGATGAATTGGGGGATGGGAAAGGATGTGGTGGTGACATGCATGGGGATGGAGGCAGGTGGTAGACGACAGGATGTACAGGGAGAATTAGGAAGGGAAGAGGTTAGGAAAGCAATAGGAAAGTTGAAGGTGGGAAAGGCACCGGGGGTGGATGGGATAACTGCTGAAATGTTAAAGTGTGGGGGGAGGTAGTGGTGGAGTGGATGTTGCTTATATGCACATTGGCTTGGAGGCAGGGAAAGGTACCTTTGTATAAGGGGAAGGAAAGGAAGGAGGAGTGTGGTAGCTATAGGGAAATAAGCCTTCTTAGTGTACCAGGGAAGGTGTATGGAAAGGTTTTTACTGAGAGACTGATTGAAGTAACAGAGAATAAAGTTAGTGAGGAGCAGGGAGGGTTTAGAAAGGGTAGAGGATGTGTGGACCAGATATTTGCATTAAAATCAACAGTGGAGAAATATATTGGGAAGGGTAGGAAGTTGTATGCTGCCTTCATGGACTTGTAGAAGGCATACGATTGGGTTAATAGGAAAGCTTTGACAGAGGTGTTGAAAATTTATGGTGTTGGGGGGTCTTTGCTGAAAGGCCTTTTATGCAGATGCAAAAGCATGTGTGTGGGTAGAGGGTGATCTCAGTGAGTTTTAATATTAGTGTAGGGCTGAGACAGGGGTGTTATGTCACCATGGCTGTTCAATACATATATGGATGGTTGTATGAGAGAGATGAAAGCCAAAGTGAATGGTCTGGGGGTGAAGTTGAGGCTGAATGAAGTAAATTGGTCCTTGGTGGCAAGTTTATTTGTGGATGACACTGTGTTGATGGCTGAGAGGCAGAGAGGGAAAGGGAGTTGCAGAGGGTGGTGGATGAGTTTCAGTCTGTGTGTAAACGAAGGAAACTGAAGGTGAATGTTAGTAAAAGTAAGGTGATGGTATTTGAGAGGGCAGAAACTGAAGTGATTGACTTGATCACACCTTACAGAGTGGGAGTACCAACTGGGACTAAGTGTGAGATAACTCTGAGGGGTGAGAGGATGGAGAAAGTGTGTATCCGTGTGCCTGTGTTCTCGCTCCGTAAAAAAGTAAAATAAAAAAATAAATAAATAAAGAAAGAAAGAAATACAGGATTGTATAGAAGATACAAAATGGGCCTAGTATATTAATGTGGAAGACTGGAAGAAAGTCGACGAGGTGTGTGATATGTGTCAATATTACATAATTGTGGTAAAGCGGGAATCGCTTAGGCTATGCGGACGCGCATAGGTAACCGAAGAGGACCAGAGGTGTCTGTGTAAAAATAAGGGGTAAAAAAAGGGTGTTTAGCACTTGATAGTGTAAACAGATGTTACTGAAATTGCTCCAAGGTAACATATGGCTGTGTTACAAGCCGAGGTAACTGACAGGATGTTAGAGGTTGTGCCGCAAGGAGGTGTAAATGCGGTAGCAGGACAGGCCAGAGGGCGTGGTAGTGGTAGAGGTTTCCACTACACACACCACTGTTTAATTGATACGGGAGCAGGATACGTATCGAAACATTAGAAAATATCATTCTGGGAAGAAGTATGCATTAGAATAGCTGCAATATCAACTCAGTGGAGTGTCAGGGACTATAGTGGATGTCCTTGGGGTTGTGAGTTTGTCAGTTCATTTCAGGGGTAGCTCAATTTTTACAGCAGCATTATATGTTTGAGTAAATTTCATCCCATGGCAAGCGGGTTGCTTGGTTTGTCTACCATGGCTGAACGGAAGATTGAGGTGTACCCAGGGAGAAGGATTAATTGTTCATGTGAACATACCTTATTTGTGTGTGGTAATTCCTCAACCAAAACACTCGAATAAGGAGGTTAAGACAGTGGGTTGTGTAAGGGGTTTGGTAAAAGGGTCAGGAACGAGATAGACTATGCGACAGGTCTAGGGCAGAACTGTTGTGACTGCTATTGTACCTGATGTACACAGGCTGCAACCGCAGGAAATGATACAGTTCAAGGTGTGTTTAAGGGTATGTTGCTAGAGTAAAGTCAGGGGGGGAGACTGTGGTACTGGCAGGTAAAGAATACCGGAGTAGAGGTTAAAGTTAAGCCAGGCAGTCAGTTGAGTGATTTCCTTGTATACCATGGGATGGTATTAAAATCAAAGCATAACCTACCTGTTGTGAGTGTTGTTGGGTGTGTAGATGCAGAACCTTCCACAGAATTGAGAAATAAAGTGAAAAGAAAGGAAGAATTGTTACAGTTACTACATCGGTAAAGAAGGTAAATAGAAAGGAATTATAGAGAGTCTATATTTTTATGTATGTGAAGATAGGTAGGAATTCTATGTAACATGTTATAAGTGTAAATGCTCATGGTTGTGCATAGGAGCATAGAGTTATTTGAACTCAAGCAGTAGGGTCACAAAGATGTAAAAAGAAATGTAACAAGGTAACGAGTACTACAATGTAACAAGCAAACTCTTGTGAGATGTAAGGAAGACTTTGTCAGCAGTATGATGTTGTGCTTGACACATAGAGCACAGTCAGTCAGTAGAGCACAGTCTGGTGCAAGAATTGAGTAGTAACGCAGTAAGAATAAATGATGTTCCTCGAGTAATCTCTCATACAATGTCTTATACAGTGAAGGAGGAATGGGTATGTTACTAATTAATAAGGAGTATAATGAAGTACAAGGCAGTAATGCACTTACATAAACAAGGTAAGTAGGAGAGTCAAATACAGTTAAAATGTGTGTGTGAAGGAAGCATATAGTATAATAAATAACTGTGTGTGATGGACTAGTGAGTATATGGGAATTTTGCCCAAAGAAGGGGTTAATAAAGGTGTATACAGAGGTCAGAGGTTTATACAGAGTCAAAGATAGATTTGTATACAGTTGTAAAGTTCTGTGTTACAGCTAAAAAAACTAACATACGGATGCATGGGGGTGCGTAGGGGCCTGTAACTATTTTGTAACAGGTTGAGGACAGCAAACAGAAGGTTATGTTCTACCCAAGTACCATTATTTTTAAAGGTTGACTAGCATGGTCTATGCAGTTAATGTTACGTAACTCAGTCACAAGAATAGAATTGAAAAGTACTCAAATGTGGAGATACAGGAATCTGGGGAAATACTTAAGCAAACTTTCTTCCTTCATGTCACTCATGTGTACCAAGTCAATGCATGTAGTTTTGGTTTTCGATGGATTGATATATATGTGATATATTGGGGCATGTATTGTATGTTGGGGAATGGATGTTGGTACAGTGAGAGGATCAGCACTCATAGAGTAAGTATACAGTATGTCATATCTCTAGTCGAGTTGATTATGGAGATTACTCGAGTAAAGACAACGGATTGCAATAAGTGGTAGTAGCTTCCAGTAATTACAGTAAAGTAATGTTGAGTACAGTAAGTGAAGTACAGTCACGGCAATAATATGGTCAGTGAGGCTGAACCAGTGGAGATAGTATTGTTGGTCGTGAATTGTGGTTAGTGTTAGGTGTCAGCATTTCTCACAGGAGTGGTAGCCTGAGTGAGATGACACGTATGAAAAATGATGGCTCATCAGTGAGTGAGGACTAAGCATGAGTGCCTCTGAGTATCATTTGTGATTTGTGTGCTCAACTGAAACAGTACTCTTGGGTGTATGTATATGAATGTTAAACAAGTGGTTAGACATGTTATGTTTCCTACTTATTCAAAGTCAAAGTTAGTCACAGTTAAATATAACAGTAATCCAGGTTGAAAAAAGGATTAAGACAAGTTTAAAAGTCAGGAGACATGACAGGTTTCACCAGAAATGTAGGTGATAAAAGAGTTAAAAAGGTTTAGGTAGCACAGTAAAGGGTTAGTTAGAACCTTGGAAGTGTTTGTATGAACATGTGTTATGCTATGTATGTAATAGCCATGTCAATTTAAAATGTTTATGCAGTTTCAATGTCTTGTGATATACGGAATATTGTTTAACATGAATTATTAATGCTAAGTATTATTGTTGTTGTTTTTCAAGCTGTCTAAATGAGCAGACAGAGCTTGTCATGCATACTTTAATCCTTGCAAGGGAATATGTATTTGATGTGTTTACCAATACTCCAGACAAATATCTAGATTTTCATGTGAGGAGTTTGTCTTGGTGAGCAGGAGGTTCATGATAGATGATTGAAGTGTAATTGTAATTTTAAGGATAACCCAGCTGGTTAGTTGTAGTGACTTAGAATTAAAGAAGTGTTACAGTAGTTTCAATATTATTGTGAACTACGAGGACGTAGTTTGGTAGGTAGCCGAGCAATGTATCCGTGTGCCTGTGTTCACGTTCACGATACATGACCAGTAGGCCTGGCACATGCATTTCTTGGAGCCGGCTAAAGTCGTTAAATAACTACAAGATGTTATATAGCTTCCTGTGAGTGTTGAGGTAAGGAAGATACCATGAGAGTTGAAAGCAGTTCAAACCAGTTCCACCGGACATGACATCTTAAGAAATGTGCTGATCTGACAGCATGATGACAGCGTAATGGAGGCATGATGAGAATTGCCACTGCTGAGCTCTGAATGCTAGATTCACTCTGTATATTATCTGTATGTTAATCTCTATGCTATAATCAATTGTTTATTGTCATCTCGTATGTAGAGAAAGGGACAATATATATATACTCATATTATTCTTATATAATCTTGTAGCTAAAGTGTATGTATATCATGTATAAACGTAGCGTCACTCTCACGAACTGTAACCTATGTAGTGGGTGTGGCACTGTGGCACTAGGTGGGGACGTGAGGAGTAAGTGTGAGAACAGAGGTACACTTGGAGCCCAGACATGGGTTAGATAGGGAGGATGAAGTTCTGCCCTAAGAGAGAGATTCCCTTTCCTTGTACATAGTCTTAGAGTCTTAGAGACACGAGTTGTGTCCAGTATAATCTGTAACCTGTAACTGATATATAAGCTACATCAGTAAATAGAGACAAGTCCATGAGTTTACTCTAAACCTTTGAGTACTATAATATATTCCCCAGTAGTAATACTAATAAGGGTACTTTCGAATCAATGGTATAAGTGAGTAAGTTGGTTGAAGCCAAAGACTACACAAGAAGGGTGGTAAGTGATAACCAACCCGAGAGAGTAAGTAAGAGTTGACTGAAACAAGTACACAGATGGATGGTAAGCGTCTACAGATGGTTGGTACAGTTGGCTAGTAAGAGACAGCCACACTGAAATATAATTGAGAGTTCTGGTTGGTATTTCCACAGAGAGAAGCAGAGATGTGGACCCCCACGGCTACACGATGGTAGTAGTGGCGGATACAAGTGGAGGAGTTTAAGTACCTGGGCACAGTTCTGTGTAAACATGAAAGTATGGAAGGAGAAATTAGAGAGAGAGAGCTGTGAAGGGTAGAAAGGTCATAGGATCATTGGGAAGGATAATGAAGGGTAGAAGTGTGAGTATGGAAGTGAAAAGGGGAATGAGAAATAGTATAATCCTGCCAACACTGACATATGCATCAGAGACATGGACATGGAGTAGGGCTCATCAGTCTAGAATAGGTGCTATGGAAATGAGTTATTTGTGAACTTACTAGGTGGAATGGAGAAAGTAATGAGTGTGTATGAGAGATGTGGTATGAGTGAGAAGGCAATTGGTATTGAGTGTGGAGTGGTTGAGAGAGTGAAGAGTAATACATTGAGGTGGTTTGGACATGTAGAAAGAATGAAAGGTGAGGAGTTTGTAAGGAAGTGAAGTTGTGGGACCTGGTGTGAGAGGCAGACCTCTGGTTAGATGGCAGAAAAGTGGAAGAGTATGTAAAGGAGAGAAACATGAGGGATAGAGTAGGGCTTGACCCAGTAAGGAGGGAGTGTTGAAACAGGGAAAACTGGAGACACTTCTGCCGTGGCCACTCCCTTGGGGCGAGGCATTAGAGCTATAGATAGATAGATACTTATTACATAATCTCATCTCAACTGAATACTTCAATTATAAAATTATCTCGGTAGGCATACAGAATCCTATGAGTGTGATCCAGCTTTAACCCCTTAACCGTGGGTGACAACATAAGTAGACACCACCAACGAGTGTGGAGAACTGCGAGTGACTACAGAAGTCAACAGAGCAGTTTTTAAATATGAGCGCCCCCTAACATGGTTGTCTTGGGTGGCAACCCTGATTACGGGCTAACTGGGATTGTAGGGACTCTCCTTAGTCCAGTCAGCTACCACCACCCAGTGTTAAATGAACAGTGAGGGTATAAGGACATATTTCTAGTTACGTTTTTCCAGTTATTATCAAATATGTACTTAATAGCAACAATGACATTGTATTTCATATTGTTGTTGAAAAATGTGATTCTGATATGTTTTATAACAAAATCAGAATGTGAAAGTGTACTTATATATGTAAATAGTGTAAAAGTGAATTTTTAGTTGTTGTCATTCTGAGCTGGTTACCATCTTACAGACTGAGGCAATACTGTACTTCCCTTATGGGGTGTCCATTTGGTTTTCACAAGTACCATCAGGAGACAGCAAAAGGTTTGTACTTCACTATTGTGTATTATTTATTTATGCAGCATGAGTGGCTTACAACCTATTCACCGTCAAATCTTTTGTTTAACATAGAGACCACGAGTGTGGGAGAAAGGTCTGGACTCCCGAGCTGCCGAGTGCAATAAGGCCTATGATTTAAGGGTTAAGAGAATGTTGGTTCAGCTGGCAGTATTGCAATTATAAATCACTTGGTAAATATAAGAAGTTATCTACAATATGTATATACTATATAAATGAGAATGAAATTATCCAAGGGATTATAGAAGGTTCTGGGGAAACAGAGAATTATTTCTGTACTATAGTATACTTAATATTCTTACAGCACCGTATCTAGACTACTGTATATACAAGTGAGATTAGCTGTTATGTAAATTCATACCTGTTGAGGAACTCTGCCAAAGTACGTTGCTTAGGTCGGTGGTAAGGCAAGGAAATTTCTGACTCTCGCACCATGCGCTGGGTCTCACTGTGTATCTTTTGCAATGATTCCTGCTTCTCCTTTGCTGACGGAACCTTGTGATGCCTTTCCTGGAAGATGACATGCATGGAACTTAGTCAATATATTCCCCTGGCTAAATTCTAAACAAAGATGGTGGATAAAGAACCACATCAATAGTTTTACTATGTTGTTCAGCATCAACATATGGCTTAGTAAATGAGCTGAAGCACATATTTCAACTCTGAATAATCCAGGAGATCAAGTTGCCCTGCACCAGCCTTGTGAGTAAACCACCTGTCTGTAGCCTCACTAGGTATATACATAAAGAAATTAAAACATCCAATTAAGTCCATTTATCAATTATCAGTCTCAAGAAAACAAACAAATGAAAGATAGTCTACCGGTAATGACCTTTTTATTCTTCTGTTTAGCACCACTTGTATTATTATCTTGTTCATATGATGCCATGAGTTCTACTGGTGAGTGAGTGCCACAGTCACTCCTCTCAGACAGCTCTTCATCAGACAACTCCGGATCACACAAGTCACTGCTGTATTTGCTCACATGCTGGAAACAGTGATCACTTTTAAAATATTAGTACAATTAGTTTTAACTTGCAATAATACAATGTATATGGCATTATTCACAATGAATTAAACCACAAAATAACAACATTAACTAAAAGCAAACTTAAACATCCTTACTTTAGGCTTGTTAATGATGTCCTGAGCCGGAGAGAATGTTCTGAACACTACATTATCTTCACTGTCATTACTATTACCATCATCTGAGTCTATTCTTTGAATTATCCTCTTCTTCTCCATCTTACTATCAACATTATCATTATCATCTTCTTCATCACTGGTTAAGGACATTTTCTTTGGCCTGTGGACTTGCAGCTCCTCACCATCCTCCTCATCTGATAACAACATGGCAGTCTTCTTCCTCCCCAGCGACAGTGACAAGTTCACATCATCATCATCACTGTCATCAATAGTCAGTTGAGGTTGGGAGGGATTTTCACTAACATCTGGAGATACCTGTCCAAGGAGAGAGGGTTTTACCATAGAGGGAATGGGGGGGGGGTTACTGCTCCCCATAATATGGGGACCTAGATGAGATAACAGACAGTAAGTAGGTGTCTATTTCCATAAACCTGTATGAGTAGGTTAGCTGGGACTGGCCTGCTACAGTACTGTACCCCAAACAGATAGCCTAATAAGAAATGAAGTGACAAAGTTATGTACCCAAAGCAAAATACAGTAAAATAATACAATGTGTAATAATGGTCGTGGAACAGTACTGCATCAATGTTATTACAGAAAAATTAAATAAAAAAATGTTGACAGCTTACATCGTTCTCTTTAGCAACACTGTCTTGTGCAGTAAGGTTGGAAAGAAAAACTCCTTCGTCCTCCAAGCTGCTGCTGTGTTGCTCTCCCTCCTGCACTGACTCTGACTGTAGTGGTAATCCATTGGGGTGAACAGCCTCACCAGACCCCACACCTTCCGCTGAACTCATTTCCTTGACACTTCACTCACTCAGTCCACTCCTGAAAAGGGAAATTATATTGAATTATTATTGCTGTGACGAGATACAATACAATAATGAAAAAAAAAAAAAAAAGTACCGGTACCAGATGCATTTCAAAATCCCTCGAGTTAAATGCTACTGTAATACAAATTACATAATAGTTATTTTAATCAAGCCAACTTCAGTACAGTAAATCTGTTGTATATTATGTCACCATAAATGGCAGCATTAATACAGAGGATTATTTCTGAAGAACTTTAAATTTTGTGAATGCATCACATTTTCAAACCAATATTTTACAAGCTGTCCCGATGTAGACATGAATGGTCTTGCTTATAAAACTATTACACCAATTTCCTGAGTGGTATTTTATGCTTTGTTGAGTTTCTCAATTGACCATTAGGCAGATAGTTTGGTAAATTTTTCAGAGTAAGCCTTCACATGTGCGAGACATTCAATTATTTCTTGTGAATAACTTCAGAGGTCCTACCTTGTATAATTCCTATACGTGGAAAATATCCCCTCCCCACATTTGGTTAGGTCAGGTCAGTTATAGTCTAAATAATTTTGAAACATATAAACATTAACTAGGTACGTATTCAATGCTTTCTTTATGTATTTTACCCCTCAATCCAATCTCTTGGGGGGGGGATATATAAAATGGTCAAAAAATACACTGGTGTACATATATAATTATATTTCCACATAAAAAATAAGGAATGACGAATTTTCCACAACAAGTTAAGAAAAATTTGTTTTTTATTTGTGTTTTTTCGTAAATATTACCCATATTTCTTGAGTAGTGCCTAACTAACTAAGTAACTAACTTATATATCACTCAATATGTATTCCCTCACCCCACACCCCCAATACCCAGGCTCTGCCCCAGTATGTTTGCAATGAATGGATGTTAAATTTGCACGAATCCCACAAGAAGGAGTAAGAATAACTATAGGTCATATTTAAGAACATTTATGGTGTATAATTTTTTTTTTATGTATGTTCTGACACCGGACATAGGCTTAATCAAGCCCGTTATCGTGGCCCAGGTCAACTGCTGCTCACACACACGTCACGACTTCCGAACTGATACCCAGCCACAGAGAGAGGGAAGTGAGGGTAATTCCCAAATACTGCAGCCGTTATGGTACCAGCGAGGGTGTTTTACGACGTTCGGTGGCCTTATAGTTAGTGCCTGACACTCAAATCAAAAGAGTAAATATTCTCAGTCCCTCCCCCCTCCCCTGAGAGGATCGATCTCCTGACCTCTAGGTTATGAGTCCAAAATGCTAACCACTCGGCCACCTCCCCTACAATGGCTCTGTTGTTTGTCTGTGGAGCCATCGTACCGGTACCACACCATTGAATGCACCACAGATGTTGGTATTTATCTAGAGTCTAGACTATTGCCGTTTTGTAGCAGCGTTGCCAGATCCAGCTATATCCCAGTATTTTACTACAGTCAGTTCTTGGTACTTTACCAGTTATTTCCCGGTACTTTGCCCACATTAGGTCCCTGTAGTTTGTTGCAGTCAAGGTTAGGTTAGCTAAGGTCAGGCTAATACCTTTCAAACTGCCCCATTTGCCTAGCATTTTCAAATTTCAGGAATACCATAGAAGAAAATAAGGTAAATATTGAAAGAATTACTGTTATTGCGTATGGTTTTTCAATCTTTATTACCCACTTATTAGACCATTCTAAGACTATTTTCTTTTATGGCATTTCCTCTGCAAATGTCCCATTTCAAAGACAAATACAAATAGGGGTAACTTTACAGAAAACCTGGGTTTACTATATTGTATATTTTAGTATCATTATCCACTATTTTGGAACATTCTAAGACAATTTCATCTATGGTGTTTCTCTCGGAAATTCCCCGTTTTCGAGATATGCCCCATATAAAAAAATAATTTGGAAACTAGTCTAACCTGACCTAACCTAGACCACAGCAGACTACTGGGACCTAACCTGGACAAACTACCAGACCTAACCTGGGCAAACTACGGGGTATAACCAGTGTAAACTATCATAAAGTGACTGGGGCAAATATCCAGGTCCTAACATTAGCCTAATGTGGTAATACTGCTCAAGCCTAGCCAAAAACACAGTTATGTTGTAACAAAACCTATATTTGTCCTAAGTTACCTGTAACAAATATAGGAATATTTTTACAAGTTGCCACAACTCGATTTCAAAATTTTTACTATTACCAGTGTTTATATTTCACTATTACAAACAACTTTTCTATATACAATTTCTTCTGCAAATGCTGCATAACAGTAGTTATCTCTTATAGTTAGGTCCCGGTAGTCTGCCCAAGTTAGGTCCCGGTAGTGTGTCCCAGTCCAGATTAGGTTAGGTTAGGTCCCGGTAGTGTGTCCCAGTCCAGATTAGGTTAGGCCAGGTCAGGTGAGGTCTGAACAATTTCTACTGTATATTTTTTCCTGCTTAGGTCCCGGTAGTCTGCCCAGGTTAGGTCCCGGTAGTCTGTCCAGGTTAGGTCCCGGTAGTCTGCCCAGGTTAGGTCCCGGTAGTCTGTCCAGGTTAGATCCCGGTAGTCTGCCCTGGTTAGGTCCCGGTAGTCACACTAAATCCTTCTAGGAAATAAAAAAAATTCCAGTGAAATCCTGTTGTGGCAACTTGTAAAAATTTACCCAAATATATATGAATTACTTTAACACGGAATATTTAAGTTACTGTAATTAACAAATACGAAAATAACAAATTAACTTACTGTAACAAATGTAAATACCAGTAAGTTTAGTTAGTTTCATTTAATTGTTTGCTCTGAATGTAATAAGTTAATTAAGTCATGTTAGGTGTTTAATTATAATTGGCATCGTAAGCTATAAATTACATATCATTCAAATGTTAGCTCAGAATAATTATAAGTTAATAAAGTTATGTTTCATTGTACTTCGTACATCTTAACTTACAAATCTTTACATCCACCTAAGTTAACTATAACATCAGTACAAATTATCCTTACCTGCTGCTGGTCCTCTATGACAGTCTATGTGTGAATTATCAGGAATAAAGTGTTATTTAGTAAACTTCAGTTCAGGACAAGAAGTTGATGTTTATCCTGTTTGGCGCCAAATGTGTAGTGTTGCCATTGCCAACTTGCCAGGTCTGCTTGATGTAATGTCTTTAACTTCACCTTGTTTTAGAATTTCCCTATTTACCTCAATAATTTCCTGTTTACTCTTGAACGATGACAGTTTTTTTGTTATTATTTCGTCTAGAAGAGATATCCCGGCTTACTTTTGAACAATCTTTATATAGTTTCCCTGTGTTGACTTCAAAAGTACACAAAATAGAGAAATGCTCGTGAACCTGGCAGCACTGCAAGTTGTAAACAAACAGCAGAGCTCAGCCTCATCACTGGAGAGGCCATTCATAAGTTTACAACAGAGTTCAGAGTTTCTCCACCAGGGCGGCGCTGGTGTTGTGGCGGCCATATTTTAGCACCATATCGTTTTAATCGTGTTATTTTATATTTGTTGACAAATTTTTGTAACAACAGGATAGTGTGTTACTAGCAGGGGCGAACATACACGTTTGTACATGGCAACAATTTAATGGTTTAGCTTCACCATAGCCGTCATCTGGTCGTCCAAGCGGAGGATTGGGGTACCGAAACCGTCTTGGGAGCGCTTGGTTTCTGTGACGAGAACTGACCAAATACGTAGAAACTGTGTTCTCGTCGTCCAGATACGGATTGGGCAGAAACATAAGAAAGTTTGTAAACAAAGTCGTAAGAAAATACTACAAATTGGTCAACTTTTCCTTCACTTTTCTCATATTATGAAGCCAATTTGTGTCCTAAGTTGCATGTATTATACACCAAAAGATGCAGAATTAAGAAACGAATAAGATGAGACCAACTAGAAGTCTCTTAATATGATCTTTAGTTGAAGACTTGCCATTTTTATTACTTTATTCTCGATTTTCGGTGAAAAATTTACTATACTTGCTAGAGATAGGTTGCCAAAAAGGTGATTGATTAGCTATATTTCTGGAATGTCTATCAACCATTTCGCAACACTTCAGACATCCACCTTAATTGCTGAAAGTGCACATGATATTTATTCACCTTTTTGGTACTCTCTTAAGTTCCAGGCTCAGCTCATGGACTATAATAAAGTGTTTGTGTGCCTCTCATGTCAAAATGATCCTTGATTTTGGTTTTATGGTGTGCAGCCTGTGATTATCTTTAGGGCTCTATTCTGTATGGGTGTCAGTGTTTCCACTTCGTGGGAATTTCCCACAAATCTGTGTGCGAAATGGAGATACGTGGGAGGTGTTGTGTGTGGACACCAAATTTTTAAAATCTGTGTGAATTTCTGTGTGAATTTTAAGATAATGCTAAGAATATTATGAAAAATGAGTGTGTGTGTGTGTATGTAAACACAAGTTAAAACAGGAACTAGCTTATCCTCACAGAGTGACAGAGTATCCGGCCCTCACTGAATGAGTGAGGCTGTCGCAACTTTAGTCAGTTGGTATCCACACTTGAATTAGCATTGATATAATTAGTGCTACAAAGAAAACTTACCATCAAATGTATCGCTCTCTCTGGGAGTCAGACTCTAGATTTAGAGGTAAGAAAGCTTACCATATACATTTAATATATTGCCGTTTTCTCTGCAGTGAGAATGACTCTGTGTAGACCAATATAGAGCTCGTATCACAAAAAATCATGACATTGAGAAGCCCACGCCAAGCCTTACTAGAGAGAATTCTGAGCCGGGTCTCATAGGCTAACAAGCCTCTCCCCGGGAATCATCTGTAAGAATCTGTAAGAAAGGGAGCCAGAACACAGTTGACTGACAAATAAAGATGGAAAGAAGTGACTCTGGTGGTTGAATCTGTACTGAACATGAGTGAACCATTCTTCCTCACAACTATATGCACACAGGTCTCGTTACAGCTCTTGTTTCATATTCCCCAGTTATTGTAGTTCATAACTGTGTTTTTAAAGCCATTGGTTATTGTGTAGATCCTATCAATGGTAAAACATTTACGGTGATGGTAATGGTAAAATTTTACGGTGATGGTAATGGTAAAAATTTTACGGTGATGGTAATGGTAAAAATTGTACGGTGATGGTAATGGTAAAAATTTTACGGTGATGGTAATGGTAAAAATTTCACGGTGATGGTAATGGTAAAAATTTTACGGTGATGGTAATGGTAAAATTTTTACGGTGATGGTAATGGTAAAAATTTTATGGTGATGGTAATGGTAAAATTTTTACGGTGATGGTAATGGTAACAATTTTACGGTGATGGTAATGGCAATAATTTTACGGTGATGGTAATGGCAATAATTTTACGGTGATGGTAATGGCAATAATTTTATGGTGATGGTAATGGTAAAAATTTTATGGTGATGGTAATGATAAAAATTTTACGGTGATGGTAATGGTAAAAATGTTACGGTGATGGTAATTGTAAAAATTTTACGGTGACGGTAATGGTAAAAATTTTACGGTGATGGTAATGGTAAAAATTTTACGGTGATGGTAATGGTAAAAAATTTACGGTGATGGTAATGGTAAAAACTTTACGGTGATGGTAATGGTAAAAATTTTACGGTGATGGTAATGGTAAAAAATTTATGGTGATGGTAATGGTAAAAAATTTACAGTGATGGTAATGGTAAAAATTATACGGTGATGGTAATGGTAAAATTTTTACGGTGATGGTAATGGTAAAAATTTTACAGTGATGGTAATGGTAAAAAATTTACGGTGATGGTAATGGTAAAAATTTTACGGTGATGGTAATGGTAAAAATTTTACGGTGATGGTAATGGTAAAAATTTTACGGTGATGGTAATGGTAAAAATTTTATGGTGATGTTAATGGTAAAAATTTTATGGTGATGGTAATGGTAAAATTTTTAAGGTGATGGTAATGGTAAAAATTTTACGGTGATGGTAATGGTAAAAATGTTACGGTGATGGTAATGGTAAAAATTTTATGGTGATGGTAATGGTAAAAATTTTACGGTGATGGTAAAGGTAAAAATTTTACGGTGATGGTAATGGTAAAAATTTTACGGTGATGGTAATGGTAAAAAATTTACGGTGATGGTAATGGTAAAAATTTTATGGTGATGGTAATGGTAAAAATTTTACGGTGATGGTAATGGTAAAAATTTTACGGTGATGGTAATGGTAAAAATTTTACGGTGATGGTAATGGTAAAATTTTTACGGTGATGGTAATGGTAAAAATTTTACGGTGATGGTAATGGTAAAAATTTTACGGTGATGGTAATGGTAAAAAAATTACGGTGATGGTAATGGTAAAATTTTTACGGTGATGGTAATGGTATATTTTTTACGGTGATGGTAATCGTAAAATATTTACGGTGATGGTAATGGTAAAAATTTTACGGCGATGGTAGGCCTAATGGTAAAAATTTTACGGCGATGGTAATGGTAAACATTTTACGGTGATGGTAATGGTAAAAATTTTACGGTGATGGTAATGGTAAAAATTTTACGGTGATGGTAATGGTAAAAATTTTACGGTGATGGTAATGGTAAAAATTTTACGGTGATGGTAATGGTAAAAATTTTACGGTGATGGTAATGGTAAAAATTTTACGGTGATGGTAATGGTAAAAATTTTACGGTGATGGTAATGGTAAAAAATTTACGGTGATGGTAATGGTAAAAAATTTACGGTGATGGTAATGGTAAAAATTTTATGGTGATGGTAATGGTAAAAATTTTACGGTGATGGTAATGGTAAAAAATTTATGGTGATGGTAATGGCAAAAAATTTACGGTGATTTTAATCGTAAAAATTTTACGGTGATGGTAATGGTAAAATTTTTACAGCGATGGTAATGGTAAAAATTTTACGGCGATGGTAATGGTAAAAATTTTACGGTGATGGTAATGGTAAAAATTTTACGGTGATGGTAATGGTAAAAATTTTACGGTGATGGTAATGGTAAAAATTTTACGGTGATGGTAATGGTAAAAATTTTACGGTGATGGTAATGGTAAAATTTTTACGGTGATGGTAATGGTAAAAAATTTACGGTGATGGTAATGGTAAAAATTTTACGGTGATGGTAATGGTAAAATTTTTACGGTGATGGTAATGGTAAAAAATTTACGGTGATGGTAATGGTAAAAATTTTACGGTAATGGTAATGGTAAAAATTTTACGGTGATGGTAATGGTAAAAATTTTACGGTGATGGTAATTGTAAAAATTTTTACGGTAATGGTAATGGTAAAAATTTTACGGTGATGGTAATGGTAAAATTTTTACGGTGATGGTAATGGTAAAATTTTTACGGTGATGGTAATGGTAAAAATTTTACGGTGATGGTAATGGTAAAAATTTTACGGTGATGGTAATGGTAAAAAATTTACGGTGATGGTAATGGTAAAAATTTTACGGCGATTGTAATGGTAAAAATTTTAGGTACAATATCACACAAAGTACAAAAATATATATGCATTATATAGGGTTATTCAAAAGAAGTTTCTGCTAACATGGTAAAATGAGTACGAGCCTGCATTCATGAAACTAAATTACAGTTGAACATATGATCTGCTATTGCTTCTTAAACACTGTAAATAAGTTCTGTATATTATGTCTTAAATGCATATATACAGCGTATAATACACATTTAATAAATATTATAATATGTATATGAATCATCCTGTAGATATGGTACAGTACTTGGTTCAGCACTCACATAATCAAAGAAAAATGCGCACATGTAGGAATGATGGTTGTGAAAAAATGAGAATGGTCCAAAGATTGGAGAAGTCTTCTATTGTGTTTTAGGTCTTCAGCCATTATAGGTAACCATTATGGCAGGAGTTGTTGTTGAAGTTCCTCAAGCTGTCTGGCCGAGCAGCCACGAGCTCTCGAGGAAGGCCATGGCCTGAACCGGGCTTTCCCAAAGTGCCCTCAGAGTGTATGTTGTGTTGTTGGTTAGTGTGGTTGTGTGCGTTGCAGTCTTCAACCACCCCCGAAGGCTGTCAAGGAAGGCAGCTATGGGAGCCAAACCATCACAACACCAGGGGGCACGAGTCCCTGGACATGGAGTAGGGCTCATCAGTCTAGAATAGGTGCAGTAGAAATGAGTTACTTGAGAGGTGCATGTGGACTTACAAGTCGGGATGGAAAAAGTAATGAGAGTGTGTATGAGAGATGTGGTATGAGTAAGAAAGCAATTGGTAATGAGTGTGGTGTGGTTGAGAGTGAAGTGTAATACATTGAGGTGGTTTGGATATGCTTCCTTTCTCCCTTATGCTCTTCCTTGGTTATTGTACCAGTAAAATTTATAAAGTACTAGTTAGTATCAATGAGACAACAAGAGGAGTGCCATTGTTAATTAAGGAAACTGAACTGCTCTAAACCATTGCATATAATTATCAGGGCATACATTGTTAGTAAAGGAAAAAGTTTCCTTGAATTAAATATTGAATATCTATTTTTGCAAATGACTGTAAGTCTGGATTAAAGTATATTTAGCTTTAACCTACTCTCAGCAAAGGAGGTCGAGGAGATGGGCGATACTGAAGGAAGACTCTCCGTTTGTGCTTCAACTAAATGGGACTGTATGCAACTACAGGCATCATTTGGGTCATCGAATGCACGTTCACAGTGCACACACACAGTCCTGGAAGTAAAGAATTTAATGTAGTAACCTACCATGGTGAGAAACAGTTAAAGAAGGGAATACAGTATCTGGCACTTGACATATTAAACACACATGCATAATAAACTACATTTGCAATGTAGTACAAAAATTACCTCTCCCTATATAACGATAAGAAAGTTATTGAATTAGTTAGACCTAACTTAATTATTTTATAGAATTTATTGCTGTTCTGTAGCAGTGTCCGGCTATGTCCCGGTTAGGTCATGGTAGTTTAACAAGGTTAGGTGCCATTGGTTGCTCTGGTTAGGTGCCGGTAGTTTGCTCCAGTTAGGCCCTGGTTAATTTATTATGGTTATTTCCCAGTATTTTGCCCAGGTTAGATCCCAGAAGTCTGTTGCGGTCTAGGCAACATCTACAAGAAACCATTGCATATAAATATCAGGGCATACAGTACTTGATAGTACTGTTAAACTGTATTTTTGCAAATGATTGTAGATTACATTAGTTTGATCATGTAAATACGGTAATATTAATATATGGTTGCAATGACCTGTCTGTGCTTGCTAAAAACATATTACAACCTCTATTCTCACCAAAGGAGGTAGAAGGGATGGTTGACAGTGGAGGAGGTGAATCCATCAGAGGCTCCATAACCTCTGCTTCCGCTAAATGGGACTCCATACATGTACAGTAAAAGTCCGTTAATCCGACCACGGATACTCCGAAAATCCCAATAGTCCGATTTTTTTAAAGTGGTAATAAAAAATTCAATTTTGATGTCCGAGTGGCCTATGCGGGGATTTTCCGCGTACAGCTGGGCCATCCACACTCTCACACCTATTAGGCGTATCTATGCACAAATTAATATTAAGTGGAAGTGATTTTTCAAAGAAAATTACCAAAATTAATGAATACAAACTAAGGAATGTTTGTGCACGAATGAAAATTCAATGAGTTTTAGTGATGACTGAAATTTCCACCTCACTGTCACTCACGCTGGCTTGATCAGCTGAGCCTTCTAGAAGGCGCTGGCTTGATACACGCGTGATAAACCTAACCCCTTTATAGTGAACTACTTCTCAAAACTGGCATTTTTCATACTTTTAACACATATCCCGGTACAGACATTTGATATGGTTTAACGTGCAAGTGATTGTATGAGAAAATTACAAAGAATAATTAATATAAACAAAGGAAATGTGATTGTATGAGTAGAAACTCATGAATTATTGGTGATAACTGAACTTGTCAACTCCTCACGCACTACATACACTATTAGGCCTAACCTTTTAGAATGAATAACTTTTATAAACATTCATTTTCCATACTTTGGCCTCAAGTTTAGAATAATTTTTAGTAATTAGCTGTGTATGGGAACCAGAGATACGAGTGAAAGCACACATAGTTTTGAGAGTGAGTGTACACAAGGCCAAGAGATATATATGGCCTTGGGTGTACAGACAGACAGTCGTACATTACGCATCAAATTTAAGCCCTCGGATATCTCAGATCTTCTGATAACTCGTCAAGGGTCTTCCCTCAATTGATCCCAAAATTCCCAAATAACGAGGGTTTACTGTAATCCTATAATTTGTGTGTTTATTTTTCCATATCTGTATTTGGAGGTCCAATCAATAGTCCGAATGACCTTCAGTCCCCTGCAATTCGGATTACAGGACTTTTACTGTACATGCATCACTGGAGTCATGGAATTGTCTATCACAGTATACACATGTTGTCCTGGAAGTGAGGGATATAATGTAGTATCCTACTACTATGGTTGGAAACAGCTGAAAGGAAGAGAATAAACTGTCTGCATTTATTAAAGTCCACCTATAATTTCCTAACAATTAAAACATTGCATGCCTATTTTTTATGGTCTTAATTATATTTTCCATATTGTGAGCAGATGACTGTTTCTTTACCTGAGTTGCCCGGACCTAACCTACTAATCAAATAAAGACCGATGCAGATTACGGGTATCTAACCAGGCAACTTACCGGAACCAAAGTAGTTATTGATACAGAATACCGTTATGAACTACCTTACTGCAATCATATTTGAAATACACATGAGGTTGGACCTCTTATATCCTACAGTGATACTGTGTTTAAGTCAGAACCGGTGAAAGTCAAAGTCCATTCCTGTATTTTAAGATTGATTAAAAACAGGAAATGTTGGCATGATTCTATAGTTTTACCAAGAACTGATTTCCAATAAAGTACAATACTTCCCTTCACCTTAATGATATTACATAATTATCAAGAATGGGTCACATAACCCCTAAGCAATCCATATAATCTCATATAAGTTAAATTAGATACGAGAACATAAAAAATAATAATAATAATAATTTATATCATTATCGTGATTCTCCAGGTTTTAACAACTACTATTTTAGTAGAAATGATAGACTAATAGGAACTCTACACCTGCTCTAATCTGTCATTGCTATACTTAAAGCCTTATTTGTGTTGCTATCACTCTATTTTACAGCCTGTTGCACCTACAATTCATGTATTATTATACTATTAACTTACTTGTCATATCTTTAATGGCCGCCATATTTACTGCTATACTTCTCCTATCCTTTCCCCCAAGCTGCCCGAATCACTGCTTTTTGGCGAGCTTGGATGGATACGTGGTTGGTCTTGGTTTCAGTGGCTGGCAGCAAGGTCCATTTTGGTGGATCGTCGAATCCATTTGACCGACCAGAACAGTTCCGCTTGCTTTGGCTTGGTTTCACCCAAGCGAACTTCGTATCCGATTGACGTCCAGATGACAGCTCATGTCTAGGTAGGTCACTCAAAAAGCTGCGAGTCCACTGCTGCGTCTGAGTGAAGATAGAGTAGGACATGTTTAGAGAAGTAGGATTTGATTGATTGATGGATATTAGGCGCCGCAACATCGAGGTCCTATAGCGCCAGAAAAAAGGTGATAGAGAACAAGAACAAGAACAATAATTACGATAAGACCTAAAGCTCTCGGCTTAGGCCGGAGCTAAACATACATGTTTTAGAGTTATTGAACGAAATATGGCTGGGAAATGTCATTTTTTCGATTTTGATGAAAACGTGGTTTCATTTACACAAAAACTAAGACATATACAACAAATATTCATAGAAACAAACTTGTGCAGAATTTTATTTACTAAATTTTTAGTCCATATACCTTGTATGCCTACGATGCACAGTTTCATAAAAAAAAACGGAAAATATGAAAAAAACTACTCTATGAAAATGGGCTTTTCACAAATATTTACAATAAAGCTACCAACCTGGAAAGGCTATCATACATTATTTCATTTCTACTGATGCAACAAACAAAATGGCACAAGTAAAGTTTTCCGACCTTGGTTGGTACCTATATCTGGTCCGGCCCATGGACTAATAAATGTCTTCCTCTGTGCCAGCCACGTCCAGTTTAACATCATGTCAGGACTTTACCGTCATTTTGTAAATGTAGTTTTGAATAACCCTTTATATAGTAGTGATGTATCAGATGTCTAAAAGTGCGGATGAGGATATTATTCTTTAAAATTTTGCTGATGCGGATGAGGATGAGGATATGAGATAACAGTATTTGCGGATGAGGATGCGGTTGCGGATATCTGCTGGCCATATCCTCGCGGATGCGGATAATATGATGTGTTTTAAAAATATGCATTATTCAATGGCGAAAGAAGACTTTCAAACACATAAGTCTAACTTATGTGTTACCAGGATGTGGGTCGTGGACCCATGTCGTTATGTATCCCACCAACCACTTTCTCCAGCCTCCACCCTTTGAAAAGTGGCAAAATATATTACATTACAATGGTTACTTGAACCTCACATCCCAGTGTACAGTGTACATACACACATATAATGTAATATATACATAATTAAACACATATATGTGTATAAACACATATAAATAAATACATACACAAATGTATATATGTATACATATACACCAATATACATACATACATACGCACACACATATTTACATGCATACACATACACTTATATTACATGCATACAATACATACACACATACAAACATGCACTTTTCTAAGATTTATCCCTATGGTAGAATGTTTCTGTGCTAACTAAGTAATTGTTGTGACGTGTGAGGAGCAGAGGCTACTACCTCGTGGAAGCTACATGCATGTGTTATAGAGTTGTGAAACTACTGTTCATATTTATAAATGTCCCTTGTATATTGGTTGAGCTGGCTTGATTTTTTTTGTGCCTTTTTTACCGTAACGAACCTGTCTTAGTGCTTTTCTTTTATAATTTTGTAAGTAATCAATGTCCATGTGCTTATTCAATCTTCCAACCTATAAGTTACACGAGTCGGGCACACTAATCACCAAGCCACCTCCCCTACTAATCAAACAGAGCGACCAGCGCGGCTACACACTCGTTAATTCCAACTGCTCAGTACAGATACAAGGTTTAAAGAATTTAAAGAATACAAGGTTAACCCGCTCGTGGGAACTGCGCATGGTCGTGACGTCACTTGGTATTCGGGGGTTGGGATGAAGGGGGAGCAAGGAAATTAGATGAAAGAAAACTGAAGTACGGGATGGAAAGGCCAAACTATGTCAAACTCGCATGTTCCAGACTATAATATAATTTTTCTTTCACTCTCTCTCTCTACATAAACGAATTCCTCAGTTGTAAATAGATTATGTAGTTGTTTAATAAATTTTATTGAAATATATTTAAGTAGTTGTGCAATTAAACTATGCTAAATAAAAATAAAAATAAATAAATATTGTGCTTTCTCACATAGCCCCTCTGGTACCTGGTCCCCGCTATCCCCCTAAATGGGTTCAAGAAATTACTATTATATAAATATATGTAAATGTATCAAACATATACATACAATTATACAGGGTGTCCGGAATTTTTTACCCGAAAATTTGGCAAATGCATGCTTTATTAATTCTGAAAAGAAAATACTCTATTGATGTGATCTTTTTTTTTTTTTTAGTTTAGCAGTAATTTAGACATTTAATTAAGGGGGGGTGGGAGTAGGGGACAGGCTTGGGGGGGTGCGGGAATATGGGGACAGGCATGGGGTGGGTAGAAAGCCTGTCCCCCTATTCCTGCACCCCCCAAACCCCCCAAGCCTGTCCCCTTATTCCTACACTTCCTTAAATGTGTGACATTTGAACGGGGGGTTTTGGGGGGTTGCAGGAGTAGGGGGACAGGCTTGGGGGGTTTGGAGGGTGCAGGAATATGGGGACAGGCTTTCTACCCACCCCAAGCCTGTCCCCATATACATCAATAGAGTATTTTCTTTTCAGAATTAATAAAGCATGCATTTGCCAAATTTTCGGGTAAAAAAATTCCGGACATCCTGTACTGTATAAAGAGTGTTTCATTTGGCACCACCAAACTCCCTGTTGCCAAGTTTGAGAGACCCTAGAAGTTACCAGACTTACAGTGTTCTTCTTTAGTTGTTCCTTTTCTCTATAGAATATCTAGGCCTATTAATTAACAATAAATATACTATATCCACGATATTCTCCATAGTACAGTACCTACTGGATTAACTTTGCATACTTCCTCTTCATACTTTTGGAAGATTTTATATCTCTGTTGAGCACACGAATTCTAAAAAACATTCTCTCATCGAACACTTGGCCATGTCAGCGCGTAGTGAGAGAGCTCCAGTGATGTGAAGGCAGGTGAGGTTGAGAATAGAGTGACCTGACTTCATCCCCTGGACCCTCACTCGATTCATCCGTGACACGTCATGCGCGGACTGGACCATTTTAAGGCCTACGCGGGTTAACCTTGTACTCTTTAAACCTTGCAGTGACTTAGAGGGAGTAGCTGGAGGTGTATCGAGCGTTTGGCACGGAACAGTCTTAAGGTCTGTGATATTTTTCGAGGTTGTAGAGAATAGTTTGTTTCCTTCTTTTATAATCTATATTGATACTTGATGGTAGTATCTGTCCTATATCTACGTGTAAATCGTTAAGACAAAGTAATCTGACTTTATTTGTACGTGTGTGTGTGACAGGAGAAGGTAAGGATGGCGTACAGTAAATGTCCACTCATCAATACACCTACTATAAGGATGTGGTTCCTTAGGGTGTTGGGTATCATCATCATCATGGCTGTCCTGTATCGTGATTCAATACCACGTTACCTTAGTACAGCTGGCTTGATGTTACCTCCAGTACATCAAGTACCACTCAGAAATAATGATGGACTCTTGAACAAACAACAACAACAACAACACACAAGAACAAAGCCATCACAAGGAAATATCAAGAAGAAGTACTCCTCACACCCAGAGCCTCATCAGGTGTATTGGGAGAAGTGTTACGTTTACCATCCTGAAAACTTCACAGCTGAGAACAGGTGTTGCAGAATGAATGATTACACAAGTTCCACGCTGGCCTTCCATACCTGCATTCAGAAGGACCTCCACGTTAACAAAAGGTATTGTGTTTGTGTGTGTGTGTGTGTGTTCTTTCCTATTGTGTTCTTACCTATTTGTGTCTTTACAGGATTGAGTCAAGCTCGCAATGTCCCTTTTGTATACCTAATTATCAAATTGTTCCTTTAATATATTATGTATGTTCTGGGCACACTACATACTTCTTCTGGTAATGTGTTCCATTGCTCTATTATTCTATTTGGAAAACTATATTTCTGTACTTCTTTGTGTGTGTGTTTTCTTCTCCTGTGACACATTTGTACACCATAATCACATCTCCTCTCTTTCGTCTTTCTTTCAGTTTAGGTAACTTTAGTTTCTCTTGTCTTTCTTCCTTCATAGCTTAGATCTCTTAGGCTTGGTACTGGGCTTGTTGTTGCTGTTTTCACTTTTTTCTAATTTAGTGATATGTTTATTTAAATGAGGATTCCATATTATTGTAGCCTATTCCACGGTAGGCCTTATATAGGATGTGATTATAGTCTCGACCATTTCTTCGTGTCGATATAAGTGAAGGTCCTTCTCAAATTTCCTTACAAAGTATATACACATTTTTTTTATTTATATGATCATCTCGTGTCAATTTTTTTTATTAATCTTTACCCCCAAATCTCTTGCTTTCCTGCTTTATTTAACATTTTATTACCAAACTTGTACTGCTAATTTGGTCTTCTCTCACTTCTTTCAAACTTAATTACATGACAATTATCTGAATAAAATTTAATCTGCCATTTCTAACTCCAGTCAACCATTTTGTTCAAGTTTTCTTGTAATTTTTTACAGTGGTCAGTTTTTATGACAATTATCTGAATAAAATTTAATCTGCCATTTCTAACTCCAGTCAACCATTTTGTTCAAGTTTTCTTGTAATTTTTTACAGTGGTCAGTTTTTATTTTTAATTATTGTTTGTACCTTTGCATCACCAGCAAACATATTCATATAAGTGCCATTTATTACATTTACTTCTATAAAATTTATATAAATTGAGAACATTATTGGTACCAATTCTGAGCCCTGAGGAACTCCACTTATCACTTTTAGCTACAGAGAATATTTCCCTCTTAGTACTGTTCTCATTTTTTTGCCTCCTAGGAATAGTTTTATCCATTTATGTAGTTTTCCTTTTGACTCCTCATTTATGTTGTAATTTCTATATATAGCCTAAGCCTTTGGAGTGTGTGTGTGTGTGTGTATGATATAAGTGAGGTAGGGAATGAAGAAATGGTGTTGACAGGAAGGTAGGGAAGGACAGGGTGGTGTTGACAGGAAGGTAGGGAAGGACAGGGTGGTATTGACAGGAAGGTAGGGAAGGACAGGGTGGTGTTGACTGGAAGATAGGGAAGGACAGGGTGGTGTTGACAGGGGTGAACTTTAAAAGTTTATTTATTTGAATAAAATTAGACAATATATCTGTTTGACATAAACAAGACCACAGGCGTTCCTGGAAACCTACAAGTGTTGCCAGATCAAACGTACACCAACCACCTTGATCGGACTCTATAAGCACACCTGTACAAACACTTGTCAGGTGTTCACTACACCACATATACATTTATACAGACATCTCCATGTATAGGATAAGTTACGTATACAACTTCACTTTGTTAACATTCATATCATATCATGTTACACATTATCTTCATGCCAAAGTTCAATAGAGACTTTATGTGTGTGTGTGTGTGTGTAAATCGGCCTTACATAGTTTTTAAATAATGTATCATTGTTTAATAATACATAGGTTTTAAATAATACAGTTTTTTTTTTTTTTTTTTTTTTTAATAATGTCAGTTGTTAAAAATTACATTGTATACGTTCTCTCTCTCTCTCTCTCTGGCAAGAAGGTTGCTCTTCGGAGAGAGGGTGATAATCCTTCTAATGATTACCTGAGTTCTGCGTTTGACTCAGGCTAGAAACAGACTATAATATCATTGAGGGGGTCTTGTTTACTGACAAAGGTAGGAAGAATAATCAGCCTTCCAATTTGCCACCTACGAAAATATTTCCTTAATTATTATTATTATTATTATTATTATTATTATTATTATTATTATTATTATTATTATTTTTATTATTATTATTATTATGTCTGTATCTTTGCAGGAACGTGAAGTGTTTATTTAATTATTTGTTTGAATGTGTGAGTGTATTGTTTTTCATTGTTGTGTTTTCACGTGTCTGTCTGTGTGTCTCTCTGCAGGAACGTCACGTGGATGTTGGTGGGAGATTCACACATGCGTTTTCTCTTCGCTGACCTCCTCACTACCATCAGCGGACCTCACATGAAATTCATGTTGACGGTGAGATGTGTGTGTGTGTATGTGCGTGTGTGTGTGTGCAGTACAACGACCATGCACACAAACATGCACACATTTGCTCGTAAACAAACATAGGCTACTGACTAAACGAATTTCCAAAAACTGTTGTATATTGATCTTAATAATTTTTTTCGTGTGATGTGGCAACTTGATTTGTAGAACATGATACACCCAGTGAAGCAACTAATGGGATACAACGGTGCCACAGATGTTCAGTATTATTCCCAGCAGGTGGTAGAGACAGGATTTCAGAGTTACACAATACACCACGAGAGAGGGCCGTACTTTTAAAAACTTATATAGTCTTAAAAACTATATTATTTTAGTAATGAGAGTGGAGTGGGAGTGAGAGGAAAATGGGAAGAGTTGAGTGAAAGTGGGTTGAGAGTGAGAGTGGAGTGAGTGAGAGTGGAGTGAGAGTGGAGGGAGAGTGGGAGTGAGAATGAGGGATTGATTGATTGATTTATTGATGCAACTAGGCATCTGGCAGCGCAACAGCTAGGGTCATATACCGCCCAACACAACATTTTTATCCTCAACTAATAAAATAAAAAACTCCCGAAAGGGACAGGCATCATGACTAAATTACACACAAACTAAAAACACACACCATTACTAAAAGAACGCGTCAACTTTACTAAAATATAAAAAAGAATCAATACTAAATAATATCAAACTCTCTAAAAATCATAAGTATAATAAAATATCAATTTATGGAGGAGGCCAGCCTCCCCCACATAGGAGAGGGTTTTCCCTCCCACACTACACGCCTCCTCCCCGAGCACCCGGGAGAGACTGTAAGAACCGTCACCCACACGGTACTCGGAAAGGTGCCTACGACGCAGGTCCCCAAAACTGGGACACTCAACAATAATATGCCGCACAGTCAAAGGGACCAGACAATCATCACAGTAGGGAGAGTGAGCCCTCTTCATTAAAAAGCCATGAGTCAATAATGTGTGGCCAATCCTGTGCAACAGTGGTATCACTGACACAGGCAGACACATCAACATCCATAATACAGGTGGTAGAATCACTTCGCTGTTCAAGCGGAGAAGAAACTGAATCTTTTGAAGTCACCACATCAGTGGCATCCACATTAACTTCACGTTCCTCTGATGGTTCTGAAGGAAACTTGCGAGGAGGAACTTCTGTTGAAGGAAACTTGCGAGGAGGAACTTCTATTCATCAGAGCCACGAGAACGCTTCTGGAGACATTGGAAGGAAACTACGGATGAGTCCTCAGAGATGGTTGTCTTATAAGGAGGAACATCTATTGAGTCAAGTGCCTCAGAGGAACCATGAAGGCGTCTCTGTGTCCGTTTAGGTGACTTAAGTTTCCTTTTTGGAGAGCGTGTGGCAGCGTGAACCTCTACCACATGGACACCTTTAGCTAAAGTCTGAGAACTGTCATCAGTTGAAGGGTCACCAGAATGAGTGTCTGATAAGGTTTCCAAAACAGAGAAGGTATTATGTAATGTAACCTTAGAAATGCTCTCACTGGAGCATAAAGCAGCTGCCTCTTGAGAGGGTTGAGAGGGTGCTGCAACTGATTTGGGGCGAAGGGAGGAGGCGTATGTCTTAACACCACCGTCCTTCTGTTGCCTTAATTTGAGTTGCCGTCTGGCACTACCAATACTAATGAATTGGATATTAGCCAAGTGGAGAATATCCTGCTCAAGGAGGTACATCTTACAATGGTGAGACCGCAAGGGATGAGCATCTCTGCAGTAAAAGCAGTAACTCTCTGACCGACATTCAGAAATGAGATGTGCGTCAGGAGCAGAACAATTACCACACCGGGAACGGTTGTTGCAGTTCCTCCTCCCATGACCAAACTCATAACAACAGAAACACTGTAAGGGACGCTCAACAAAAGGCTTTACCTTAAAAGATGTGGGGTTAATGTTAATGCGATCTGGGATATGCGAACCATAGAAAGTGAAGATGATCATATTTTTACTACCTTTCAACTTTGTTACTCGTTGGACATTGTCTGGGCACATAGCAAGAATGTCCTCTTCTGAGAATTCATACAGTTTTCATTATATATATGCCCCTTGCTATAATTGAATGTTCGGTGTGGTTTGATAGATTCAAACATGCTATCAGTAGGACAGGGGAGATTGAGGAGCATCATGGCCTGAGTAAGATCTTTGGCTCTGATTAAAATGCCCTTACCATATTTCTTTATGTGGCCCATTGGTAGTACTCCATTTCTTTCTCTAAATAACGGAAAGCATGGATAAGGTTATCACGTCCCTCCCTGTAGTAAGCCACAAACCAAAAGGGTGTAGGAACCCGACGTTCCTTTGGGACATTCTCTGTAGAGTCATCAAAGAGATTAGGGCAGTAGTCATTGTCACTATCTACTACATTGGCGGACCGCATCATCTGGACTTTACAGTGAGTATCCCCCACTGTCAGAGAAACTTTTGCCTCAAATGCTGCTTTGGCAGCAGCATTTGTATTGAACGTAATATAACACCGATTAGACCTACAATCACAGTCATAAGTGATTCAGATACGAGGGACTACTCCGAAACACTTACAAATGGTGTGGATAGCGTCATACGAAAGAGATGCCTGTACATTTGTTATCATCAATGTAACACAACAACTAACATGGTTCTTCTGACACAACATCTGACTTGCTGGGTCTATTCATACTTGCAGCTCTCTGCACATCACCACGACCAGATTTTGGCGTCTCGAGGGGCTGGTCGACCACCGCTCGAGAGAAAGATTTGGGTTTTGATTTATCCATATATCATTCAATTAATCTTGTTGGCCCCAGGAGCCAAGAGTTACTACCAACTGGTTAGATGAGGGGACCATGCGCTGGTGTCCATGGCCGGGGTACTTCTTCCCCCACGGGGCCACTCGTTTTAAAAAGCAGCCCCAATGGCTCGAAAGTTTGCCCACGACGGTGCTGAGACCCCCTTCCCCAACATCTCCCGGCTCAGACACCCAACCATCCAATATAGAACTGCCCCTAGAAGGCAGTCCCTCTGGAGGGCAGCACTGTTGGCCCGTACTGGCAGCCTATTGCATAGGAACCATTTAGTCTGGTCTCTCACTGGCGACTTTACTAGCATGGGAAACCCTCTCTCCCCGAAATTGGGGCAGAGCAGGGGCCAAAGCCCCCTCTAGCCTAGCTCGCCAGATTATAGAGACACACAAGCCCCCCCACCTCGTCAATGCGATTCCCGTTTGGGGGGGGGGGGAGTGAGTGAGTGAGTGAGAGTGAGAATAGTGAGAGAGAGAGAGAGTGAGTGAGAGAGAGTGAGAGTGAAGTGGGTGAGAGTGAGAGTGAGTGAGAGTGGAGTGAGTGAGTGAAAGTAGAGTGAGAGTGAGAGTGTAGTGAGAGTGAGAGTGGAGGGTGATAGGAAGAATAGTGAGAGTTAAGTGAGAGTGGAGGGAGTGAGAGTGAGAGTGAAGTGAGAGTGAGAGGAAGACTGAAGGGAGAGTGGAGTGAGAGGAAGACAGGAAGAATAGTGAAAGTAAAGGGAGAGTGAGAATAAGACAGGAAGAATAGTGAGAGTAAAGGGAGAGTGAGAGGAAAACATTTTCCTCCGTGGTGATCGCCAATGCTGGCGAATATTGGGTTTTAAAAGTAAGGACGACCTCATTCACGCGATCGCCTGGCGCAACTTCACCTGGCGATCGTCAGGCTAGGCAGAAGGTTTAAAAGTATGGGCCAGAGAGTCTTCAGAATTACTCATTTTTATTACAACAAAAGAGAGGGAGTGTACACCTTTTATTATGCATTTTTATTCACGAGAGAGAGAGAGAGAGAGAGAGAGAGAGAGAGAGAGAGAGAGAGAGAGAGAGAGAGAGAGAGAGAGAGAGAGAGAGAGAGAGAGAGAGAGAGAGACAGAGAGAGAGAGAGAGAGAGAGAGAGAAGATTATCTGAATTACTAATTTTCTAATTTTCTTTTTCTTCCACAACAGGATACTGAGGGAGTATGGAATGATGGGTCTAATATCAACACCACCATGTTGATGCGAGCTAAAGCCCTACACGAGAAACTAGTGGCTAAAGACGACCACATCAACTTTACCCTCACCTTCCACATAGACCCCTTACTGAATCGCCTGCCACACATGATCAACGGATGGCTGATAAACTCGACGCAGACACCTTCTCTCGTCGTCTTCAGTAGGTTGCATGCATGAAGATGAGTTGTTTCATATTATAACGTCAAGGAAGCCCTTGTGTCATTACCCGGGATGAACAGACTCTAGAATACATAGTAACAGTTTATTTTGGTAGAACACAGAGGTCACACAGAATATGGGAATATGCTGGCGTGCCGTGCCGTGCAGTAGGTGAGCCATGTTGCTGCAGGAGAGTTGGCTGGAGGCAGGAGGATGTGATCAAGACGGGAACACGGATAGGTTCAGAACAGCAAGGCAGGTGTGGCGGCAGACAGGATAATTTCTTACCAGTGCTCGAATGTAAGTCATTGACTCAGCAGGCCTGGGTCCTTATATATGGTCCGAACCAGACCCCAGATGAGGCGTCATCATGTGATTGCCTGACCCACATGCGTGGGCAGGTAGACGTTCCCATGGATGAGTCAGCCTGGCACGGGGAATGGAGACTGCAGCTGTGTTCCTAGGGGAACGAGGCGGCTTGGCTGAAGGCAGTCGTGCTCTCAAGAAAGGCTTAGGTCCGTCTGGGCTGGGGATTAATGTACCCGTCTGGCTATGAATAGACACAGGGATATAGAAGTGGTATACATATCGCTACAGGAGTGGCCATATATGTGGGTACATGAGTGACCATTTATGTGGTTACATGAGTAGCCATATATGTGGTTACATGAGTGGCCATATATGTAGTTACATGAGTGACCATATATGTGGTTACATGAGTGACCATATATGTGGTTACATGAGTGGCCATACATGTGGTTACATGAGTGGCCATATATGTAGTTACATGAGTGGCCATATATGTAGTTACATGAGTGTCCATATATGCAATTACAATATTATTATGCTGGTTCTCTCGTTGTCAATAGTCGTAGGTTGCATGAATGGAGATGGGTTAATATTTGCTTGGTAGGCAAGATAAATGCATGGGAGAGGAAGGGGAGGAGTGGAGTAGGTAGATAGGGACGAGGGGCAGGATCGTGCGGAACACGTGAGGGGAATTAATTAAGAATGGTTAATAAGATAGGCAAGTGGAGAAGAGGAAACAGAAGCTATGGGAAGGAGTTGGGTTCATATTTGTTGTTGTTGTTGTTTTTGATGATGTTCTCCCGGGACAGAATGTCCTCCTGCTCCACACACCAATGGTACGCTCTGGTCGCAGCGAAAAAAAAAATAAAAAAAATAAAGGAGGGGCTGCATGGCCCTATAAGCCTGGGCTACCAAAGCACCTCCCAAGGAAATGGTACCAGAGTTTACTGGACCAGGGAGTCTGGGGGCCTCCGACCGCCAGGCTTTGATCCCACAGTCAGTGCTGTCCACGTTCCCACAAGAGCTACAAGTGGGGCTGCACCTTCCATGAGACCAGCCCTGAAGGGACCACAAAGGGGAAGGGAGTTTAGACTACTGCCTGCAAAAGTGTAGAGCACCCCCTGTGTGTTGGCGGTCCACACAGCAGTAAAAAAAAAAAAAAACGGAGACAGAGCCTCCGGTTGCAGTAACACCTCACTTGGTGGACAGATTTCGTCAAATCCACTCGAAAGTGACCAGATCCAAAAAAAAAAAATATTCTAGCCCTGTGGGGGATGATTAATATTCATAGAGAATAAAGTCAGTCCCACTGGGCAGGGTTCATATTTGTGGTTGTTGTTGTTGTTGAAGTTGTTGTTTTGGTAATTGGGAGATTGGTCAATCTCTATTTACATCTATTTATTTTATATGTTTTACTTCTTTTCTCGTGTATTATTAGTAACAAGCCATGCATGTACAGTCATTATGCAGAAAACAGGACTAGACTGGCAAAAACATAATTATGGCCGGTTGTTTTAGAATAGCTTGGAGAAATCAGTTGCTCCAGACTTACCAACCCTGTACTATCCCCTTTAAGGACCCTGTGATCGTGTACGATTATTGGTGACTTCCGATTCCTCCTGACCATGCCACAAAACACACACACACACGCTACTTCCATTTATTGTATAGGTAGTGTTTCATGGCAATAGTTGGAGGACTCATTTATCTCCAATTTACTGACTACATCACAGGGTCCTTTAACATAATGCTGGCTCCCCCAGACAGACATCTCTCTCTCTAATTATTATCACTTATCCCTTCGTCATAATGTATTCACCTATGGTCATATATATATATATATATATATATATATATATATATATATATATATATATATATATATATATATATATATATATATATATATATATATATATATGTTACAATAAGAATCCGTACCTAGGGAATACGAGTAATCCCTGAGCATTTTAGTGAATACACGTATTCCCCGTTTCACTCAGGGATTTCACGTAATCGCTGAAATTTCCAGTCATTACGCGAAATCCCTGAAATTAGACCTGTCATTTTACGTGTTCTTACTATTGAGCATTCAGTGAATTAGCGTAATCTTCATCTCTGAACACCGACATTACCTATGACCAACAATTACACACAGCATAGTTTAACTTAGACGATCTTTCAGTTTCGTTAGTGAGTGCAGTTAAACATTTGTGTTTAAACGACGGAGACATGAGCGAATGTTAGTGAATACGGTTCAGTTTTCAAAGGTGTCTGAACCACTGCTCGTTGCTTCATTCTTCCTCTTACTCCAGCAAAGTCAAGATGTCTATTGAAGAAAAGTTTACACAAAACCTCACGGATCATTTTAAAGAAAACAAAAAAGGATTAATTCCAAAGTGTGACTATCAGAAGACCATCGATGCCCTGAAAGCAGCAGCTGATAATTCACATGCCAAGTCAATGGTTTTTGCCATTCTTTAGAATTTTTAAATGTTTTGATTTAGGTTGTGCAACAGTTTACGTTGTGTGCGTGTGCCAAGATCCAAACAGACTGGTCAGCCAGACAACCTGCCAGTTTCTGCCTCCTCTGCGCACGAGACGTCAGCTAGCCTATACTCCCTCACGCTCTCCCCGCTATCCCACCATACAAACCCCATATGTCCACCTTTATACATGACTTATTTTCGTTTCTTTTCTGCATTCCACTTTGTTATAGCCTATTGCAAATAACATAATAACTATGGCATTAAGATATACATACACATCTGTATATTTTTTGGATGATAGTTAAAAATACTAGAGTATGAGTTGGATAATTATATTATAATTATATTTACTTTACACACACTGTTGAGCTTCTGGAGTACAATACAGAGTAGAAATATAAATTACATATTTATATACATGTACTACATATCACAGTATAATCAATTATCAGTAGAATTTATTTTAAACTATATAACTTACTGTACAACTACAGGGGGCACATTTTTCATCCAAGTTATAAATAATTTAATTTATGCACTGTGATTCTGTACTCATTATGAAGTATCCAAAGATATATTTACGTGGTAATTTTGGGATAATTTGGGGGTTTTGAGTAGTGGAAAACCCTAATAATTACAGGAAAATAATTATTAGTTTGGAATTAATTTTCTCCTTTATAATAACCATATGGGATAATAATTTAAAGTGTTAACTCATTCAGTGGCAGATATAAAAATTATGCAGAGAAATAAGGATAAATATATACCGTGCTTCTCACAATAACTGTATGAAGGTCCATATGGTACCCAAGTTGATGTTGGTCTTGATGTTTGTCATACCATTACTTCTTTAACTCAATCAATGGTAAACAAGAACATGAAGGAAAACCCTTCAAAAGCTCCGGCTCTCAATGATTCAAGTGAAATAATAAAATATCCATATGTAAAGGTCTCAAAAATATTAATTATGTTTTATCTGGATTTTTGTATTCATATGGTTATATTGAAATTTTGAAAATGAACCCTTTTTATTGAGGGTGAACCCCTCGGATAAATGATTCAATGTTGGTAAAAGAAAATGGATGGGAGGAAGGGAGTGAGTGAGTGAGTGAGTCAGTTGAACCTTTTTTAAGAAGTGGTCGCCCCAAGAACAAGAACAATAATTACGATAAGACCTAGAGCTCTCGGCTTAGGCCGGAGCTAAAAAGTAGTGTGCCTTTAAACTTTTGTGGCATTTCATGGCTATGACCGGGTAACATATTCACCATCTGTATAATATCACTGGCCGCTAGGCTACTCGCTCAACAACTGCACTCTCTTACTATCTTATAAATCTTATACAGTTATGCTATTAATATTTGCATTAACTGGATCAATATTTATGAATGCATAAACGAGATTTGATTGGTAGGTTTCAGAACTATCATAGCTCAAATACCGAGAACACCTTCTGTTTCTAATAGATAAATGGAGTTATCGTACGTTTAGTGCAATATATAATTATACTGTATGAATATATTTCCTACACTCACAGTTATATATATATTTGATATACCAGTATAGGAGTAATATCTCCACCTAAAAATAGCAGTAGCTTATGTTGTGTAGGTGAAGGATTTGTAGTACTGTAAGTTAATCAACAAGACAGCAGAGTATTCACCTTTCAGATCCAATACCAAATAGAATTATATATTACCAAACAGATTTTTTATTACTAAATTGGGCTTGATTTGGTAATGAAAAATACCTAATGGCAGCCCTGCCAGTCTACCAACATGGCAGATGTTTACATTGTGACGTCACGGCGATCAGCTGAGTGAGAACCCCCTATTTACACCATTTTATCTTCAATCAATCAATCAATTCATATCACATCATCTTTAATTAATTAATTCACTTACATCACCTCATCCTCAATCAATTAATTTACACAATAATTATGATCCTCAACCATCAATTTACATCATCTCAATTTCTTGGTAAGGTGGTGCGCTCCACTTTATAAAGCAAGCTCAAAAACTGTACATAATGGGTGGACCCAAGGCTGCTGCTCAACAATATCGTCAACACCTACTCCAGCTCAGACCCTCACTGATTCGTCTAGCAGCCTCCACCAGAGTTGTCTTCAAATTGGTCGACCACCTCTGGGTAATACATACATACAGTGGTATATATATATATATATATATATGAGGAACCAAGGGGACTCATTTAATCATTAAACCGAGGGTGACAACATATGTCATCAACGAAATTTTCAAATTTGCGTGGCTTCCAATTGTCAAAAGAATATCATGTATGATTTATTCTTGTAGGTTCCGTGGTTTATAAACTACAAGAAACAAGAATCTCCACACGATTTTAGGGTTAAGGGTCCTGTGATGTCACTGCTTGGCCAACTGAAGCCTTTTAAGTCCTTCTTCCCATTTGTGCCATGAAATAAAATTCTTTTAGTCCACTGTGTGTACTGTTTTGTGACAAGATCATTTTTAAAAACTTGCTGGATGTATTGGAGGACAACTGATTTATCTAAACTATGCTTGGAAACATACCACCTCAATGTTATTCCAGAACGAGATCTGTCTCGTGGCATAGTTTGAAGGAATCAGTAGCTCTCCAGTTTATCAACAGAATACTCATACTTAATCCACATTTTTTTTAACAGCGAACTATGGTTAGACACAACATCCGAGACCCCCTCCACGATGGATGGAACTACGCACTCTTCAACGAAGTGGCCGTGGATGTACTGGCTGGGACCGGAGTGGTGATGTGGAACAGTACTTTACCTATGTCATACCTCTACGCCCTCGAGTGTATACGTAGCCCTCAAAGAAAAACCCTACCCTCTCGTCACTGGAACTGTCCTGACACTGGCCATGTAGGGTACATCTTAGTGAGCCAGTATACGAACATGGTCCTCAACGACTATTGTAACAGATTCCTGGACTTTGGGGAGGAGTATTGTTTGTAATAAAATCCCTTATAAGAACAATCTACGGTTTGTAGGGCATGCATGCCCTACAAGTACAATCACTAGCACTGCTGTGTGGTACAGGGGCTCATATGTTTAAGAGATTTAAGTGATTCATTTCCTTAAGCAACAAAGTTTACTTCATGTTCTAGTGTATCGAGGATACTCCATCTCACACACATGGATTGTTTCAAGTTAAATAATCACAGTGGTAATACATCTCTGAATATGTATTAGCCCCTGTCCACGCAGCAGTGCTGGCGAGTGTACATCATCAGGCCAGTTAGCCATCTTTCTTCTCTTTTATTGTTTAATTAATTTTATTTATTACCTTGGTCTTATTTTGCTCTACTAAAAGATGAATAACCAGATAATTTAATAATGTTCGACGACCATCATGACATGAGGTTTGAAAACTCACTCCGTGACTCAAGGTATTGTACAGTTGGTGGCAAAAGTCCTGTTGCCTCACTCAGAGCTTCTTAGAGCCGGATTACCACCTAGCTGACCTTCTCCCCCGATGTCTCCCAACCATTCAAAGTGTTCGTGGTAGGCCCACATCATCACCATAATAAGGGACAAGACTCTCGGGGTCCAATCAGGACACCCATAGCTGCCTGGGGTTGGAGAGGAAGGATTTAATTGATCGTGGTCCTGTACCAGTCCTGTTAGGCTTTAACTCGTTCAAGCTCTGGTAACTTATTTGTATTTGCTTCTTGGAACTTGTAGTATTGTTATTATTATTAGTTAGGTAGTGTAGACGTGGGTGTTTTCTAAGGTAATTGACTTCACAGTTGTAACATGGAAAGTTCATTTATTTACACTTATATCTCTATACACACACAGACAGGGAATGATATTGATGTGCTTCTTTTCTGATAGAGTAGTGTGTCTCTCTTGGCGAGACAATTATGTAATAGCCCTAAGGGAGGAAGTTTAAGAATCCTACCTATTAGGTAAGTGTCACTGTTTATATACAATTTCACTGGAGTTGTCAGTTGTCTTTGGATACAATTATTACTGTGTGTTGTCATGCTTAAGTGGCCAGACAAGCCACGTGGGTCTGGTTGTCATGTGGTCATGAGGTATAGTCCTCGTGGTCTTAGTCCTACCCATTCTGCTACACTAATCAGTTTATATTATCTGTGTATTTGGGCATATCTGCTTGTGACCATTCCTTGGTTATTTGACTTACTCTTACTCTCTCTCCCTACTCTCCTTTCTACTCTCTTTCTACTCTCACATGGGTACCACTGTGACTCACACTGTTTATTACTAATATCTGCCCTCTCTGCTTATCTTCTGTAAGGGTCTTAGGCAGGCAGTCTGTTTACCTGTGTATTATCTTATGATTGTGGCATACAGCACTTGCCTTATTGTGTACAAATGCTCGGCCGCTACCTTAATCTGTCTCAGATTACCTTGATTGTGGAAACAAACATACAATGTAGGTAGGGTACACAATAACTAACATCATATACTTAAAATGAACATCAATACATGAATAAAATACACTGGTACATACATAAAGAAATAATCTTAAAATTAATGTGTTGAGCTGGGTGCTTGTAGTTATGTGTATAAGCTAACCTATGCTAAAAATTCACACATTAATGAAGAGGCCTTGTTGCTATGTTGTGGCTGTGCAATAACAGCTAAATGTTAATTTTCCATAACAAGATAATTCAGTCTACATTGATAGAGTTCTCTTATACAATGCAAAATATGACAGTAGACTTTTTCTATATAAAAATGTTATAGTACCTGCCAGAAAGATAAGACATGGGATAATAAATATTTGTACCAAGTTTTATTTTCATCAATATATGGAGTAACCAACTGATATTAGAAGGATGTTTGATTCCCAGTTTCCTTGAATAACTTCCAAGCTTCACTTTTTTTCTGAAACAACTGATAATAGGGAGATATTAAACAAGTCGATATTAAATGAAATGTATTAAAAGATGGAAGAGAGTGGGATATGTTGTCTAGCAATTATATATATTTTATTTTTCAATGTATCGATTCCCTTGAATTGTATTTATCTGATTCTGCCTCTCTACAGTAGCCTTAATCCATGCCATGTGTAGGGTGATTAGGGTAATATATTGTTAATAGTCTATCAGCAGGTAAGTATAGATAGTAGGAATAGATATTTGATGATATAAGAGAGGTTTGATTAGTAATAGATATGAATTACATGCATATAGTGCCTGAATTGCTTTAAAGCACGTGGAGATTTCGCATCCTTTGGAGGAATACTTGCCAATATTTATGCAAGACAAACATATAAATAAGGACATGCAACATGGTACTTGAGGAGTGTGTGTCATTGATGACATCATCACTAAGTATAATACTTCTTGGAGGAAATTTGAACATTAAAAGATTATTTCTATTTTCATTGGGATTTTTTTTTTTTTTTTTTTTTTTTTTTTGAAGTGCGTAGCTTGTGAATATTACTTTACCTTCTATGGGATTAATAATGAGTATATAATGTTGTGTTAACATACTACGCACGATTGTATAATAATATTTCAAATAGGTAGAAGAAAGATATTTAGTAAGATAGTATTTCACACTGATTTTTCCTTTTCATTATAGTTATTTGAGTGGTATTAAGTATGAGTTAATGTTATCTTACCCGAAGTAAATACTCTCCTAATAATGGTTGTTCTTCCTTTCTAAGTTCCTATACTCGTAATACAGCTTCCTGCTTCCCGCAGAAATAAAATAGAAGCCTACTAAGTATATGTGAATATTTTCTTTTGGTTAAGTAAAGCTCTATAATTCGTATTTAATATCTGTGCAATGCTTTTTACCTGTTACACTTACCACGATATGCAACAGTTTGTCTCATAACCCTTTATTTTATAGGATATATTTGTATACCACTATGTAAGCAGTACCAAATAATGTTCACGCAAATACACGTAAAATTTTCCCAACCACGCTCTGGGCTGTGGTAATGGCTCAAGCCATTATATATTTTGTATAATAAGCGAACAATATTACCTTAGTCGCTGGATTCCATTTGTGTGATACCTGTCAAATAAACTAGTGTATCAGTAAATACTTGTAGCTGTAACCACTGCTCACTGGGATAAAATCTGTAAAGAGTAAGAAATAGTGATTATATCATTCGTCACCATTATTTTATTTATTTTTCTTTTCTTTTCATCTGCTTGTTAATAAAATTGTATACGAGAGCTCTCGGATTGAAGACGTCATCTGTACTGCGTTGTGTTCCTCGTCTGAGCCTGGAGCTGTTGAGAGTTGAGACAAAAATTATTATCCATATAGGTTGATTTGGGCCACATCTGTAAAAAGAAATATTATTTTATTTCATAGAAAACCGATCGGATTTATGTTTGTAATTGATTATTTCATTATATAGTATAGTAGGGATAAATTTACTAAGAAGAGGAAATTGTTATGTTTCAGTGATATGGATTGGTTTTATTTTGGATGGTTTTGCGCGCTTTACCAATCTCTTTATCCTGTTTACATATACAATATCATCCGCCTGGTAAAAATATTCTTTATTATAAGTTTATTACTTACTAAAGATATTACTGTGTGAAGTTTTAAACTTCGATCGGGTACCCGTATTATTTTATGTATCACCTGGAGTGAACATTTGAATTATTTGCTTTATTAGACCGGCGATTACGCATTTTATTCCTGCAAGCCAGTAAATTGCTTGTATAGGCGATTACGCATTTTGTTCCTGCAAGCCCGTAAATTGCTTGTGTAGGCGATTACGCATTTTGTTCCTGCAAGCCCGTAAATTGCTTGTGTAGGCGATTACGCATTTTTTTTCTTGCAAGCCCGTAAATTGCTTGTACATCATGATGAAATTGTTGAACTGCAACTCACTGTTGTTCAGCGAAGTTGTCCTTGTTGTAGCCTGGCTTCTGTGTGGCAATTGTTATCTCATATAATTATATGAAAGACGTTTCTTGTACGCCATATAGTATTTCCTGAGGAGTTTTTTCCTTTTATTTCAACGTTTTGTAGTATTCATAGACTGTCATCTTGATGCAGTCTTTCCATGTGGAGGGATTTCCCTTGTTTCTGTGCCACCAAGTACTTGTAGTATTTTACGGTTTTGCCGTATTGTTACCCATTAGCTGCTGGGAGATATGGGGAGATATGGTTATACAAACGTTTGCTTCAAATTAGTAGAAATTAGATATCTTTATAATATCGGGACATGTATATGAGCATATAATAATTTGGGATTAAATATATGTGCACGTATTATTTGCGGTTTTTATCATGTAGTGGTGCCGCCACTAAATATTTAGAAAAATGGTTAACCATAGGTAATAGTTTATTTATGCCCTGACTTGTAATTGATAAGGAAAGTAGAATTATTCCTATTATGTCTCCTTATTCGTCCAGGATTATATTCCTGTCATGGAGCATTGTATGTTTCGCACTGAGCGATATATATGTTTTATCATCTACCCATTGTTTATGTTGATAATATATTATATGGAGATTGTTTTGATATTCTCTCCCAGGATGTCCTGTTGCATTTTGATAAAAGGGTAATTAACACTGAGGGAAGCATTATTTAATGTATCACTTTCATTGGTTTGTAAGTCACTTTTACTAAGTTTTTTTTTTGTAAAAATCTTATCATTAAGGGAAAAGTTATTTAAGTGACTGTAATATTCTCGTCCATTATTTTCATCCTCAGAGTTAAATAATGTCTTAGTATATTTTAGCATAGAAATTGCTAATGTTTATGAATGTTTACCACGTCCATGAGTGACTTCGGAAGTAAATGACAAGATGATTGTTTAAGGGATTTGTTATTTTATCTATAATCATCCTGGAAGGTAGTTAATAACAATATGTGAGAGAAATTCCTTAATGGTTCGATAATATCTGGCTAATTTTCACGCTAAGGTTTGAGATTATAGTAAGCCAAGAATATATTAGTGATTCACGAGTATTTGTAAAGGATAGCCTAATACGATTTTCTAAAAGTACGAATTGCCCCTAACATTATTTGTTAATTGTTCCTGGTCTGTTACAGAGTAACGAGTTTGCTGTGCATTTAATATTCGTTATGCATAAGTACATACCTGACATAGAACTTAGCTATATCTTACCTAAGTACAGTGCCTAAGCTTACTGAAGAAGCATCTGTACACGTGATATTATTATTATTAAGGTAATGAATAGGATGGAAATGCATGAATTGGAGCTGACATTAATTAACTTTTATTAACTGTTCTGACTTCCATACACATCTGTCACTCTTCTGAGGAGATTATTTTAGTGTGTCAGTTAAATGGGAAAAATGTCTTTATAATGATTCTCTATATACGAACATAATTTCGAGTGATTTTACGTTAGTTTACTTTCATTGTTCGTATTTTATGCCATTGTGTATGGAGCCCAGTGGTGGTTAATGTATAGCCTATCATTATAATATCCTGGTAATATAATGAAACATATATATTTAAAGTTTGAGGCCTACCTAATGCAATGTCTATTTAACCTATATTATTGTTAAATATTGTGATTGTACCTTATTAGAAAAAAATCAAATTGTATAGCTAAGCGATGATTACGTTATTAATAACACTAACACGAAAATTTAGCACATGCTTAAATGTTGATTAAACATTACGTAACCCAAAAGGTCTACGAATGTATTCATAATAACCATGGGACGTATTAAATGTATTATTATATAATGCTACTTGCCAGTGTCCACTGACCAATTTTAATAGGTTTTGTTTGAGCAATGTTAGAGAAACATCCTTAAAGGAGGGAGGGGATATTTATATTTACTTGTAGCATTATATCTCTGTAAGAAGTACTGGCTTAAATTCACCATCATTTTTGAAACCAAAAACATTTGACTGTTAAAAGGGGGAGTTAAAATCTTAATAATACTTTCATCCAACATTTCATTTATCATTTATAACTTTTTGTCTAGTATAAGGTATGATCGCCTATATGCTTATTTATAAATAGGTTATTCCTAAAATTTTACCAGGTAGGGCAATCGCATTTTGATATGTGGCTAGTATATTAATAAAATTATCACGATAAATTAGAAAATCTCGTCTCCTGACCCAATTTCTAAGGTTCTCCCTTATATGATTATCCTTTAATTCTTCGGTTAAAATTGATATAATATTTCTTGTGGTATTTAGTCTAACTTCCATCTTGTACAGATCATATAAATATGTCCTTTTCTTTACCTGATTATTGGTAGATGATTTCTTAAAGATATAGATAGTAGCAATATTATTATCATTTACATTAGTGAAAGTAGATACATTCCCAGGTTATTTTCCCAGACTCTACTAAGGATAGAACACTAATATGTGGTTGTAACATGAGATGGAAGCTTTACCTTCAATTTATGGACGAAATTTAGTGGTAACATAGTATTATGTGCAATAGGCCTTTATGATAATGTAATAGTTCCCGTTTTTTTTTTTTTTTTTCAATACATATATATGGACTTATATTTTGGCCTGGACAATCCTGTATTAAAATACATTAATACCTAAAATGTATTATTTTATGTTTAGGGCATATTATTATGGGTATTGGTTAGTTTTTATCTAACCGTACAGGAAGGGTTTAGTGTCCCTAATACCTGTTAATTTATTATTTGTCATATGTGACAATTTATATCACCTGTTTAATCTTAGTTTATAAAACCGCTGGGGATCTAAGTTGCACAATTTGTTAAAGGAATTATCCGATAACAAGGAAACTGCTGTTCCTGTGTCTATCATTAATGAAATATTAGTATGTGATACTTAGACAGGGATTATTATTATATTATAGGTATTTACGACGACAGGGCAGTATTTATTTACTTATGTGATTATTGATGCCATTTTAATATTGTGGTGGTCTCGTTTCATACATCATGTTTCGATTGTGCAAGCTTTGTTTCCTTTTGTTAAGGATCATGTGTTCATTTAAGGAATACGAATTTGACTCATGTGAATGACAGTATTTATGCTTTGATTTCCCTTGATAATTTCCTGTATATTTATTACTATCAGATTCACTGGTCTTATGCTTATCTTCGTTACAATGTTTGCAACGTTGTCTGTGCGATTCCCTTTGAGTTATGGTATCAAAATTATAATTCTTCTTATCCCTGGAGTGAGTAATATGTAATACATGATGTATGATGCGAGATTTCTTTGAATATAATTCTAGCGATCCTGCTGATGCAAGTGCTTTTGCTAGTTCCCTTGTATTTATTTTGTTTGCCTTTCTTTTAATCATTCTTTGAACCCTTGAGAACGATTTATGTACTTTACCATCCCCCAAAACATCAATAAGTGACTGTCTAAATGTGGCATATGACGTTAAATTCTTTGGATTAGAAAAAGCACTTGTGTTTAACCTATAACTGGCTGGACTATTCTGTGCAATATACTCTCTTACCAATGCTATTTTATGTTTGTCCTGCTCTATATTCACTTTGCAAAATATCTTCTCCAAATGACGCAAGAAGAGATGAATCCCATATCTTGGATTATCTCCCTTAAAATGCTTTGCATGAGAAATGGTGGTAGGTAAGAGTTTCATTGTTAGCTTAGAAGAGATATTGGAATCAGAATTTGTTAGATGATGAGCAGAGACGATAGGAGATTGTAGAGGAGTAGTCATTGTTAGTGATAATACAGGATGATATAGTAGACAGATTGAGTTTTTAATGGGGTTATGGTTGGAGAAGAAGAAAATGTACTCGTATGTGTTGGCACCACAACGAGACTTTTAGGGAGGCAGGGGAATCTAGCTCAGAGGATATTGAATCATTATCAGGGATATTCGAAGTTATTGCGATACCTTTAGATTAATGGGGAAGAATTCTTTACTTTGTTTTAATTTGGCACTTCTTTTTTTTTTTTTTTTTCTTTCTGGGCTTTAATGAGGAAACCTAATTTTATCCTAACATGTTCGTAGACAAGTGAAAAATAATGTAATGTACATGTAATGTGTACCTACTTTTAGTACTTTAGTTGCAACGATGATGATGACGAGTTAACGTCTAGGTGGGGTGTCTGGCCAGTCGTGGTGATGAGTAGCTCGCACACTAACACACTAGTAGTCGTTCTTGGAGTGAAGATGATGAATGTTGACTTGCCTTTTACGAGAGAATTTACGTAACAAGGTGTCAGCTTGGAGAATGGAGATGATGAAGTGATGACGTTGTCCTACGTTCCAGGGACGCTCATGGGTAGTGATGAAGTGATGACGTCCTTACGTTCCAGGGACGCTCATGGGTAGTGATGAAGTGATGACGTCCTTACGTTCCAGGGACGCTCATGGGTAGTGATGAAGGGATGGCGTTGTCCTTACGAGAGAATTTACGTACAGGGACGCCTGGGGTAGTGATGATTGATTGTTGTGAAGTAGATGAGGTCCTGTTGTAGGTCTAGTTGCAGTTATGTTGAAGTAGGTGTCTTGTAGGTGATGAATTTGTGGTTTATCCCCCTCGTTTATAGAGGTCGTGAGAAGAAATTACCTGAGAGAAATTTACAAGTAAAATCTTCAACTTGTCCTTGAACTATGTTATTCACTGTACTCCCTGGAAGTCAATCCCTTTGCAATCTTGTTGTTGCAACCACTGCTGCCACCATAATGTACCAGTCCTGTTAGGCTTTAACTCGTTCAAGCTCTGGTAACTTATTTGTATTTGCTTCTTGGGACTTGTAGTATTGTTATTATTATTAGTTAGGTAGTGTAGACGTGGGTGTTTTCTAAGGTAATTGACTTCACAGTTGTAACATGGAAAGTTCATTTATTTACACTTATATCTCTATACACACACAGACAGGGAATGATATTGATGTGCTTCTTTTCTGATAGAGTAGTGTGTCTCTCTTGGCGAGACAATTATGTAATAGCCCTAAGGGAGCAAGTTTAAGAATCCTACCTATTAGGTAAGTGTCACTGTTTATATACAATTTCACTGGAGTTGTCAGTTGTCTTTAGATACAATTATTACTGTGTGTTGTCATGCTTACGTGGCCAGACAAGCCACGTGGGTCTGGTTGTCATGTGGTCATGAGGTATAGTCCTCGTGGTCTTAGTCCTACCCATTCTGCTACACTAATCAGTTTATATTATCTGTGTATTTGGGCATATCTGCTTGTGACCATTCCTTGGTTATTTGACTTACTCTTACTCTCTCTCCCTACTCTCCTTTCTACTCTCTTTCTACTCTCACATGGGTACCACTGTGACTCACACTGTTTATTACTAATATCTGCCCTCTCTGCTTATCTTCTGTAAGGGTCTTAGGCAGGCAGTCTGTTTACCTGTGTATTATCTTATGATTGTGGCATACAGCACTTGCCTTATTGTGTACAGTCCTATAGCGCCCGAAAAAGGTGAGAGGGAGGTGTGACAGCAAGCAGGAAGGAAATAAAATGAAAAGAGGGATAGTTGAAGAACTGAAAGATGGGAACTATTTAGTCTGGTCTCTCATTGGCGACCATCCTAGCATGGGAAGCCCTCTCTCCCCGATATCGGGGTCAGAGCAGGGGCCAGAGCCCCCTCTAGTCTAGCTCGCCAGGTCTCAGAAACATACAAGCCCCCCAAGCTCGGCAAGGTGGTTCCCGTTAGGGGAGTGGAGAGGAAGGAGAAATGTTTTTTTCGCACTCAGAATTGGATGGGAAGGATAGGCATGGTTATCAAAAGCCAGCTTTGATCAGGTCACTCTTCCCCAAACGCCCATTGACCATATTTTTGGTTAGGGGCAGTAGGGGACCTCTCCTCCAGGATGACGTGTCTAGTTGTCCATAAACGGTTTCCTGTAGAAGGGTTCTTGCTTCTCTATACGATGACAAACATGTTCACAGATCTGGTGGAACAGTTCCTTGTCCAGAAGCAGAAAATTCCTGTACAATTCAGAATCTTTTCTCAGCAGTTCCCAAATGAGTTTGTGGTAGTTGCCTTGAGATTCCCCTGCAGAAATTAGGGTTTCACCCACACTGATCTTTGGTTCTTTTGTACAGGAACTCTCAATGCGAAAGCATGTCATAAGGGCTGAGGACAGACATTTCCATGTCAAAGTTGCATAGATGTTCGTTGGGAAGATATACTGTACTTGTAGAATGGCTGAGTTAACTTATGACAATGTTGGCTGACAAGAACCGAGTCAAGCGTACTTACAGACACACCGCTCTTTCGAACCAAAAGTTACCTTTCTGCTCACATCATATCTTTGCACCACGGAGTCGTAGAGATGTAGGGTTTGTCTCATTCGAAAGAGGAATGGTTCCTGTTGAGGCCATAACAAAATTTAAGTTCCTAGGCATTGTAGTTTAGATGTAGGGAGTAAGGGAATTAGAGCAATTTTAGAAAAATCACTCCGACAGGACGGGAGGAATCTAGAAGGTAGCCTGGACCTGGTGCATGTTTTTTCAACACCACAAGATTGGAGGAGTTAAATGTCAATTGGACACATCCATTTGAGGTTTTGTTCCAGTTGCGTTCTAGTCCTGATTTCAACTATTCAAGATAATTCTGTTCGTCTTTAATCAACAAAATACTGGGGTCTTGTCCTTGTTTGGTCCTAGTCTGGATGGCTGTTGTTGGAAGTTGGACGTGGAGGTGAGGGGTGTGTGGCACAGTCATTCTAAGTCGGCCACGAATGAGTACGTCCTTGGAAACTTTGGAGGTTGAGAGACATTGGGAGCGAAGGTCGGCTACCGGTGTAGCAGTAGGAAACAGACTGTCACTGGAACGTATCACTGCGCATGCGTGTGGGCCCAACATATCATACCGCGTCACAGTACACAAAACACACGACCTTTGTTATAATAAGACGTCTCTCCCTATGTAATTTATTATGGGAAAATGCTCTGGCAGTAATTTATTTTCCAATTTCACATTTCGTTTACTATGTCAATATTTATGCATGAAATAGCAAACTCGATATGATTTGCAAGCGATTGGCAGCAAAAACAACGCATGAAATATCCCGAGTAAGGATAAAATGTCATAAATAAGTAGTCGCTCTACGAGGAGGGCATGATGAGTGCTGCTCCGTACCACCAGACGGGTCACGACTAAAAAAGTTTGTAGAACCCTGCTTTAAACTATTGGTGATTCGATACCGGTCACAGTGTATGCTTCATTCATTCCTCCTGACACATGTCTCCCTTACCTGATCATTCGTTACCCTCCCACATTACCTCCTATATAGCCCGGCCCACATTTCTCTCCTCTCCCACTAACATACCCCCTCCCTCCACCTGCAACTGTTGCCAGATCCGACAAGGCCCAAACTAAGTCACTGATGGATGGGATGTGGACCCTAGGTCAGTCCCGAGCTGTACCTTATTCTTGAGTGTGTAGTTGTTGGTTGGTTGCGAAGTTGGATACGTGGTTGGTGTTCAATTGAGGTAAAAATAAACTTCAGTAGTAAAATTACTTACTTTATTTCTTGAATTAATTCTATGGAATTTCGTGCCTTTTCCTAAGGAGCTCAGAGGAAGATGTCTGGTCTCTCTAAGTTGAGATGGTAGTGTCCTAACCGAGTCTCTTCTCAGTCGTTTATATATAATCTCTAACCTGAGTTGACAGCTGTGTCTGGATACAATATTACCAACTTGATGGATTATGATTTACTGGGGTTGTCTTGTGATCATGTGGTAGGATGGGTCATGTGGAACTATGGTCAGGTAGCTGAAAGGACCCTTGCTCCTAACTCCAGGTGTATTATGCTGATAAGTACAGTAGTTTGTAATATTTGGTTATCTTAATACCTATCTCTTGTTGCATATGCTGATAGGTAGCTGGTGATACCTAGTTATAACTGTTAATACTCAGAAGTTTATCACTTTGTTACACACAACTCTTATCTCCGAAGAAATAAAGACCTACAGCCACTATAACTCAACTCTATCAACGCTACCACATCATCATATACTTGGGTATCTACTGTAAAACCTAAACATGCCTTAATAGGGGATGAAGGGTGACCATCACTGGTGAAGGGTGAGCCAAGGTATTTATTCATATCACAGTGTTCAAAACTACAACCATCCAAAACCAAATAGCTCCTTGTCTGCATCATTACCCTGTACAACAAAATATTTAGTCTTATTCTGATCAATAACCATCCCGTAATCTCTGCAATAATGTTGAAGTGACATAATAATATGTTTATCATTCCTTGTTTAGATGTTGCGAGTAATACGGTATCATCCAGTATGCACAAAGCAAAAGCCAACTAGAATAGGAAGAACAACATGTCAGATTACAAGCAATTAAGGCAGGACAGCTACAAGACTCTCGAAGAGATGTGACCCAACATAGTCTCTCTCTCTCTCTCTCTCTCTCTCCAGCTGCAGTCACCCTCACTTGATTTGATCAAATTTCAGTATCATCTCCCTCAGCTTACAGTTGTGGTAAGAGAACACACAAGTAACCCTTCCTTTCACACAAGAAGAGAAAGAGAGAGAATAACGAATAAGGAAGAGAGTTGAGGGTCAAACTTGACCATACTAAATAACAGAGCACTAAGCCAGCAATAATTATTATAGTCATTTCTGACAACTCAAGGGTTGGAAACTAATATAAACATAGGAATTAAAATTACGTTTTGGATAACCTACTGTGACTCCAAAGGGCAATATATTCTGATCTCCACAGAGAGATACAAGACAAGATAAGTAAATAATTCCCTATATATATATATAATAAAGTAAGTCTATTTAATTGTGAAGTTTAAATCTACCACTTTGATACACCCATGCCTGCTACACTACCTCATACATATACTCCAAGAAGAATTTATCACACAAGTAAGTCACCAGATCCTGCAAGAGTTCAAGTCTTAAGGACTGGTACTTCTTGATGACAGCGGTGTTAAGGTAGACTTCGACTTCACAGGAGTCCAGAGACAAACAGTTCAAGAGCAAATTGACATTATTAACAGATCATTGGAGTGGCAAAATCTTACCCAACACCAAACAGTAACTTTGTACAAATGTACCGATTACATACCAAAATTAAACTGGACATATCACATTCTCTCCTGATGAATGACGAAACAGCTGCAATAGCATCACTTGTCACTGGGCTTGGCCTATCCATTGTTCACAAAAGAGGCAAGAAAAAAACAATAGCCTGTTTTCAGAAAATAAGATATTTTCATTCCTGTTAAGAAGCCTATTTCAAAGAATAATGGTATAAAATAAATTGCCATTCTTGTCTTTAACTGAATAATCCTAATGCATGTTCTTAGAGTGTTGTGGCGTCTAATATAAATCAATTAATCAATCTGTTTTCAGAGAAGAGTGGTAAATAGGAAATCTTCATTCTTGTCTCTAATAACTCATCACTGAAGTAGCCTGGGGCCATAGCTGACAATATGAATTACAGAATGTCGTGCAGAACGATGATAATTACAACCGTTCACTTGACATTGTATATTTAATTACTATATAACCGCCACAATCAACGTATTATTAATGTCAAGAGTTCTGTAGCTTAATTCTCGTTGTAGCAGGAAAAAGTAGCTGGTGCAAAAAAAGTCATGCCAACAAAAGTTTACAAAACGGTACAGAACTTGGCGATTTCACGTTTCCAACCGTCCTTTTTAATAATCTATTACTTTTTGTTTACTGTCCCACCTCTCAATCACCTTCCTCAGACGCCTTTCAATCAATTAAAATCATACAAATAAATTAGCATGGTCTTTTTATTGACTATGGTTTGCATAAAATTGAAAGCAGAATTACAAAAGGAAACGAAATATAATAAATACGAGTGAGGGATAATATGTATCCCTATTTTTTTGTTAGCGCATCCCTCTGGATCTTTGCATCTAAATATAGTTATCATATTTTCATGTACAGTCGGCCACACTTCTGGCTGTTACAGTCAGTACTACAAACTCCAGGTGTCTAACGTTTGTATCCCTGACTTTCTGAATCATAGGCTCGAAGATTCTCAGTGGTGAAGAAGTGAGACAGTGCAGGGGGAGAAAGAGAGAGGGAAAGAAGGGGGAGGGAGGGGGGACCAAACCGTCTCACTTCTTCACCACTGAGAATCTTCGAGCCTATGATTCAGAAAGTCAGGGATGCAAACGTTAGACACTTGGAGTTTGTAGTACTGACTGTAACAGCCAGAAGTGTGGCCGACTGTACCATAACATGTAAGATTTTACATTTTAAGCATCAATATTCCTCCTGGAACAATAATAGTTTTCTTAGTTAAAAAAATAGAAGTTTTCTTGTTCTTGGTCAATCTTTGCAATGAGTCACTGGTGGAGCTGGATGCAATGAGTCACTGGTGGAGAGCTATTGTAGTTGTACCTTGCTATGACTGTCCTGGGAGTGGTAGACTGGATCTCACGTCTTGTTGTTTCCCTATTTCTAGTGACGAATGTCATACCGGTGCTTCCTATTGAAAAGAAAATAGCATTCACAGCGTAAATAGTGGAAAATATATATTACAACTGGAGTGAAATCTAAAAGTGAGTTCAGGAATGTAACTATGGTAAGAAAAGTCACAATAAACAAGCTATATGTCCAATATGTAAAGGATATAGTTCCTTCAAGAGAGGCCATATGACCTCAATGTTGCGGTGCTTAATATTATTAAGTCAATCAATCCTTCAGAAGAGAGTTAGTGTGGGTGTGTTACGTCATTCTATACCTACCCTTTTAAATTGCCTCCCAAGCATAATTATACTCACTCCCTCCCCAACACAACTCGCCCCGTCATGACCCAGTCGTAATGTTATATTTTATTATTGTTTTTTCACTTGCTACTTCGTGTATCAACCAATTAGGCTACGATTGATCACAATGTCTTACGACCCTCACAAATGCAACACATCTGTGAGACGACAAAGTGACAGTCCTTTGGTTGCCACAAGTTATTAATCCACTAACCGAGCGTAGCCACTCTCTTGACCTGGTCTTTTGCCCGTCTCGCGCTCACAGCATAAACAACTTATTTGACTGCTAATAGTATGTGTTCTACTTATGTTACATGAGTAAATGATACATGGTATTGAAATATAAACTCTTAGCTGTCTTCTGATGTATTTGTGATGACTAAATGGACATCTGTAGGATGGGTAGGCAGCACAAATGACCACAACTCAAAACAAATTCCCATTTACATTCTTCTTACAAATCTAAGTACGTTTTCACGCTTTGATTTCAACTTATATCATGTCAGAATTAATTTTTTTACACAACTATTTAAAATATAACGTAACTGTCATGTGTATGTAGATACATGGTAATTAATACTGGTTGCCAGAGGTTTGTGTGATTCGAGGTAGTCCCTAGACACACACACCCTTTGTTGGGAGCCTAATCAATCAGGTCTGGGGGCACACAAGTTTAAAAACTGCATAGTCTACTTATGTCGTCACTAAGTGACTAACTGGTCGTAGACGGATTGAGCGAGTCGGGAATGCCTTATTAGATCATCTCTCTCTCTCTCTCTCTCTCTCTCTCTCTCTCTCTCTCCACATTAATTGGCCTGCACACTTGTGGAACTCGCTAAGTAAGGTTCACTTTTAAAGAGTTAGATTTTTACTAGATTGATACAGTTATGACAGAAAGTCAATTAATTTGATAAATTAATTCGTCGGGTGTAAACTGGGTAATGTGAATCAAAATATGAAGGGCAAGATAATCTGTATCAACGTGATATATGAATATATTAATGTATGTATACATTGAATCAACCAACACCTTGAAGCTCAATTGTATTTATCAACTCAGACACATCTGACGCATTCATAACCTCAAATATATATTATTTGTTTCCATCCCCACTCAATCCACCTATGATCACAAATTAATGTGAACACAAATAAGCCCTGTAAAAGGTTCACTATGTAATGACAAATATATAGTATATTATCTTTGGTCGAAACTTTCAAGAAACAACATAATTATAATGACAACGGTCAGTACGTCACTACCATTGTTCATAATGTTCATCAAATGTAGGACATTATAGTTATTGACAAATCTGTTTCATCGTCATTAAATATTACCATATTGTATTGACTATCTCGGAAGGACGACCCTGTCATTACTTGTCAGGCTTAATGGGGGGAGGGGGGGCAATGGTATAAAGGTTAGCACGCTCACCTCTAGCATCTCTTCAAGAGGGAACTGCCTTGTCATGGTGAGAGGCCTTACGTGTTTCTTAGACCTGGGGAGCTAGACTAGAGAGGGGTTCAGTCCCTGCTCTGGGAGAGTGGGCCACATCAAAAAATATGATAAGGGTGTTTTAACCCTTAAATTGCGGGTAACGATGTACTATAAGTTGATACCACCACAATGTGTAGGTAACCACGAGTGTTGACTTTGTTGACTGCGCTGGTAATAAATTTGCACGCCCCCTGACATGCTTGATTAGACTCACAACAGAGAGATGTGTGCCTACAGACTCCCACGAGTCATACCAGCTACTTCCAGTCAGTATAGGAATAGCTGTGAGTGTATGAGGATGTATTTTCTAGTGATGGCAAAACAGAGTAATTTCTGGAAACCAAGTAATTCAGTATTGATTACTCTTCAAACCGTGTAGACCGAGTACCGGTTAACTACTTAACTTTCAGGCGAACATTAGTGTAGTTAAAAATAGTAGATAAATGGAGGGGGGGGGGGGGGGGATTGAGGGACGAGTGGAGATCAAACTAATCATCAGTAGGATCCTTGGGGAGGAAAAGGCGCCAATATTGTACATTAAAAATTTATAAGACGAAAGAAATACATCTTGATTATGTTTTAGAAATACAACATACTATGTGAAATTCAACCACTTCTTTCTCCCTAACCCTTCCCCATCCTGTCCCTTTGTTACTGTCTCTCTATCCTCCTTCCCTCGTCTCTGTCAGTTATCACTTTTTCCCTTTCACTACAAACATTAGAATGAAATGCCAAATTTATAGTACATTAACAAGTTTTTGGGACTGAAAAAATAAATTGTTTAGGTATCATTCATACAGGAAACTAATCACTTCAATCTTTACATGATCAATAAGAAATGAAAAAAATATAATAATCTTTGATGGAACTCTACATCATTTGGGCTCACAAAAAATATGTTTTGATGTAAAAAATACAATACTCGATTTGCTTCCTTTATAATATGCTAGATAACCATCGATTATCTTAAGCAACATTATAACTACCGCAATTAATGTCTGTCATAGTGGTTGGATATATGCGATTTTTGCTTTTATGAACAAAATATTCGTAATAATAATAATGGTTGCGTAGCTTGTGACCAATTGCCATATCGGTGTCTCTTAATTAAGAGACATACCCGTAAAAATAATAAGGTCGTAACAACTACAGAGAATCTTATTGTGGTACTAAAGTTACATTCAATTACCGGGGAGGGGTGCCCAATTTTGGGCTATAAAATAGCCCATCAACGAAAAATGAGAAATATCTCCCAAACGTTGGCAATCATTCCCCAAGTTTTTGTTTCTCTACGCGAATATTTTGCGTACAAAATACGCTGGCATTTAATTAAAGGTCCTGCTCAACCACGTGCGTCACGCTGACATGTAAACTAATCTGTGCACGTCCAATTTTCCTTGTTTTTTACCGATTATTTTCAATTTTTCTTACGTCTGGCAGCGATGTATGGTAAGTCGACCTCACTGGCAATACTGGCTTTGGGCTATTCAACCGCCAAAACTCAGTTCCACTCAGTATTACAAAGAGAAGGTACGCGCCACCTGTTGCTCCTACAATAATGGATAGAATCAGCAAGAATGTGAAGATTCGGAGGGAAATCATGAAGAAACGACACCCAGAGTTATTACAGAAGAGGATTGAAGTCATGAAGAAGAGGAAAGAAGCAGGGAACAAGAAAGAAGAGAGTGATAAAGCCAGTGAGGCCTCCCACCACCAACGCCAGCCTCCTCCCAGTATAACTTACCAGTATAACTATGCGAGAAGGATTGCACCTATTGGCGCTTTGGTTGCTCGCCTCTAAAACTTGTCAATTGTCATGTTGCATGTTACTATCTGTTTATTTTGTTTTAACAAATTATATATCTTAATTTGGATGTTTAGTAAATTTATCATATGTATTTTTAAATTCATTAACAGACTTAGATTTTATTACATTGTCAGGCAACTTATTCCAGGAGTCAACTACTCTTTGTGAGAAGAAATGTTTTCTGACATCGGTGCGGCACTGTTTTTTAAAGATTTTATGTTGGTGGCCTCTTAGGTGGTTTGGATTCATCTGGAAGAATTGGGATCGGTCAACATTTTCTAAACCTTTTACCAGTTTGAATGTTTCAATAAGATCGCCTCTCTTTCTTCTTTCTTCCAGCGTGGTTAGACCTAAGCTCTTCAGTCTGGTTTCATATGGTAGGTCATGTAGATCAGGAACAAGTTTTGTGGCTCTTCTTTGGACTTTTTCAATGGCATCGATATCCATTCTTAGGTGAGGGGACCAGGATTGTACAGCATATTCCAAATGTGGGCGAACAAAACTTTTGTAAAGAATACGAAGTGAGTCTCTGCATATATAATCAAAGGAGTGTTTGACCATGCCCAACATTTGGTTAGCTTTATTAACTACCTTGGTTATTTGTTCCCTAGTTTTAAGGTTGTTGGTTATCAGGATTCCAAGGTCCTTTTCCTGTTCCGTTGTCTTGATGTTGTTGCCGAGCATTGTGTAGTTGGTGTTCGGATTGCTGTATCCACAGTGGATTACCTTGCATTTATCAACATTAAAAAGCAGCTTCCAGGTTTCAGACCAGTTTGTTAGGGCGTCAATATCTCCCTGTATTTTGCTTGATTTTCTCGCACTAGAGTAGATCTTTGTGTCATCAGCGAACATTTTACATTCAGTTTCTATATGTGCAGGAAGATCATTTACAAAGATCACAAAGAGAATCGGCCCCAGCACCGATCCTTGGGGAACACCACTTTTGACTGGCAGCCACTTGGATTTGCTACCGTTGACACTAACACATTGCTTGCGGCCCGTCAGGAATGCTTCAATCCATCTGATCAGAGCATCATTTATACCAATGTTTTTGAGTTTGTACATCAGTCTTGTGTGGGGTACGCTATCGAAGGCTTTGCGAAAGTCTAGGTAGACTACGTCAAAGGGTTCGTTATTATCCATCATCTTCGTCCAGTCTTCTAAGGCTTCAAGTAGGTTGGTTACGCATGATCGTCCTGGTACAAATCCATGCTGTTTTAGGGATATCATGTTATAGTTTTGTAGGTGTTTGAGTAGGTCTGCCTTCACAATCTTTTCAAGGACCCTGACTACCTGGGATGTGAGTGATATGGGTCTGTAATTTTTTGCCTCATTTTTGTTATTGCCTTTGTGGATGGGTGGTACAATGGCATTTCTCCAGTCTTGGGGTAGTGCTCCTTCTGCTAGAGACTTGTTAAATAAGATTGTGAGGGGTTTGGCGAGTTCACTTGCAGCTTCTTTCAGGATTTTTGGGTGTATGTTGTCTGGGCCACATGCTTTATTGGTGTCCAGGTCCTTTAAGAGTTTAGTTACGGTGAACTCGTCTACCTTAAGTTCTTGGTGTTGTGTGGCCTGATGCGGTGCTTGAAGATCAAACGGGTCTGGTGGCTCTTCTCCGAACATTAGATTAATGCTTTGATTGAAGATTATCTCTTCTCGGTCTGTTTCTTCCGTGAACACTGATGAAAAGTATTTATTCAATTCTTCAGCGGTTTCTTTGTTGGTCTGTGTTGTTGTCCCGTCGTCTCTTTTCAAATTGCTGACTGGTTTCTTTGCATTTGATTTTCTGTTAGCATATTTGTAGAATGCACGTGGATTTTTTTTCATGTCATTTACTAGTTTTTTTTCATAGCTACATTTTTCTTTTCTGATAGTCCTTTTGGTATCATCTCTGGCCTTGATATATTGTCTGTAACTTTCAGTGGTTCTTCTTTCTTGAAATCTGCTCCATGCACACTTTTTCTTCTTTATTGCTTTTGTAGCGGTGTTGTTCAGCCAGGGAGTCTTTGATTTTTGTTTTCCTTTATCTGCTGTTGTTGGGACGTGTGTGTTTATGCATTCTTCATAAGCTTGCTTAAATGTGTGCCATGCTTCGTAGATGTTTTGGTTTAACATTGCCGTTTCCCAGTCCCTGTTCATGAAACTCCTGATGTTGTCGTAGTTGCATTTGTAATAGTTGTAGTGAGGTTGTTTGGTGCTATTAACAAAGTGAAATTCGACCGGGTAGTCAAATTTTATGACAGCATGGTCAGAGAGACCTAATGGGTGGTCTATAGTTAATTCCTCAACTGTGTTGGTGTTCTTTGTTATTACAAGGTCTAGGGTACTGGGTCGGTCTTGTCCTCTTACTCTTGTGAAGCTGGTTATATGTTGCGTTAGGTAGTTGTCAAGGACTGTATCTATGAATGTTTGTGGTAGACTGTTGATATTTGCAGTTGTGGTGTAATTCTTCCAGTCTATATCCGGCAGGTTGAAGTCGCCAGTTATTACGAGGTGGCCCCTAGCAAGTATGGTGGCTCTCTCTATAAGGGTGATGAGTGTTTTGTTGTTTCTTTCACCTGCAGAGTCCCTTCTGTAGATGACTCCTACCAGGATATTTGTTTCATCTTTTTCAATCCAACACCAGAGGCTTTCATCATAGAATATGTCATTGAGTTCAGCACAGGGCATACTTTGATGTTTATCGTGGATGTACATTAGGAGTCCACCTTTACTGAGGGGGCTATCCTTCCTGATGATGGTGTAGTTTTCTAATTGCAAGGTGTCATCATTAATGTACCCTTCCATCTCCTCACAGCCTTCCACCTCCACCTCTTCGGGTTTGTCTAGTGCCAAAAAAAGGAAAATATTATTTGAAAACTTAGAAAATGATAATGGAGAAGGAATAAAGAGAAGAGAGAGAGTGGTATTATTGAACACAACAACGTTGAGTGATGTGTTTTCTGTTTGTTTTTATGTCCCGAGTGCCACCAACCATGTCTTGTTGCTAAGGCCACAGGCAGTGCTATAGGCCCAAGCTTATCACTGTACTGTACTGAATGCAGAAAAAAGACAGCAGAGAGAGTAAAGCGTGGGCAACAAAAGTTTTGTGTACAAATTCTGTCAAGGTGTCTGAAAGGGAAAACACAAAACCCAAACGAAAGCCTCCACAGCAGGATCTGGATTTTATGCCCCAAGGTAGTGAGTGTCAGCAAGGCAACTGTGGATTTTGCAGTAGCTCAGGCTTGTCTGATCTATGATAAAGGATATGAGAAGGGTTGTCTATGTGATGCACTCAAGATTCCAAAGTCAAGTTCTATGATGGACATTCTGAAAAAAATGGGATGTAAGGAGAGAGCAACTACAAAAATCCAAACCAAAAAGGAGGAGAGCCCAGCTAGCAGACCCCCATTATGCATCAGGTGCTTTCTAAATGCCCATAAGGCTAGAAATACTGCAGAGGTGAAGGAAGGGGTCCATCGCTGGTATATATAAAACTCGAGCCGATGAAGTAGTATTTTGATAATGCCCCAGTGGTGAGGTTGAGTAACCGGTAAAGACCCAAATTTAATGCTCCTGATTCAGGAATAGGTTCAGGTAAAAGGGAAGATCAATTTTTATTGGGTAATAACTGACATAGACTGTAGTGAAGATATGACAAACATTAATGTGCGTTTTCTCAAAATTATGTTTTTCGGGTTGTAAATTGATATTTCTCCATTATTTCTCATCTGATTTCAGTGCACAAGGTCTCATTTTAAAGAGGACACTTTAGGGAAGGAAATGTGATATAGATAACTTCCTCTGATAATATGAACCCATATGCCAGATATGAATACAACAAAAAATGTGGTGAAAACATACTTTGTTTTTGAATATTCACAGAAAATTTATTTTCACTAGAATATTAATTTCTTTATCACAATATCTTGCTATCAGTCTGAATAACAATTCAATGAAATATGAACCACATCCTACACAGGGTAGTTGCAAAATAACAAATCATATGTTGGCGTTAAACGACTATTAAAATCAATATAAAAATTATTTTAAAAATCATTTATCTACAGATCAGCATAAAATTCACTGTGTTCAGTGTATATGGTACCCCTCATAACCTGTAAAAGTTTTAAGCAGATATTCCAAAAAATAAATTATTTGGCCTATTTCAGGCACACTTTCCCTTAATTTCACAGTTTATTTTTACAAACAAAAAAAGGAAATTGAACTGCATGAATCGAGTAAACCGAGTAGTACTCAGACCGACACGCACATCCCTAGTACTTTCAGCACTCCAATTTCGCACTCTAACTCCCACTTCACTAATAGTAGCCTAATATAAAATTCACACATAAAATACAGTAATATGCCTCGTGCTACAAAATATGTTTGCTCTTTGTGTTCAGGACAATTCTTACTCGAGTTGTTCCACGATCAGGATATAGATAACTTGCCTGTTCTGTCATAAGAGGGAGAAGATCTTGGTCGAGGTTAGGCAACTTAGGAAAGAAGTTGTCATTTTGAAAAGACAACTTCAGGTAAATGGGGACGACATAAATGAGGTCAGAAGATAGTGACACGGCAGATGATAGCGATAGGTGAGATAGGAATGAAGGCATTTTCAACAAGTCTGGCGGGCTACGTGCCAACACCACTTACTGCTGGGCCAAAATCGAGGTGGTCGGATAACGATAAAGTTAACCATGAGATGATCTTTGAAATAGTCTCATTATTCCTCAGCTCATTTTACCCTTAATAAACCTTACCTAACCTATCCAAACCTGACCTCACCTAATCTAATCTAACCTAACCTAACCTATACTGGACATTACCTAACCTAACCAAATTAAGCTCTGGCATATACCCGTATAAATATCACGAATATGACAATGGGTCTCTCTCCCACACGTGCGTGCGCTATGTAAACAACACATTTGATGGCTAATAGCTTGTAAATCACTCGCGCTACACAAATAAATTATAAAGGATATTGAACTACAGCTGGTCACACGTGATGCATACCCAGCGTTGTCAACGTTGGCCGAGGTATTAACTCCGAAACACTAGTTGTGAACTCTGCTCGCTCGAACCATTGACTGGTTGGAGGGAGAAGTGAAGAAAAATAATTTAGGGCTTTATGCCTATCGACTCGTGTTGGTTATTAAGGCAGTCACTCTTGGGAGGTAAAAAATGAGTGGAAACTTTAATGAATGTACGAAAATACACCCGGTTATAAGTTATTTATATACTGACATTCGTGTCAATTATTAACATAATTAAAGGTAAGATTAACTTCTTAATATTATGATGTAATAAAAAAAAACTGAGGTAACATTACTGTATACTTTATTCGTATAGTATTCAATGGTTATCATCAAGCACTAAACATTCTAGGAAAATGGGAGTTATGAATATATGTCTTTCCACCCTTACTGTTCAAATAAAATTGACTGTTGGTATCTGGGTAGGCTTGGAGTGGTCCCTTGGATCTCACTCTCATTGTTTCCAGACTGGTTGTTAGGGACAGAGCAAATTTAAAAATTGTGCTGTCCAATGAACCTACATCCGTGGTGCTCCAGAGTTGGTCCTTGTGTAGACATTTCTCTACACCCGCGAATTAAGGTTTAATGACCTACATATGAGTCGATTGGCATAACCCCAATTTTTTTTTTTTTTTTTTTTTTGCCTAATGGTGATGTTGAATACAGCATACAGTGAAGCACACAATAACGTGTAGAAATAGATATTTCTATGAAATGTTTCTATGTGATGTTGAATGTTATATAGCAACACGGTGACGTGCTCAGATTCCACACTCGAGATACTATTACTATTCTTATGTGAAGTAGCTATCATTAATGGTATGGTGAAAAACCTATGACAATAATTCCACGATGTGTTATAATATATTATCTACCGTACTACATATATAAACATTCATAAGAGTAGCACCTGGCTGAAACGATTGCATTATTACTTATAATATCTGCCCTACCCTGCCTCCATAGAACACGGAACTACACCCAAGCTCCAGCCACCCCTCAATCAACCTCCCACATACTAATACTGTTACAATACGTGTTTCTGGTACTTGAGTCGACGACCCTGGAGGTTCACACCATGTGGGGTACGCAGACACACACACACTCTGTCACTCTACAATAATACATTACATAGTTGATAGACATGCTTGAAGCTCCAGTAACTAACCAAACAACACCAGGAAAAAAGAAGTACAACCTGAACTGTTTCTGTATAGTTGTCTTCGGTGGCATATCGAGTTTCGGAGGGAGTACATTGCGTTCGTCATCGTTCTTGAAGTGAACGTGTACAGAATTGGATTGATCACCGAGTTGATTGGTAGAATGAACACCGCTGTCCACGAGAATACCTGTAAGAGAATAAGACAAATCGTATGAGAAAATTTTGAGGTTTATATTTGTCCCAGTTCAGCGAGATTTTGTTTTTGTAAAATATAATGTTTGATTTTGCATAGATAAACACTATTCATGCCCTGGCGACTGTGATATATTATAATGCTATCGGACTAAGGTTTAAATCCACAACACTATGAAAAACTCCCATTAGTAATAACTCAACGAAGAAATCCCCTGAAAATGGAAAACAATTATAATCACTACAGTACTTTTAGAATTTTAGACTGGATGCAAGCCACATCATGGTTGAATTATTGTTCTACACCATAACTATATTATCAAAAGCCCTGTATTAGGCGAATGAAAGTGAGCAATTTTCTTGACCTTTTTGAACCAGTTATATAAGACGCTTGGGCATGACTGGGATTGACTGACCATTCTTGCCCTTGCAACGAAAATACTTTCTGTATTAATGAATAATAATATTATCTACTAATATATTTACAGTATGCACCAAAATATGTGTCTATATACAGTAAGCAAAGTATGCAAAATTCCCTTGGAATTAAGTTTTTCATTGGACATTAGATTCCTGCTGGTTACAATGACCCAGAAATTGATCAACTATGGCTATTGTTGGAGAGTACGGTTGAAATACAAATATAATTACAATTGCATAAAAACATTCCAAAGAAGAGGTTCACCAGTAACAGAAGGCTACCTGGTTACCTTCTTTACTGTACCGCACCGGCGACATCAGTTGAAAAAAAAAAATATAAACATGGAAAACAAAACATTGCTTGCTCCTACGAGGAAATGGCGAAAAGTAATAGGAAAATAAGGATATATAACTGTGTGGAAAATAAAATAATAAGATTCCTTATCTTTAAAAAAACTTTCCACTGCCTATGCTGCCACTAGCCAGCAAAATAGTAAAAGCTACCTACTAACCGAGGGAGGGATGTCGACGCCACTAATGGACAGGATGCCGAGGAATATAATGGGAAGCCAGCAGAGAGCGTCTGTGGCAACAACAAGAAACACCCTCAGCGCTAGCATCTTCATCTCATTCCAGTTGGAGTCACTATTTGTTCTCCTCATTCTCACTTTATGATTGCGCACAGTCTTGTACAGCAGAAAGTAGTTTAAGGCGATTATTCCAAACAACACGAAGTTGAGCACTGTAAAAAGGTGTAAACATAAACCAATTAGGACAGTGCATTGTGCTGAAGATGTATAGTGATACAATGTGGTGCGATATGATAAAGTAGTGTATTGAAACTATATGGTGATGCAGTACGGAGAGATTGTGTTGATGGTGTATGTTATTCAGTAGTTTGGTTTTATAGTGTTGTCTGACACAATTATAGTGAGATTAGCTATTTCACAGATCCAGTGTCGTTTGGTGTAGTGTGGCAGTATTGAGAGGAATAGAGGAGAAAAAGAGAGGTGTGGTGAAATAATGTGTTGAGGTGCAGTGAAGGACTACAATGTTGTGAAAGAGTTCGGTGAGGTGATAATAATAATATACAGTGTGGTCAGGCAGTAAAAGGAAGAAGTGTCCTGAAGCAGTTACAGGAAGACGTGTTGTGAGGTGAAGTGAAACAGCATTTTATAGTTGAGTATAAAGGTGTGGTAGGACAGTTTGGTAAGGATGTTGTGCGGTTTGATGAGACAGTTTGGTAAAGAAGTGGTGGGGAAATAAATAGGGATGAGAAGAAACATAAATAGAAAAATAAAAAGAGGCGAGATAAGAGCATTGTGAGGTAGTGAGGTGAAGTTGCATGGGGAGGTGGTGTGTAAAAAGAAAACAAGATAGACAGTCAGTGTATGGCACGTTGGTGATACTAAGTATAACGTGTGGTGATACTATGGTAATTAATATATAATGCTCGAAGTCAATATGAAGTCGAGGGCAGGAAATACTGTAGGTATTGGAAGGTTGATAATATGAAAAATTATTATGAAGTAATGTTATGATGATAAATATCGGAAAAGGTATCTCCTTATAATTATGTTACACTACCTGCCGGTGGCGGGTATTGTTGCCAGTGAATGGAGATAATTTAGAACGATATGGGAATCATTGTGGAAATAATTTCATGACAACCTAAGGGAGATAAGAAGTGGTCGCCCCAAGAAGAACAAGAATAATTACGATAAAATCTAGAGCTCTCGGCTTAGGCCGGAGCTAAAAAAATATATTATGCATGGTGTTCCATGGTAGTAATGGTAGAAGGATCTGATTTCCACCGACAAAAATTTACATATTTATCTGCTACATGAAATGCATAAAAAATGCATAAAACAATATCAACAAAAACTTTGTCTTTATTCCAAGTCCAATACGAAATATTGTAATCAATTATGTTTTTTAGTAATCGAATCTTCGCGACAATTACTAATACCGTGACGAACTGCAAATGGCATGGACCCGGGTTCGCGTCCTCATGAAACGTCTGCGGTTTTTCCGAAGTGATTTGACACCCAACCATCCAACATAGGACGACCCCTAGAGGGTGGTCCCTCTGATGGAGAGCATTGTTGGCTCGTACTGGCAGCCTACTGCATGGATACTATTTAGTCTGGTCTCTCCCCGAAATCGGGTCAGAGCAGGGGCCGATATACATAATATAAATACACTCACAATCACACGTTTTGACACGCCCCTGGCAGGTAGGACGTCAAAGCCAGGGGTACAGATAGGCTAGGCTCTCAGATAGATTGGTGTAGTAATTTCTGACGTGTACTGAAATTTTACAGTTTCCATATTCCTTTTAAATATTAGTTTATTGGAAATTATTATTGCAAGTACATAATTGCTAACTGACAAAATTTGCATTTACATATAATTGACACCTTGTATATTGTTGAGCACATGACACTGATGGATGTAATGACGATTGATGAAAGGAATGTAAACCTGGGCAAAACTCGACCGCAGCTCCGAATCGTCATTTGGCACAATATATTGATTCATGGATTGATTATAAGGCGCCGGAACAGCGAGGTCATATAACGCCAGAGAAAGGTGATTGAGAGGTGTAACAGCAAGCAGGAAGGAAATAAAATGAAAAGAGGGACAGTTGAAGAACTAAAAGGGAGTGGCCGAGGTCGATGGGGCGCCAAAACCCTTAAAGTATTGCCCACATCATTTCAGGCAATGGCCCCCTATGGGGTCATATGGTAAAGTCATGGTCTAATGTACTGTAACCTGGTGAATAAAAGCGAGCTATTTGAGTTAATTTTATGAACCAAAATTGCACACACCAACAGCTATAGTTTCGGATCATTTTTCGAAGCCATCTCATTGGAAGGTGTTGCACTACATTAGACCATGACTTTACAATACAAATAATACAGGTGATTAACGTAAGAAAATTGTCCGAAGGCTTTGTCAGCACTCTGGCTGCGACTTCCTATCAGCCATGGAGGTGTCGAAAATTAGATTGTAGGTGTAATTTGTGTAGTGCATTTCATTCCACACACCAGCCCTTAACTTGAACCCGTCACTGTAATTTTATAATAAATGCAACGAAATTGATTCCTTTTATATTGAAAATTAGAGACTAATGACAATAGGTGGGTTCAGGATCATTGTACAATACATTTTGCATTAATAGAATATATTAGTATATATTAGCATAGTAGAATATATATATATATATATATATATATATATATATATATATATATATATATATATATATATATATATATATATATATATATATATATATATATATATATATATATAGATGAAACAAATGGGCTTGTGTGGACATATTGTGATCATTGGTAACTATGTAGGGGTCCAGGGTGGGATATAAATACACTGCCTTCACTCATTCCTTTGTATTACCCTGAAGAAGTCTTGAGAAATAGGCGAAAGCTTGGTATTCCGTTTTATCATTTTCCTTGGGAGTTATTCTGCATATATATATATATATATATATATATATTTATGTACATACAGCTTGTATACGAACCGAGAAACTTTAGGATTATATTCTCCATCGAAATAAAAACCCACAATATTCTATTGTGATATGCAGAATAACTGCTTTTTGTAAAGGTATTCTTTTTTTTATTAATTGCGCCGTAGCGTCAATCAAGAGGCATGCAACTATACGTACAAGTAGACAGAACCCATGATAATCAAATTATTGCACACACACACACACACATATCTTGAAAACATAGCAGAATGAAGTACAAGTAAGCAGACAAATAATTACATTATGACCTACTTAAATCCACCAAATCGAGGATGGCGTAGCAGAAGCTCCTCCCAAACCTGATGGTTCAGCAGGTGTCGACAAACCATGAGTAGCCCAAGTCAGTCCACTATGCCATCAGCCGAACACTGGTGCCACACCAGAGAGGGAATAGCAGTGTTCGATTTGCTGCAAATGTAGAGACTTGGGATACTTAAGTTCTACGACAAAGTTAATAATTTTGCATTTCACTATAGATTATTGTGGGTTTGTTTTTCGATGGAGAATATATATATATATATATATATATATATATATATATATATATATATATATATATATATATATATATATATATATATATATATATATATATATATATATACTTCAACCTTGGGACGGTAGGCTGCTCGTTGCCAGGCCCCGAATTTCATTAGACGAGACAGTGGAGCCTCAAGTTGTTGGTTCCTTCTCTTCTGCCCCACTAGATGTTGGGAAAAAGTTTTGTCATATCATTAGTGTGAAATACTGACCCAGAAAAACGAATACAGAGTATTCCCAGCCGCTGGGTCTGTCATTAGTAATGTGAAGAGCGAGACAGACCCCAGATCGTCCATAAAAATTGTAGAAATACTGGAATCCAAAAAGGGGAAGTGCAGCCAGAAGTATTGCCACTGCCCATACTCCAGTCATCAATAAGTATATACTTCTACCGCTCTCCAACATTGTCAAGCAGCTGATGCTCCTAAAACGAAGTCCCTTTACAATGGTGAAGTGCATTTCTGTCGTCATAACTGTCAAGAGAAGAAGGTCAATCGTTATTACAATTTTTTTTTTTCAGTCATCAGGTGTTTGTTCGTTTCTGATACCATTGGATTATCAACGTATAATTCTTGAGCACCTGATATAATAATGACATTACCAGAAAATAGCCATATTTTATCAATTTATATCAAACACTTAAAGTTAAAGGGAGCTTGCATAGCCCAGTGGCTATTACTGTTACTGTTAACGTTTTTTATTTTTTTAAATGACCAATGGGGGAGGGCGTCGATCCCAGTACCCCTGCAGCCCAAGCTGAAGGCTGTTACCAATTAGCTACTCGGGCCTTGCTGTATAATTGTGGCTGTTACGTCATGGATAACTTTTGTGGTTGTAAAGCTGGCATGGTTTCTCTGGGGGACCAGCAACCACACCGGATAATGGACTCCTCCCACCCTCCTAATAAGTTCACATAAAAATAATTAGAGGACTTTGATTGACAAAACCACATGTAGGATCTTCACCCGGACAACGTCGGGTATCGCTGCTAGTTCATATATTAAAGGGATCAAGAATGTACTGGCTGACAGCCTATCACGTGCCAACATATAACTAGATTACTGAGAATGTCGTAATTTCTTTCTAGAAGTGGATTTGCTACACACTGAGAAATTCAGTATGTATAAATTGGTACGTAACTGAAAGCAGTTGATAAAGGACTGGTGTACGTGACCACACATCTGTCTTTCTGGCTGTCTGCAGACACCTGTCTCTTTCCTCTCCCACCTCGCCACTCCTGCTGTGACGTCACTCGAGGAGTATCGTGATAGCGGAAAGCTAACCAAAGAATCTTACACAGTATCAAAGCATATTATGAATACAATCGTTGAATTGACGCATTACTGCATAAATGAGCTGAACATGCAGTACGTTTTAATTAGAAAGTTTTAAACGGAACATTTAGAAGCTAGGTTTAATCAATATCGCCAGCTGGCTGGTCGACAATACAGCATATCAATACGCAGGATGTTTGAATGTGAATAATAATTGAATTATGTCAGTTATGAAGTTGAGCTTAACATTTACTTACCAAAATTTTGACATCAACACCTTTGATGAGACAAACTGGGATGATTTGGAAATGGAAAAGGATGATATGGTAAAGGAGCTCATTGTTCTTAAATTTCTGGTACTGTAGTTGTATCAGAAAGTTATATTGCTGCTGGTCAGGATGTTCGTCCGGTATTTATATATGAAGCTGGATATGGCTGCTATGCAATGGCCTCGAAAATAAATTGCAAATATTGTAAAAAACTAAAAATATGTGTTTATAGTAAAGAAATGGCATTTTAATGAATACCCATAACTTCATTCACGGGATAAACAAAGGTAAATTTTATTTATCCTAATGAAATTACAAGAAACATTATACTATTCAACAACTTTGATATTAACAAACGTACTGAGCAAAATTCTTTTTAATAATTACCATAAAAGGGAAAATGATAAAATTGCCGCAAGTAAAAATCTCTAAGTTACATACTGAGCACTATGTATCTATGAAAATAAATGTACACACGTATTGTTACTATTCAATACTTGTATAGTTGTTTTATTCCAGACACTTGGGAAAAGGAGTAAACAACATTGATGCTTACTGTAGAGTAAAGGCAGCGCGGACCTAGATATCATGATCTAACCAGGTTTATCACCCAATCTTTATTCACTTGGTGGTCTCGTCTGTATCCGCGATTATTTTGTTTCCGGTTTTGGGCTGGTGAACTGCAGGACATTTGGTTGATTGTCTAAAGTGGTAACTTCGTTTTGGATTGAGTACCTCACTAATATTTACGTTGTTCTACACTATTCGGCTCTGTGGGAGTGTGGCATAACAGTATATTAATTAATTAAACAGCCATACTTGTAGGCACATAAAAAACATAGAGACAAGCAAACATCAAGATAACTACTTTAGGGAAATGTACAGTTAGGAATTATTATATAAATATCATGATATATTTTCTGCCTCCTTAATGTCCTGCAAGGGTAACAATAATACCTGCGAGCGTGAAGATGGAGAGCTCCGATGAGAGTGTGCTAAGGAACCCAGCTACTTTACACAGTACAGAGTTTCTCCAGTCTTCCTCCATGATGGCATAATTACTACGATACCACTGGTCGACAAACGCCACCAGTAACAAGTACACGCCCATCAACAAGTCACCCATTGCCAAGTTCCGAAGCAGGAAACTCCTGACCTGTGGGAGGACCGTTTGTTAAAAAAATATATAATAACCTTTCTGTTTAAAGTGGTCTTTGTGAGCCATAGCCAGGTACCCCGTCACTTGTCGGTTCCAAGGTGTGATATACGCTGCTATTGAACCCCAGGGAGATGCGCAAGTGAACTTGATATGTATTTGAAAGTGACCAGTGTCTTGAGTTTATCACATCAACTCGTCAATATTATAATGGGAAGGGGTGCTGATGGTGAAGCACAATCATGCTCACCTAGAAAGCGAAAGATCCAGAGTTAATATATACCCGGGTATTCACATTTGCTTAATTTAATAAAGAGCATTCTGGTTCATGGTTCTTTTTCAGTTATTATGTAAGACAATTTTCAGCGTTTAGTGCTTGATGATAACCATTGAATATTATACGAAAAAAGTATACAATAATGTTACCTCGTTTTGTGTTGCATCATAATATCGAAAAGTTAATCTTACATTTAATTATGTTAATAATTGATACGAATATCAATATATACATAATTGATAACTGGGCTTTCACACATTTTTCATACTTTTATTAAAGCTTCCACACATTTTCCACCTCCCCAAGAATAATTTCTCACCTCTCTTGTATAAGCACCCCCCCTCCTCACCTTAAGCACCCCCCCACCCCCACTAAGCACCTTACCCTCCTCAAATCCCTACTTACTTCTCCCTCCCACCAGTGAATGGTTCGAGCGAACAGAGCTCACAACTAGTGTTTCGGGGTTATCTCAGCCAACGTTGACAACGCTGGGTGCATGGGCCTCATGGGAGTGTGACCAGCTGTACAAACATTAAATATCTTCCCTACCTCGATAGTGAGAAGCTGCATGAATAAAAGCCATATCATAAAGTCACATTTTACTAAAATAACCTACTTTAGTTAAATATATAAAATCATTAAAATATAAACGAAATAATCATTAAACTTTACCTACCAAAAAAGGAATAGCCATAAAAATCATAAAGTTCACAAATTGTGGAGGAGGCCAACCTGCGACGAAGGTCCCCAAGACTGAGACACTCAACAATGAGATGCTGTACTGTCAGAAGGACCAGACAATCATCACAGTAGGGAAGGGGTGCCCTCTCCATTAAATAACCATGAGTCAATAGTGTGTGCCCAATGCGGAGACGGGCAGGAGGCCGCTGTAGCTCCACAAACCAAGGCGCTGGCGGATGCTGGGGAGCACAACAGTCACCATTGCCTACCACTTCCTGCCTCCCCTTGTCCACGCATTTTTAAATTCAACATAACTGCCAAATAAGTTCACAGAAGACGTATGTTCATATAATATTTATATCTTAGAAATACATCTACTTTCATTTCATATATATATATATATATATATTGCACCATAAACAGTGGGCGATGGGGTCACCACATTCCTACGCCAATGACACCATGACTGACTTGATTAAACATGAACAATGAACCAGCTAATTTTAATTGGAAATCACTTAAATATTGGTTAATACAATTTTATTAAATGATAGCTAGAATATGCGGTTTTGTGAATTGTTTCACTGAATAAGAAGTTTGAAGCACCACTGCTTAACGCCAACACACACATCCCCATATCCCCCTTTTCCCCATACCCTCTTCCTTCCTTCCTCTCACAAGCCACACCTCGCTACGCCGTTTTTTTCGCACCAAACAACGGAAATTGAGTTTTATATTTTATATATTGTTGTATCTGATGTATATACATTTGAATTAATGTGGGAAACGTATGCATTTTTAGATAGACAATTTTGCTTACATAGCGTCCATATGGAGACTATAGCGAGAGTTAGTCGAGTCCATTCACTGACTCTGACCACGAGTAAACAAATCCAGTGCTTCCACATTTCGCCAAACACACCTGAGACAGGGGTCGCTACGACTAGAGGCAACTATACAGTACATATAATAAAAACTCGCTAAAAACAGACTCTACAATTATCGAAGTAAACCCACAACTCGGCTACAATACTTGGGAGTGATGATAACAAGGAAAAAATGACCAAGCCAATGCACGGCTGTTTTTGTTGTGGTACTTGATGGTGGGGGATATCTGGATATGCAAGATGTGAGTATCCCTTGACCCACGGACGATGAGGTACAGTTCACTTCTATGGGTTCAGATTTATATCGAGGGATGGAGTGTGATACGGCTCCCATGCCCACAAGAATTAATGTTCACATAAGATTCAAGGGCTGTTTCAACTAGAACTAATTTTACCACACTAGATATCACATACCACTGTATTTGGTGACAGGGTCAGTGGTACAGCCATATCTCATATCATCATATCTTGATGAATTAGAGAAGAAAGTGTTAATTATAAATTCTTCTCGTGAAAATTCAAACTTAGTATCAAAAGACTAATAATCTTAGCTATCAAGATAGTTATTTGAGTCAAAACAAAATTATCATATATTTGTTGAATGTGTACTGTAGGTACTGTCTGACTCACCTTTTTATTAAGTGAATAGTTGATTTGGAAGTACATGGCGAAGGCGTTACCAAGGAGCGCCATAGTTCCGACTACCCATACGAATACACGGAGTACTTGATTCGACAACAAGTCATCACAGGACGAAAATGGTTCTCGTGGAGGGCTGCCGCTGCAGTCGGTGACATTGGGGACCAGACAACAATAGCTCCACTTGTCGATCTCTCTGTTTGGGATAACGTCGAGGTTAGGTAAGAAAGGAAGTCAACAATCAGAATCATGATATGTCTATTTCGAGCAACGGAAAGGAATGGTAGGGACATGATATAATTATAAAATTAAGTGAGATTTTGCACCACACAACTTCACAGATACTTATACATACTTTACCACAATGTCACTCACTTATGAGCAATAAGTTTTACTTACAAATTTATTTGTTATAATCGTAATGTACAGTTGTCCACACATGAAGCTGGTACACCTCGCTTATTGTCGCATAGGATTTAGGAGCACATCAGGACGTTATTCTATACAATTTAAGCCTTAGTTCATGTAAAAAGTTAAGTTTATGTTTTTACTTAAATTGTATAGAATAACGTCCTGATGTGCTCCTAAATCTTATCCGACACCAAGACATTATACTTAAAAGTACAAACGAATCACTAAACGACAGAACCATTCTCTCATTCCAGATAGGGCACGTAACATGAAGTGTCTACGAAGGGGATAAGGTAAGTATCATTATATATATATATATATATATATATATATATATATATATATATATATATATATATATATATATATATATATATATATATATATATATATATATATGAGAGAGAGTGAGAAAGAGAGAGAGAATCTGGATAACTTTCGGACATTACTTAACAACGTAGCCCCTTTCATTAACTTAATTAACCACTGAAGTTGAGGAGGATGGAAAATTGTCATTTTTGGAATGCCTGCTTCACAGGGTAGGCAACACCTTTATGTTTAGCATATGCAGGAAACCAATCAATGTTATATCATTTATTCATTATTGTTCTGCACACCACGATAAAGTCAAGCTATCTGTCATTTACATGTACAGTCGTTGTCAAAAATAATCATCGATAGAGGGGTAACTCACATATAGAGTTTGACAGTTTCACAATGTTTTGTTTAGCTTATAGACTTTCCATTAATTAGATTAAGTACCATCTTATAATTTATTACAAGCAGCTACACACTACTTAATTAAAACAACATCATCATATATGAACGTGAAAACATTGGACAGTATATTGTTTGAGATACCCATATGTACATGATTATTATTGACCACGACTGTACTTAAGTGCTCTAAGTGTATGTAGTCCTGAATTCATGGATGAGAAATTTGGTTTTACCTTTGATATTTGGATAAAATTACAATACCCCACACCATTTTTGGACAAAGCTCTAAAATTGACAAGAACACAATTGTTTAAGGTTTAACCTCCCCTACCCCATGGCAATAAAAACTTACTGATATTACCCTACAGTGATAAATTTGCCCAAATCCCTCATCATCTAAAAAACATTGAACATTGAATAGTAATGTTGCCTTCTGCAATGATAACACAATCAAGAAAATGTTGATGTGGGTCTATCTATAAAATACCTTGCAAAGAATGTAATATGTTCTATAGGGTAGACTGGAAAATTCCTTTCTACCAGGATCAAACAGCATAAGTATAGTGTTAGAACTGGACAAGAATCTAATGTTTTATTAGTTCATATGAGAGATAATACTCATCGTAGTGATTGGTGTAATGCTTCGTCAATCATGCCATATAATTCATCCAAAAAGAAAAACGTCATAGAGTCAAGTTTGATCAAACACACTGAAAATATTGATATGTGAACTTAAACATGGTATATATAAGTTGGATAATTCATCATAGACAAGATTGTTAAGAAGATAATTCCAACTGCTATTCCTTAATGACAGAGAATAATCTTGGGCTTAGTAGTCATGTTATGTCAGGTCAGGGTTGGGTCAGGTAAATCCTTCATAAGCACCATATGGGTGTGTATTGCTTTGAACTCTTAGTGGAAACACCTTAAGATATACAGTTATTAAAAATAACGGTATATAAGGTGTTTCTCGGCAACAATTATGTGAATACACAAAAGTGTTTGGGACTCTGTGTTTCTTCTTTCCTTGTAGACTTATGCATATATATATATATATATAAAACTTACAGTTTTTGAAGGTTAGGCATATCATTAAACACGTCAGATGGTAGGTCCCTCAGCTGGTTGTCCATCAACAGTCTGCAAAAGTACATTTTTCTATAAGGAAGATACATATATGTATACGATAACGTACGGTTCAAATTCTGAGCTTCTGTTGCCTGCCCAAGTGTTTTCCCATAGACTTTTGTAGTGGAGGTTTCATGTTAATTCCAAACTCTTTGGTAAACGGGTGTTGCTAGACGAAAACATATTTATTTGGTGTGGTGTTTGACGTTTGTTGGTAAAAATAATTTTCCGTGAAAATAAGCGAATCTTTAACAGCATAAGTATACTTTTCTAAAGACAAATATTATACCGATTTGTCAAATAAGATACACGTTTTTCCTCTAGCATATAGTAACACCCGTTTACCAAAGATTTATGAAATGAGCATAAATTTCTCGAAGTCAAGAATGCAGAATAATATTCCCATTGGATTCCAGTCTGAGTTATCTAGGATCACTGATATACTATTTAATCATCTAATAATTTAATTATTCATATTAATATGGGCAATATATCAACAATTTGTTGGTGTTACGAGCACTGCGAGGCACTTTCTTTACATACAGAAAATTCAAAATTCTCTCGGATATTACTAATTACTTAAAACTATGTTTCTAAGCATGATGAATAATTATAATGATTATAGATGCCTTAATTTTATGTAGTGCATCATAATATATGAGTTTGTTGTTTACTTTTTATATCAATATTTCATAAGGAGATGGCCAACGATTTTATGAATTATGCTGATGATCCCCGTAAGTGAAGCTAGTTAGTTGGCACCGTTTTATATTTAGACAGTCATGATGCAGAGATGTTACATTGTAGGATATTATGCATTTTCATCACGTGGTTATGCTCAATAATTACATGAAAACCAAATTGTTCATACCAGAAGTGCACAAGTTACTCACAGTGTAAATAATTTGTCCAAACCCAGGAAAGCTTCCGGCTCTATGACAGAGATCCGTTGATGGCTGAGATTCCTGTAGACGTAAACAAAGTTGGAATGACTGCGAACTTTATACAAGACATGAGTCACACCATAAAATTTAATATGTTAAACGATTTATTTATTTATTGAAATTAGGCACCCCAATAGCGAGGTTAGATGGCGCCCGAGGAGGAAGTAGAATGAGATGTAGGACAGTAAACACAAAAGGTAATAGATGAAAATAAAGAGTGAAAACCGCTAATAGTTGCCTTTTACTAGTCAAAGTTAGATACAGATGTGGAAAATTTCCCTGGAGGAGCATATATAAATACATGACTAAAAGACAAAATGAAGTCAGAGAAACAAAGTATATCAACATTGTTATGATACATATCGCAAATATAATCAACTCCAAATAGTATACTAATAGGTCTGGTGGATGGTGGTGTGACATGTTCTATTTATGCCTTGACATTCCTAATCTCCATGTTCAAAATATATTACTTACGTGTAGTAAAAACCAGTAGTGTGCCATAGCCCTCCCCCTCTCCATTCTGTCATCACTCACTCCTTCCTCCCTCCCACTCTTGAATCCTGCCCCTTCATTCCTTCCTCCCCCCCCAAACGGGAATCGCCTTGACGAGGTGGGGGGCTTGCGTGTCTCTATAACCTGGCGAGCTAGGCTAGAGGGGGCTTGGCCCCTGCTCTGCCCCAATTTTGGGGAGAGAGGGTTTCCCATGCTAGTAAGGTCGCCAGTGAGAGACCAGACTAGATGGTTCCCATGCAATAGGCTGCCAGTACGGGCCAACAATGCTGCCCTCCAGAGGGACTGCCTTCTAGGGGCAGTTCTATATTGGATGGTTGGGTGTCTGAGCCGGGAGATGTTGGAGAACGGGGTCTCAGCACCGTCGTGGGCAAACTTTCGAGCCATTGGGGCTGCTTTTTAAAACGAGTGGCCCCGTGGGGGAAGAAGTACCCCGCCCGCGGCGACCAGCGCTCGGTCCCCTCATCTGCTCTTGGCTCCTGGGGCCAACAACTTTAATTTAATGATATATGGATAAATTAAAACTCAAATTTCTCTCTCGAGCGGTGGTCGACCAGCCCCTCGAGACGCCAAAATCTGGTCGTGGTGATGTGCAGAGAGCTGCAAGTATGAGTAGACCCAGCAGGTTGGGTGTAGTGTCAGAGAACCGTATTAGTGGTTGTGACACATTGATGATAACGAATGTACAGGCATCACTTTCGTATGGCGTTATCCACTCCATTTTTAAGTGTTTCGGAGTAGTCCTTCGTATCTGAATCACTTATGACTGTGATTGTAGGTCTAATCGGTGTTATATTACGTTCAATACAAATGCTGCTGCCAAAGCAGCATTTGAGGCAAAAGATTCTCTGACAGTGGGGGATACTCACTGTAAAGTCCAAATGATGCAGTCCGCCAATGTAGTAGATAGTGATATTGACTACTGCCCTAATCTCTTTGATGACTTTACAGAGAATGTCCCAAAGGAACGTCAGGTTCCAACACCCTTTTGGTTTGTGGCTTACTACAGGGAGGGACGTGGTAACCTTATCCATGCTTCCTGTTATTTGGTGAAAGAAATGGAGTACTACCAATGGGCCACATAAAGAAATATGGTAAGGGCATTTTAATCAGAGCCAAAGATCTTACTCAGGCCATGATGCTCCTCAATCTCCTTTGTCCTACTGATAGCATGTTTAAATCTATCAAACCACACCGAACATTTAATTATAGCAATGGGCGTATATATAATGAAGACCTATATGAATTCTCAGAAGAGGACATTCTTGCTATGTGCCCAGACAATGTCCAACGAGTAACAAAGATGAAAGGAAGTAAAAATATGATCATCCTCACTTTTTATGGTTTGCATATCCCAGATCGCATTAACATTAACCCCACATCTTTTGAGGTGAAGCCTTTTGTTGAGGATATTCTCCACTTGGCTAATACCCAATTCATTAGTATTGGTAGTGCCATACGGCAACTCAAATTCAGGCGACAGAAGGATGGTGGTGTTAAGACATACGCCTCCTCCCTTCGCCCCAAATCAGTTGCAGCACCCTCTCAACCCTCTCAAGAGGCAGCTGCTTTATGCTCCAGTGAGAGCATTTCTAAGGTTACATTACATAATACCTTCTCTGTTTTGGAAACCTTATCAGACACTCATTCTGGTGACCCTTCAACTGATGACAGTTCTCAGACTTTAGCTAAAGGTGTCCATGTGGTAGAGGTTCACGCTGCCACACGCTCTCCAAAAAGGAAACTTAAGTCACCTAAACGGACACAGAGACGCCTTCATGGTTCCTCTGAGGCACTTGACTCAATAGATGTTCCTACTTAGGCTATAAGGCAACCATCTCTGAGGACTCATCAGTAGTTTCTTCTCAATGTCACCCGAAGCGTTCTCGTGGCTCTGATGAATCTCTTGATTCAACAGAAGTTCCTCCTCGCAAGTTTTCTTCAGGACCATCAGAGGAGCGTGAAGTTAATGTGGGTGCCACTGATGTCGCGATTTAAAAAAAATCAGTTTCTTCTCCGCTTGAACAGCAGAGTGATTCTACCACCTGTATTATGGATGTTGATGTGTCTGCCTGTGTCAGTGATACCACTGCTGCACAGGACAATACCAATGTAAATGCTTCTAAGAATATCCCTGCTCATATACCTTCATCTTCTTCAAACATATCAGATGCTTCAGGGACTCGTCTACGGGTCCCAATTACTACCCCAAGTACTACTCCTCGGGTTCGCTCTTCTAGTGGCCCAGGATTTGACAAAACGTATCGTTTGAGTAGACCCTCAGGTCGAGGTGATAGTGGGAAGTACCTCCATGAGGCTTCCCCAAAACCAGGACCAAAGTAACACTGTTCAAGGTCCTTCAGTGGATTTGTCGTGGCTTGTGTGCTTCTTGGGAAGAACTTCGCATTCTTCTCTCTAGTTTCTCTCCTGCATGTGTTTCTTTTCATGAGACAATACTTGGGGAATACATTCCTGCCAGTCCTCCAGCATACTCTGCATTTTATTCAAATTCATTTGAAGGGCAGGGTCACCATGGTGGCTCTGCCATCCTAGTTCGTCGAGATATTCAATGCACGAGCCTGGAGCTTGACACACCGCTCCAGGCTGTTGCTGTTGAGGTTTTTATGGACTGCCCCTACATTGTGTGCAGTCATTACCTTCCTCCCAGTGTTACAGTAGAGAGGGATGATCTCAAATATGGTTTGAGGTAGGTTTAAAGGAAATGAAACAGTGACACTAGAAGTTAAAAGACTATAATGTCCTCTCAGTCAATGTCTTTGATTTATTTTCATGACAACCATGTAGCTGCCAGTAAACTTTTTGTATTATGCTGTTTGTTCTTGATATACACTACGTAACCTAACCTATCTTTAACTAAACTAGCTAATCCTAACCTAACCAAAGCTATATACAATATCATACTATAGTGATTGGCGTGATATTAAATATATATCCAGGCAGCTGCCTTAGCTACACTGTTCTGTTTAATGATTACCAACACAGTATAATAATTCCCTTACCTGTCTTTTGTTGTTGCTGTCTGATGTAACTTGGTGACTGTCATCTCTATCAGCTAGTTGTGTTGACATCTGAGACTATATTTATTTGTTGACATTGTGATACTACGCTACGATTAGCTTATAGTATCAAGGACATTTTGTTTCCTTCATTATGATTGGCTGAGAGCCAGTCTGCTTGGTGGCGGGATGAACAAAACAAACGGAACGGAACGGCCAGCGACGCTCGCTACGAAGACATCATCGTGAGATACGAAGGAGGTTATGAAGTATTGGAGATACCAACTTACGATCTTCGTAAGCCACGAACAAATATGGCGGCTACGAGATAGTAAAGTTGATCGTAGCGCCACCAACTTACGAAGCTTTGAAGATCCCACCCCAGAACTGCTGAGTCTTCTCTTATTTGCAGCCTTCTGCATACCACCACTACCAGAGAGTGACTTCTCGTATACCTTGTCGACTACCGTTCGAGGAAGAGAAAGTGGCTTTTCGTTATCCATACAACATTATAATTATTGGAATGGCCCCTGGAGCCTAGAGTTATAAACTTAGGGGCAAATGAGAGGACCGAGCGCTGGTTGCCATGGGCGGTGTTACTGTACCTCGTCCCCCACGGGGCCACTCGTGTTAAAAAGCAGCCCCAATGGCTCGAAAGTTTGCCCACGACGGTGCTGAGACCCCCTTCCCCAACATCTCCCAGCCCAGACACCCAACCATCCAACACAGAACGACCCCTAGAAGGCAGTCCCTCTGGAGGGCAGCACCGTTGGCCCGTACTGGCAGCCTATTGCATGGGAACCATCTAGTCTGGTCTCTCACTGGTGACCTTTCTAGGATGGAAAGCCCTCTCTCCCCAAAAAACACGCAAGCCCCCACACCACGACAAGGCAGTTCCCGCTGGGGTGGGGTGGGGTGGGGGGCGCCCTTTACGACAAGCAGGGATACCGGGAGGGGGGGTTATTTATATTCCCATATCCAAGGCTTGAGAAAATAGTTGGTTAACTAGGCCTTGGGCGATCTGGTATAAAACTTTCATTTTTTATTTGTCACAGGTTATACGCTGGGTGCCCTAAGGTTGCACTATGCAAACCAAATACTCTCTGTACATACAGGAAAAAGGAATAATAATCTTACAATTGTTGAAGAGATACTAGTCCAAGGAAGGCTCTTGGACGGATAACCTGCAGCTTGTTACCATCCAAGTGCCTGTAAAATAAATGTATGTTAGAGTTCAATCGTAACAAACAGCTCTGGAATGTTGTATTTTCTATTTTGGTATTCAAACGTCGTCCTTGTTCCATCAAAAGTTATTCTAAGATATTATAAAAAAGCCTTTATAACAGATTGATGTGTTGAACAGTATGCTACTACAACCAATAGAGTTTTGTTATAGGAGAGCAATGTCACAAGAAAAATCTGCTTTTAGCATTGAATTTTCTCGTGGTCTGTAAAAACTATTTTCTTTCTAGTGGTAAAGTCATGGTCTAATGTTCTGCAACCTGGTGAATAAAAGCGAGCTATTTGAGTTAATTTTATGAACCAAAATTGCACACACCAACAGCTATAGTTTCGGATCATTTTTCGAAGCCATCTCATTGGAAGGTGTTGCAGGACTATTGACCATGACTGTACAATACCAATGTTATGATAGAATATATTTTATTTGTTTTTATATATGAAAAAAGGAAAACAATTAAAGACAGCAATACATGAAAGAGGGGTATATAGGAGGTTGCAGAGAAGTACGATCGCTGACCATGAAAAGTCTACCCTCTTTGCAGACCCTGAGACGAGGCCTGAGACCCTGGGTAGAGTTTTTATGGTCTGTGATTGTACGTTCGGTCACAGTTCGGAAAGAAGTTAGACAAAGTACATTAATATCTATAGATAAATAACTGTGAAAATATGAGAATAGACATATTAAAAAAAAGAGAGATTGGATAATAGAAATAAGATATTAAACCCAAGAAACTCACAGGATATTAAGTTTACTCAGGCCCATAAAGACTTCTTCTGTAAGCTTCGTCAACTTGTTGTTTCTCAGGTCGAGACTGTTGAGTTGCGTAAGGTGCGAGAATGCCAAAGGTTGAAGCTCAGTTATATTGTTATTGGAGAGAATCCTGTGGAAAGATGGAAATATTGGTAAATCGTTGCGGTGAAGCGAGAGAGGTTGTAGTGAATAAATAAGAGGAGGAGAGTTGAGGAGACGAAAGGCCTTTGATTCCACCTTGTCCAGAAGTGTTGTAAAAGTTGAGCCACCTCACACATTAGAGCCATACTCCATACAGGGGCGGATGAGACCCAAGTACAAAGATAGCAACTTTGTGGGGATGATATATTCATAGAGCTTGAGCAGTACACCCAACTTCTTTAAGGCTGTTTTAGCAAGAGAGGTAATATGATCTCTCCAAGAGAGATTGTGAGAGAAAAACACTCTAAGAATATAAAGGAAGGAAAAGAGATGAAGCTGTTTGTCGTTGAAGGAGAGGTTAATAGATAGATTGATTGATAGATCTAGGAATCTGGCGGCGCAACAGATAGGGTCATATACCACCCAACATAATACTTATTTCTAAAGATTTAAAAATATGGTAATTTTGTATAATTTATCAAATATATACACATTTTATACAGGTTTCGCTACCCCAAACCAACTCACACAAAATATGCGACGACTGAGAAACTTCTTTCGAAAGAGCGGAAGATGACCCCGCAGGCTATAATTTATACAGGGAGTTGCTGCAGGATACCATATTGCCATGAAGTGTCATTGGCTTTCTCTAATTCAGAGAATACTCACACAAGGTGTTGATGTCGTGCAAAATCCTCATATGCAGCAGCTTCCAACTTGACCAGAATATCTGTAGTGGAACGGTGTTTACGAAAACCAGACTGTGACAGAGATATAAAATCACCCCGTTCCAAGAAGTATACGAGTCTGGCATTCACCATCTTCTCAAATAGTTTGCAGAGACAGGAGGTCAAGGCAATAGGTCGGTAATTTAGAGCAACACTAGAGTCCTTGCCCGGCTTGGGGAAAGGAAAGATAGTACCAACCCTCCAACCTGAAGGGAAGAAACCCTCCAACCAGAAGGGAAGAAACCCTCCAACCACATTCTGTTATATAAAGCCAGAAGAAATGAGATAGCCTCATCACCCAAGTATCACAACATTGCATATGGGATGTTGTCTGGCCTAGGAGAAGTATCGCCGCAGAGAGAGCAGATTGTAGGTATATCACGGTGAATATACGGTTATAACTTTCATTCTCATTCCGCTGAGAAATACAGGGCATTACGCTCCTGGGCTCCCAACCCATGACTGATAGTTAAGAGGTCAAGATTCACGGCTTGTGAAAGGGTCAGAATAAAACTTCTCTTACCTCCACACAAGGAACACCAAAAAAAACTAAGACATAAAAAACACACATATATTAACGCTAGAAAGTTTACAACACCTGAAGTAAATAACATTAAATAATTATTATTCTCGAGTAGTCTCGATACCCTGTTCAGACTCTCCGGACTTAAGCAAGATGATTATTACTGAATGGTAGGCACAAATTTGGGAACATGGAGAGCAGTGTGCCCGAATCACAACTAAGGGACACAAAGACAACCTGGTTATATTCGTTAACTGGGTTGAAGGGATGCCTCACCAACCCGGCCCTCGGCTGGTGTAGGATCTTTAAATTAAACGAATACATGATAATTTTCATTTGAATATAATTTTTATATAGCACATCAACACAAATTAGTAAAGCGTTGGCCTTCAAATCCATGTATACACAATATTTATCTTTTCCTTAATCCCTGGCTCTCTTACTGGTTAAATCAATAATAAATACATAAATTACTTTAACACCATTGATAACATAAGACTACTAATAAACTTATTCCCATGTCAGTAAACTCGCTTCTAGTATGGTAGTAGACACACGAGGAAATAAACACTATAATAATTGATCACAATTGAGCACAATACCTGAGTTCCCGTTCTATGTAAAGTCTGGAAGTAGAGTGAGTTGTTCACCCGACCTTCCACCATATATATAAATATTTTTTTTTTATACCTCAACCTTAGGGCTTTAAGAAGCCCGTGACTCTTGCGAAGTCCTGAGATTACGACACAGCTGGACCCAGTTCACCTCTGAAAATCCCAGACTACATTGTGCCTCCGAACCATGAGGCCTCGATGATGGTAGGAATATTTGTGGCAGCAGACAGACTCTTAATGGGTGATGGAGGTGCTGCGTCGCCGCACAAGAAGGAGAGTGGTGGAGCGGACTCTAAATGGAGATTATAAAAGAACATCTGTGTGCACACAAAATCAATAATTACAAAGCCAACGAGTAGGGAAACGAAGGATTTTACAGAGGGGGAGAGGCCCCAGGAAACTCGCTGTTGAGTATCTCCTCTCACCACACACACTCCCATCTCATCACTAGATTTGCTCAACAAACTAGGATATGGCTACATGAAGCATTATTCCTATACTTCATTGATTAATATGCCACGATCAAATGTGACTCGTGACAGTGTGGGCTGAACAACAAATAGCAGCATTCACTCCACGTTGACAAAGAAAACAAACAGCAACAGCATCCAGAATAGCATACAATTCACACACTGTTGAGCTGGAGTGGTTACAGGGACGACGGTCAACTCAGCCCCTTGGAGGTGACTCCATATCAAGTGAGAAAATGGCACAACCTGCTGTACCATCCATTTGCAATGAACCATCAGTGTAGAGGCAATATGGATCTGTGATGGAGGACGTCACTGTTTCTATGTGTTCCAGAGCCAACTGCCGCTGTAGAGAAGGCAGTTCCGACTTGGAAGTAGGTTTAATGCTCACATCAGGTGTTGGTAACATCCACAGAAGGGGTCCTGGGGGGACGTCTGCAACCATTATATCTATATTAACACTACACAGCATAGAGGAAACAGACCTTATATGAATACGTCCAGCAGGCAGTATGGGAGGGACCGGGTAGTTTGGTCGAAGAGAAGTTCTGACTAACTGAGAGTAATGGGGCGAAAGATGTGGGAAATGGAGGCACTTGAAGTTGAATTAGAGCAGGGGAGAGGTAGTCAACAACTGAATGAATAAAAGCAATATAGATGGTCCTGCTTACTGGTGTAGAGATGCCTGAGGAGTTGTTAGAGCTCTAGCTATTGAAGCGGTGTAAGGTGGTGCTGGAGATGACCAAACAAGTCCTGGACAATAGGATAGTCTTGAGGTCTGGCAGGAACAATTGGCCAAATATTGATTGGCGCACCCAGGTAGCGGTACTGGAAACACATGAGAAAGACAGTCCCTCCAATGATGAACACTGGCCGAGCTTGAGGAAAGTGGCAGGTGAATATTCTACTTTTATCTGGTGAGACAATAATACCACAGTGAGAGGAGGCCACAGAGAAGGAGTCAAGAAACCGTTAGAGATCCCTTGGTGAGGTACAATGAACACAGATATCATCAGCATAGCACGTAATTGTAGTACCAGGAATATCAGGGAGAGAAGTGAGCTTCCGATGCATGAAAATATTAAATAGCAATGGGCTGAGAGGAGTACCAGGATAAAAACTGCGCAAAAGACTGAGAGCACCACCGAAAAATACACGGGAGGTCCTGTTACTGAGGTAACCCCGAATCCACCGTAGTAGATTACCCTTTATCCCGGAGTCAACCAGTTGATCCAAAATGACGTCTCTATTAGCAACATCGAAGGCACTTCGAAGGTCAATGAAGGTCAACTGTCCCTGGAAAGGCGAGAGTAAAGGTCGACTAGGCAGTGGTGTGTGTGTGCTCCGCTGGGGAAGAAATACAAACAGACATGGAGAAAGGCGATCCTGCAATCTGTACATGAGACGATTAAAAAAGATTCTTTCCATAACCTTACAAAAACAGGAAGTATGGGAAATTGGCCTGAAATAAGTAGTGATAGGTATAATTGTGCTGCTGGTCCAGGCTCGTGGTACACAACAATGACGAAGACAAAGATTGTACCTTTGAAATAGGGGGTTCCCAGGAACTTGTTGAAGTAGGCGCAGCACAGCATAAGTAATACCATCATCACCAGGGGAAAAAGCTTTACCCCGGGAGAGAGCACGGCACAACTCCTCCTCAGTTATCTGCTCTGCATCATCGTCATCATCTTGAAACAGAGCAGACATTAGACATAGCCGATGGACAGTTGCACGGGAAGCGAGTGCATCTTGTATGTGGATGGATAGACTGGCTGGGGTAGATTGTTATAACCAGGCATCGACAAGTTGTTTGGCATAGTCGGCGGGAATTTGATGACGAGCAGTGGCCGGCATCTTTTTAACAACCCGGCGATGATTGTTGCAGATATATGAAAGGATTACACCATTACGATTAATAGAGCCAGAACCATCACCCAATCAGAATGCTGAGCATTAAAATCTCCCATATACACCATTTCACGCACTGTTGGAGAAGGAAGAGCCTCAAGAGTGAGTCTAGCTCTGGCAGAATAGACATTACATAATTGTAGTACTGCGTTTCCAGTTAGAACCTCAAATAGCTGAAAGGTCATGTTAGGATTAGTAGAGGTACGGAGAAGGCGATGTGGCAAGGATCTATGTATGTAAGTCAGGAGCAATAGTAGACGTCTGCACGAGCCTGGACCTGACGGTGAGTACATCCATGCCACACGCTAATCCCTAGCTGAAGGCATCGTGGGCACTTCCATCGAGACGTATCCTCAGGAGGTGAAGACTCAGAGGTGGAGGCAGCAGGAAGTGAAGAATGTGAACACGGAAGCACAGTTCTTGAGAACAACAGGGGAATCCCATCAGGCCCGTACGCCTTTCGAGTGTCAAGGAAATTATGATGGCATGGAGGAGATTAACGGTACCGTATACGGCAGATGATAGAACTGATTTTGCTACTCTTAGACATGCCAAGACCGACAGACAGGGTAGGGAGATAGTTCATTTGTATGTTTCTGAATCATAATGGATGTAAACGAGGATTCGAGTTAAAAACTATTTAACAAATACAAAGCAGTTAGGAAACTATATTCTGTTACACTCGTGATACGTAAATACGTAGTATTTGACCAGCCGACCTGTAGGCACCACACATACCCTGCATTCGACCTCAGCCTCTTTGGGTGTAATGGGAGGGGAAATGAACAATACCAGGAGATTCGAATCTTTCTGCTCCCCACACTCTGGTCAGAAATTAAATTCGTGTTTGTTTGGCCTACATTAATTTCAATACGCATGCTACATTATATATATATACTTATTGTAGGATGGGTACTCACAGGTGTATGACATTCACGTATCTTCCCACGTTTTCCATATCACTTCCAAGGTTGTTGTTGGAGAGGTCACTGTGTGGGACAAAGGGAACAATGTGAAAGTAAACAATATATAGCAACCAGAGTGTGATACATAAAACCACTTGTAAATATATGGCCATGGTATGGTCATATCTGAGGTCAAAAGAAAAATACATTACTAAAATAAGATTATATTATTAGAATTTAGTCAACAGAGTGCGTTAAAGGTGTGTATTCTGCTTTGTTTTTGTAGTGTTCGAAAGTTTAGTTTTAAAAGTATACAAAAATAAAACAAGAAAATGAACATGAGCATTACAGGAAAATGAACATGAGCATTACAGGAAAATGAACATGAGCATTTCAGGATAATGAGCATGAATTGTGAAGGGTGGTGGTCAACTGGCACGAGATTGAAAATAATAATGGGCATTACAAGTTTTGTGGTTTAAGAGCAGTAAACTATTGTTTAGAATTATATAATAGTGCTTTCAGCGTGGGACAAATATTATCCTGGTGTTCAGAGGAACACGTTGAATTTGTTGTAGGCTTTTAATTAAAGAACGACATGGCCAGAATTGATCATTTTAATTCTTCGAAGCTTGATTTATTGAAACTGGGCGCCGCAACAGCGAGGTCTTATGGCGCCCAAGGGCGAAGGTGATTGAGAGGTGGGATAGTAAGCACAAAAGGTAACAGATGAAAATGGGGCAGTTGCAAAAGTTAATGCTCCTTTTAGTCGCGTGTTCAGACGAATGTGTGGAATACACGGAAGCTCAATTTAAAATAATAATCCACAACACAACATAAAATTTTGTCACATGCCCACCACCAACAAAGACTATCACGTCCGCAACTACTGCCACCACAATGATACAATGTACAGTACATTACAGAACAGTATAGCACTGTCTATGAAAATACGAAGTTGAAAAAGCAGTGCTGATATTATAATTGTAGCACCATGTGTAACAATCGTTATTGTTGACGTTCTTCTGGGGAAAAGGGCTTCCTGCCTCATAGACTCCCGGTATGCTCTGGTCGCAGTAAAAACAAATCAAATTAGAATAAAGGAAGGGCTGGTCCTAAATGCCTGAGCTACCGAAGCATCTCCCAGGAAAATGGGACCAGAGCTTACTGGACCAGGGAGTCTGGGTTCCTCCGACCGCCAGGGAGGTTGTGGGGGATGGCCTTTGATCATACAGCCAGTGCTGTGGGTCAAAGTCCTCGTTACCACAAGAGCTACGAGTGGGGCCGCACCTTCCATGAGACTAGTCCTGAAGGGACCACAAAGGGGAGAGAGTTTAGACAACTTCATGCAAAGGGATAAGACACCCACGTGTGCCGGTGTAACAGTTTCAAAGTACTCCCTGTTTCAGAAGACTCCCTCAGTCAGATGAAACTAGGTCCAGTTAACTCCCCGTCACTTGAAACTAGCAGTGGAATGGGATTTTTATCCCATGTGGGCAGATTTCGTCAAATCCACTAGAAAATTACCAGATCCTACAAAATTTTTTAGTCTAGCCCTGTGAGGGCTGGCTTGTATTCACAGAGAATAAAGTCAGACCACCTGGGGAGTTCTGTAAGAGTGATTGTTGCAAAGAGCAAAGTATATATAATAACATCTCGAGCCACTTCTAATGAAAGTATGTCCGTTCTATGCATGTAGAGTATGACATCACATGGTGGTTTCAGTTTTTCTATAATAAAATCAGATTCAAAAGACATATTAGGAAACAAGAGAACGATGGAATAATTTACAGTACTTTCAACTAATAACCGCCCTCCCCCCAAAAAAATATAGTTAGCAATTTTATTTGGTGCTATACTGCCACGTGACATCACAGGCTGCCCAATAAACAAAGTGTCTGGACTCTGAACCTGTTCTTATATGGGCTTTGGCGAAGAGTATCAAAGTTAAGAGTACTGAATATATTATGAGAGTCCGTACACTTTACAATGTCAATTTAATGCAGATAAACTTCAATTTTCTCTGTAGGATAAGAATATATATTAATGTTAAAACGAAAACTTCCATTACCAGCTGTAGTAATACCAACTTATAACAGCTGTACAGTAGATTTCAAATGTGTTGGGGTTTTGCTGTTTGCTCTCAAGCCTGCCAGTTATGTTACATTCATATTCAATCATCTTTATTTCATCCATTCCTTTAATAATTTTCCCTTCTCATACTTTACTTCGTCTTTGCCTCTGTTGATATGTAGTACTCCTGACATCAAAGTATTTCAAAATATCTATAGGAAATCAATCCCCATATTTAGTTTCGGTTATATATTACTCAATATTTCATCTATCGCATTTTATTGCTCCTATCCTCAGACCTAATAATAAACCTACAGTTTGCAATTGAGAAACTTACAGTTTACTTATTCTATAGACGATGAAGGGAAACACTTCCAGATTGCGACCAGAGCAGTCGCCAAAGCCTTTCATACAGGAACATTTCGCCTCTTCTTGGGAACAGTCATATGCTGGAATTATATGGTTGGCAATTAAAAAAAAATGATGATTGAGAGTGGGACAGCAAGCACAAATGGTAACAATTGAAAAAAAAGGAACAGTTAGATAAATGAAAACTCCTTTTAGTCACGTTTTGCGATAAGCAAGGATACTGCGATATGCATTTGTAGCTCCCTACCCTGGGGGGAGGGAGTTGGTAATGGTACTCACGACAATGGTCCTCATCTTCATCATCATAAGTGTCTGGGCAATCTAATTCTCCATCGCAAATTTGTGTTCCCATAATACATTGTCCGTGTCGGCACTGCTCCAGCCCCAAAGCACTGCAATTTACCAGGGAACCTGGGGAATTAAAAACATAATACATACATTACAATATGTTTATATTGCCATCTTCTCCTTATTCACCGCTTCTCAAAATCACTCTCATATACGTTTTTCACCATTCATGTATCATCCATTCTTTCCACATGCCCATACCATCTCATACACTTTCTTTCATTTTCTGATCCGATAATTTCTTGACATATACCTTTCGCGGATTTCAGTATTTCTCACCTTGTCAGTTCTTCTGATTCTATAAACACTTATCAGCATATCCATCTCTGCTGCACCTACCTAGTTTTAAAATGAAAGATGATGGAATGACTTCCTTCACCAAAACTAAATGAAGGGACTTATGTCGTGGACGAAAGAACTTATATATGTGTGGGGGGGGGGGGGGGGGAGTAGCTGAGAATGTTTTGGCCTTGAGCCTTAGAGCCTCACCACCCCTTGATATAAGGGATGTATTGATGATGATGATGATGATTTTATATTTCAAGGTCATTGAATAAAACCCGAGAGCCATCAGCAGAAACAAATGTGCCTCGTCTAGAATATCCAAGGGAATTTCCAGCAGAAGACCACCCCTCTCTTTCACTCACTTCTTGAATCTCAATCTCTTATTACACCAGCCACTTGCCCATTTTATATATATCGTTAAATACAGTTATAAATACTCCCCCCAACTTCAAAATCTTAGATACATTCATTCCATTATTTTAAAAATTTACCTCTCCTCCCTGCATCTCTTCTCATTCATTTAATCATATACACCAGTGATAATCCCCTTTTCATTATTGACAGTCATTTAAACCAACACCATTCTTGCAATACGTCTGTGAGGTAAAAGCACTGTATATAATATGTAGCAATCCATACAGTCGACTATGTACTGCCAAGATAGAATAAATTATATAGGATTTTTCATAATAATCTGGCTATGCCTTACTGCAGTTTTGGTAGAGATGAGATTTATCAACACAACCCTTGCGCCCCGGCAATGCCATACACACGTCTCTCCTGGGGATGCACTGGCGGTTGGGTCCTAGGCACCTAAACACGCCCCCAGAGTCATTGCATTCCTCGTTGTATTTCTTGTCTGAAAAAAACAAAAGAGGTGGACAATCCAGTTCCAAACATTTCCAACTAATACGCCTCACCCAAAATGTAAGAAGACATTGCATATAGGTAAACCGATGGTACAGGATTGTTAAGATGAGATATACAGCCCACCACGGTTAGAGTGATGAATAGGCTCCAGAAAGTAAATTCAATGCAAGTTTATATTTGCTTTTTGATAATATGAGCATAATCGATACCTGGCTATCACCTACATATGATGACTAACTCCATTAATCAACTGCATATTTGGCCGCACTAAGATGACACTTCTACTATCGGGACTTTATCCCCACGTTATAGTTCCTCCCCACTTCCCCTTCCCCGCGTAATATTTCTTAAATATTTCTTGCCTGAACTAAATCCACATTCATTAAGAAGACTGAATGATGGATACAGTTTATACGGGAGTACTGAAACTCAGAATTGTTTTTATACATGTCTAAAATTCCTTTTCTGAGGTGCTGGGCATCGAATCCTCGCCGATTTAGGCCAGTTAATAAGTGTTGATGTGTTTAAAGCAAATGTACGATGCCAATTACACAGTATGTGCTCACCAATAACACACCAATACTTACGACAATTGTCTTCATCTTCGTCACTACCATCAGGGCAGTCTTTGATGTGATCGCACCAGTATTCCTTCTTGATACACTGACCTGAGAAGCAGCTTTTCATGTTTGGTGCACACTTGTAGCCTTCTGAAAATAAATCGTGGTAAACAATAGATCACTCCATGAGATAATGATTAACATAGTAAAAGTAAAAATAAATATAAAAGAAATAGTAATATATCATAATAATAAGAATACTAAAAGTAAGAATAATATAGCAGCAGCAGGATGCAGACCCATCAATGTTGGGGAAGTTCTAAGACGTGTAATCGGAAAATACATCATGGCAGTGGTCAAAGAGGATGTGAGGAGTGCGGCAGGGAACCTACAGGTGTGAGCAAGGCAGCAGGCAGGTGGGGAAGCAGCCATCCTCGCAATGAAAGAGAATTTTAATCAGGATGAATGTGAAGAGGTGCTTTTAGTTTTTTTTTTTTAGTTTTTTTTTTTAGTTTTTTTTTTTTACATATAGTGAGTGGAGGAAAGGAAAAAACTAATAAATAAATGGTTCCATTTGCCTATTGGCATCCTCCACTCATAAAATATTTAAAACAACTGGATTTGCTTGGGGTTATAATTTGCTGGAAAACATTCCCTTGGTAGAGAATTCCACAGGGAAGTATAGTACGGGGGAGTAAATGAATTTTTGTAAGCAGTTGTCTTGCAACGTGGAGGAGTCAGTGTGAACTCATGCACATTCTCAGCTGCCCTAGTCCTCCGTGGGAAGACGCGAAGGGGTGCTATAATCAGGGCAAGTTCATCCCAACATTTCTTATAAAAGTATCTATAAAATAGTGCAAGGGAAGGAACATTTCTACGTACTGTTAAGGGAGGGAATTCATTAGTGATCATAGGATTATTGATAAGTCTGATAGCTCTGTTTTGAATTTTATCTAATTGTCTTAACACCACCGATCCACAACCAGCCCACAGAGGTGAACAATATTCCATCTGGGAACGCACATGACTCTTATATATTACTGCTAACTGCTCGTCAGTCCAATAATTACAAACTTTGTATAAAAGTCCCATCTTCCTAGATGCAGTTTTGGCAATGGATTTTACATAGGGAGTCCAACTGAGGTTTTTTCATTTAAAGTTCCACCAAGGAGATCAATGCTGTGGGACTTGGGGATATTTGTATTATTGATAATAATGTGAGAATATTGATTATCTGATCTATTTGAGAACGGGATATATTTAGTTTTATTTGCATTGAAAGAAACTAGGTTGTTTTGTCCCCATTCAAAGATCTTCGTTAAGTCTTCATTTAATGAAATTGAAGTGGCAAGTTTGTATTCTAAAATATTATGTTGAGTAAAACTATCATTAAATGAGAAGGAACTGTAAATAGTTGAATCATCAGCATAGGAGTGAATTGAATTCTGAATAACTGACAAAAGATCATTAATATGAATGAGGAACAAAGTTGGAGCCAAGACAGCTCCTTGAGGAACACCAGCATTAATGGGATCAAAGTCGGAATACAGACCATCTACCATCACACGTAATTTTCTGTTGCTAAAATATTAATTAATTAGGGGAACAAAGTTGATGCTAATAATGCGTTTAACACGATAAAGAGAAAGACAAGGCTTCACAACATTAGAATTAAGAATTAAGTGTCTCTCAATAGCAATGTGGAAATAAATACAATGAACCATCAGACATGTATATAAATACTTCTACTACTAATAATAGTGTTTTAAGGTATTAATATCAATGGAAGGAACAACACAAGATGACCATGGCGATGTGAGAGAGAAAAAACACACACACATACGCACAAGGAGATAGAGAAAACACACACACAGGACACGCCATTGCCTTATCAGTGTTCCAAGAGGTGAATGTATTTGAAAACATCACATGTAAGGCAGGTGGCATATGCAGACGACTTATCAGGGGCAGTTACAATTATAGATTTAAAGCGCTGGTGGGACTTTGTGAACGACAATGGCCCTACCATTGAATACACACCAAATGCCACCAACTCCGTCCTTATAGTCAAACCCAAACTTTACTTTTAAATTAGTGTTCAACAGTCCCGCGGTTGAGGTATAAGAAAAAAAATCCTATCCCCTTCCCTTCCTCCCTTCCGTTTGTACATTCAAAAGGAATGATTTGGTATACACTAGTACTTATGATGATCCACGTACGCCGCTGCACGCGTGTCTATATGCAAATGTACGCACTTATATGCAAGAGAATGTGTTTTCTGGTGTAGTCTAATTCTGTTATTTAATATATTTATGTCGTTTTGTTCACTTGAGACATATACAGTTATACTCAAATACGTATATTATGCCTTGTGCAACACCCCTATTTATATATATATATATATATATATATATATATATATATATATATATATATATATATATATATATATATATATATATATATATATATATATATATATATATATATATATATTGTTATTTAGAATATTTACGTGTAATAGGGTAGGCTTTTAGTATAAGATATTATCAATGACGAATAATCTCAGTGGTGGGCTTCTTCTGAAAATGTTAATATGATGAAAAGTACAAATAATTTTTATAGTTAGAGGTTATAGATGAACAATTGAAATAATTATTATAGTTAGGTAAGGTAAATAGGTGAAACAGAGGAATAATTGAAACTTAGGTAGATTGATCGGTATATGGAAATACGTGTTGATAAAGGGGTGAATGAAAAATAGTAATTGAATACAGGGAATAACCTACAATAAAAATTATAATGTATAATTACGAACATAACAGTTTTATGAATATACCTGCAATTTAACTGTAACTTACTTAGAAAATTAATTAGATTAGTTAGGGCTTAGCTAAGACAGTACATTTTCTTTTTGGCGGAAGAATACATGCCAAGTATATGTGTACTACCGTAATATATGTTAACTGAGGAAGAAGGCAATGTTTATGAGTAAGTAGAATAGGTGTAAATGGTAATATGTAACTGAAAATACTCCAGTGATGGTGGAACTGATGAAAATGCCAGAAAGTTAAATACGTGGGTCACTACTTTGCGGGGAGGTAGAAGTGTGAGGGAGGAGAGAAGGTTGTAGGTGGACTTATCTCGTCCTCTCGTCCTCATTTCGTCTCTGCTGGTGTGACAGGTAAGAGCTCAAGCTACGTCTCTTAATATAAATATTGTATTGTGAGTATTACTTCAGTGATGAAATTAAATGACTAAAGGATGTTGTGTGTAACTAATGTATGTAATTTATTTAATGCTCATTTTGTCTCAGCTGGTGTGACAGCCATTATAGTATACTCCCTTGGTGTAGACAACCCACATGGTTGTCAAACATTAATGAAACATTACTGACAATTTTAGAAGTTCTTTATTGTAATATTGTGATTAGGATGTGATTTCTTTTTATTGTAGTAGCTATATTTCTGCATTGTGGTGTAAAATTTATTATTAGGAATTATTTTGGGATATTGTGGGAGGGGAGACACTTCATGTAATATATATATATTTTCTTTTATGCGTTTGCTCTGTCACTAGCGAGACACAGAATTGTTCCTGTCCTAGTTGACAGAACGGGGAGTAGGAACTGTATTAAGGGAGGGGGGATATTTCATATATATATATATATATATAACCGATATAACAAATAGACTGTGTTCCTATATAGATACCCCGTAGGGGGGTATTGCCTATATTAATTAATGTGGGCAATACTTACAGGGTTTTGGCGCCCCTTCGGCCCCAGCCATTAGCTTTCAGTTCTTCAACTGTCCCTCTTTTCTTTTCATTTCCTTACTGCTTGCTGTCACACCTCTCTATCACCTTTTTCTGGCGCTATAGGACCTCGATGTTGCGGCGCCTAATATCCATCAATCAAATCCTATATAGATATTGGTTCTCAATTCACAACACTGATCAAACCCCTGTTAAAATCTGAGGTTGCTTACTCACGCGCCTACATAGGCTAAAGTTACGCTAACCCTCCAGTATGTGTTAACTACTAACCATTTCAGGTCCCATGTTGCATCGTTTTTCGCAAAAATCTTGAAGGTTCGCAGTCAGATAATTATAACATTCTAACACAATGTTTACGACACCTCGCCGTAATTTATGGCGGTATAGTAGTTAGGCAAATTTGTATACTTAAGGAGTTTACTCCTATGAACTGCAGTGTAATGGCCAAACGTAGCCCAGGTTCCAGTTCCTTCCTCCAATTTGTGTCCTGTCTACCTATTCGAGGTGTAATTCGCTGAAATATTTCGTTGAAGATGGCGTGGTCGATCCGCAGGTAATATTTGTAGGAATCATGGTCCTGTTCTTGGAGGTGTGGCAGAAGTTGGTGGTTGTGGCCATAGTGTTCCCTCTGCACAATCCGCGACCTAACAAACCACCTACGGGCCTTCCTCCCTCGCTTCTTTTTTGTTGTTGTTGGTCAATGTTGACCAGGTGGGTTAAATAAAGATGAATCTTGAATTTGTTGATCAGCAAACTATTCATTTCAAGTTTATTCGTTTAGTACTCATCTTTACTAACAATGTTACATATAGTACAATATACTGGTGCAGACATGCATCTGGCATGTCAACAAAACTGATTAGGTCAATGTATGTATCATGTCTACAGAAATTTGTAGACATGCCTCTAATTATGTTCGAAAGAACGGTGAATTCTGATTGTGTTTCTCCATGGAGGTAGGTGGTTTACTTGAGGTAATGTTGAAAATATATTAACATTTTGAGTGATTTTTCGTCCTCAGCCACTACCTTTCAATTTTTCAACTGTCCCTCCATTTCTTCTGCTTAATTTGTACTTCATGTCCCATCTTTCTGTCACCTTCTCCCTCGTAATGCGGGATCTTTCAGTCCTAAAATGGTCTTATTTCATCTTCAAATTAAAGTATGAGGTTGTTTGAGCTAATGGAACGAATACAAAGTTAAAGGCTACCAAAGATGTATGAGAGTGAGAGTTGCAAGAGGTTTAAAGAGAAAATTGCTTGCAGATGAAAGAAAATCGCCTTTGGCCTAAAGACCAAGGGAGAAAGAGAAGGGGCTTGAGAGGTGGGACACCAAGCACGAAGGGAAGGAGAGAAAGTCGTAAGCTATAACTGAAAGGTAACGGTTGAGGCTGAAGGGGAGAAAACATGTAATTAAAGTATTGTTCAATTCATTGCACGCAATACTCCCCAGCAGAATAACAGACAAGAGGATGGGCTGACAGTTGGCACATGAGTTGGCAGTTTGGGTATAGCATGTTTATAGATTTGAGATTAGTGAACCAAAAAATAGTTGAATGAAGGATAAATGAAATAAAAAAGTTATCTACATGGATTTCATGGACTAGCTTGATAAAATACACTTCTATGCTGTGCTACCTAACCAGAATAGCAATAGAATAATGAATAACTTTAAAATTACATAATTACACGAAGTAGAGTGTAATATGCTCAAATGTAGGAATATTAGCGTGGATGAAATAAGAAATTACGCCTTATAGCATAGAAAACATCAACATATACGGTATATAGTGGCATTTTAGATTATCTAAAAACATAAAGAAAATCATGAAAGACATACCACAATCCATTTCATCGGAGCGATCCTTACACTCGTAGATTAGGTTACATCTCGCTGACTCGTGCACGCAGGGACCACCATCACATTTCCACTCTCCGGGATCGCACGGTGAAAAATCTGTAGATGCATGGTAGAAGCCCATATTTCAGTAAGTCCATCAAACTGGAAGGTACATATCTATATAGCGGAAGGATAATTATATCCTCATAAAGATCAATTACAACCAAGCAGATATAATGCAAATTTTTACATTGCCATCAACAGTGTTAAAAATAAGGAAATGCAACTGTAAAAAAAATAAAAACAGCACAACAATGAAAAGATTTAAAGATGATTCGTCGCTAGTAAAATCAGATTTCTTCAACAAATATCTAACTTGTGGTGTTTTCCTTGTGCTCCATGAACAGTTTGGATGTTGTATACTGGTTACAGGTGCTGAAACTACACAGGTTGAGCAATTGCAGGATCTATACTCGGACTAAACTAGAAATTGCTTTACAAAATATTCTGAGAACAGAAAGACTTCAAGTTGTTTTACATGAGCTATTTGTGTTAACATATTACATACAATACAACATTGCACGCAACAGGTACATTTTAATTATCCTTTCTTTGCCTTAAGGACCCTGTGATCGTGTATGAAAACTGGAGGCTTCTGATTCCTCCTGACCACGTCACGAAACAAGCTCCTTCCATATAAGTGGCATTTCATGACAAATTTGAAGGACTCGTATAACCCCAATTTTCTCACTACATCACTGAGTCCTTAACTAAAGAACAAATCCCAAAAGGCAGTGACATCTTTTTCAAATTTTTTATTTACCTTTAGTGTAAGTTCAACATTCAGGGAACGTGGCTGCTAATGGTCATAATTTAAGTTATATAAAGGTTCAAATAGACTCATAATTAGAAAGTTTGTCTGTTAATAAAGTGCTAGAAAGGTAAATAGGGTATTGATGATGAAGGTATTGATGATTCTCAAATGAATAAGGAGAGTTCACATTGGCGTGAACGTCGAAAAGCGATGATAACCCACATTATTATAATTATTATTATTATTATTATTCGTTTTTTTATTAATTATTTGCATAATAACTTGCAATCAGTCCGGTTCATGACATAGTTGTTGTCGTATGAGTGAACAAACAGTGCTATATTTGCGTTGTGAAATTTAATAATAATAATAATAATAATAATAATAAACTTAAAAGAAATACAGTGGATAAAGATATTTATACATACTGGTATATAATTATATATATACAGATATGCAAATAAAATGGTGATGATGATATGCATATCTGTGTTCATTTATATATATGTTTAATCACGTCCTGTTTTACCTATATATATTGTGTAAGATTACAATTATTACATGGAATGTGGTAAACACCAGATTTGGTGTTGGTATGGTCATTATTTTTTACCATCGTGTATTAATTTTAAAGGTAAGATATACGTCCAAGACTGAAAACATATTGGACTGCTAAATATATGGCATATAATGTTATATCGTATAATTACTTCCACGTCATCCAAGACGTCGAAATAATAATATTTATATTCCTAATGATATTCCCCTTAGGCCTAATGCACTCTTTAATATACTATGGTGTTTTCTATACAAAATAGTAGTGTTAGTTTTAATCATCTTCTGTTATCAGGTTTGTAGTATAATTCGTCATTGATGTTGATTTTAGGAATGTTTTATCACTTCAGCAATTGCACATCACATGATAGTCTATAAAATATTATATATAATGCACAGGGCGTTGGCCATTATTACTCTTCATGTAGACAATTCATCCGGTGAAAGACGTGGCCAAAGCTTCCAATGCAATAATTAACCTGCAGACACAACAATATGACTTTGTAAATGATGTTTTTTTCCTTATATTTCAATACTCACTGCAGTTTTCCTCGTCTTCACCATTGAGACAATCACGCTTGCCATTACACACACGTCTTGCTTTGTCGATGCAGCGACCATATGGTCCATCGTTGCAGAAGAAGAGGTCCCGGGAATCATTCTCCTTTATGTTCTCGCACGAGTCAGAAGTCGCGTTCACTGTACCAGGAATAGAAAATACAGAGTATATGCCGGTATACTTATATTTAGAATTCAACCATATTGGAAAAGTAATTGTTTTTATTCTATAACATTTTCGCTCGCAACTTATCAATTAAAGATGCCAATAATGACAAAAAAAAGTGTCGGGCAGCATAGTTGCCAAGACAGTTCTTTACTCGGAAATATGACGAAACGGTAATACTGTATAATCAATTACAATACTAGTATCAATCTTAGTTGTGTACATATTCTAAATAATTCTAAATGTATGCAAAGATAAATTCGAAATAATGTGTATGAGAGTGAATTTGAGGTGCAGAGAAGTGGGGGAAGACCATGGAGATTATGGATATATAATTATAGTGAGTGGTTGTGTAAAAAAGCATGGAATAATTATATCTATGAACGAATGAATAGAGCAAGTACATGATAGGTAAGTTATTTAGAGTGGAAGAGATTCAAAAGGAGGAGTGTATGTTTGGTCAAGCAGCCCGGTTTTAACTTGAAAGACCATTTAAGGGACCCTGTGTCGTAGTCAGAAAATTGGAGGTAAATGAGTCCTTCAAATATGGCCACGAAACACCACCTATAGGGAAGGAGCTTGTTTTGTGGCATGGTTAGGTGGAATCAGAAGCCTCCATTATTTATTCACGATCACAGGGCCCTTAATGGCTCCTAAAATCCCACCAGTATGCCATATCACTTATCTCAGTATACTATAACCCTCATAAAAGCATTCTCCATATCAAATTACAGAAATATGTTACACTACACAGGCACACTACAATTACTTACAGCACATCGAATAATCACTCGATTTCATTCCACAAAAGTTGGCACCATCACATATATACTCTTTATGCAAACATCTGTATTTCTCCATGTGCCACTTATGCATGTTACACCCCACCGATTTTTTCTTCTCGCAGTCCGGAATTCCTGCAGGAAGAAAGCATAAAATAACTTCGTAAACCAGAGAGAAAAAGAGATTTTGTAATAGAAACAGAACAGAATATAACTTGATTGAGCATATCCAGTAAACTTATTTTCATGGATGCAGCCAAAATATTGCTTCTAGCCTCTGCCATGACAGTGGTAGGATAGAAACTGAGGGACATGCACGGTAGAATCAAGAGTCTCTGAACTAAATCCCAGTCAATTTATTGTTCACATTACTTTGTGATCATAGATGGATTGGGTGAGAACGTAAACATAAATCATATATTTAAGGTGTTGGATGTTTCATATGTGATTTACAATACCCTATTTAAACAAGGCGAGAGAGAGAGAGAGAGAGAGAGAGAGAGAGAGAGAGAGAGAGAGAGATGACTTTCAAGGTATTTGCGACTTTAACTTAATTAAAAATGTGTGAATTTTGTTGGCATCCTCGCTCAATCCGTCTATAACCGCTTGGTAATGTCAAAACTGAAATGTGTGAAAGTTCAATATGTAATTATAATAAAATATTACCTCGGTCGGAGCAGTCAAATTTCATCGTAAAATATCAACAGTCATGACACTACTACCAATGTTTACAATGCTCGTAAATTGAAAATATTTGTTATAATTGACAGAAAATAAAGCCATCGTCATCACAATGATTAACTTGGTGGGATCAACCTAAGGAAATTTATGAGGCCTGATTTCAATATGTTATGTTCTAGGAATATTGTGACGTTTAAAAATCACATTCAATATAATTTACTTATGTGTAATAACTATGATTAACGTTATGATGCAGAGCTTGTAATATTAATTAAAACCAAGATGCGCAGCTGATATCTGGCATATACAAAGCATTCATAAAGACATCTGGCCAAGACTAGCTACTGCCTCATCAACCCAGCATTTCTTTTACCGTTTGAGAGCATAATATACTAATAACAAACAATAACTAATGACTTTACTAACCATCACAATGTTGTGAAATACCAATGCCATGTTTATTATGAAACAGATTTATTATAATTGACATATAATTTAGTACAGCATTACTGCTTACAACCTTCTCGCTAACTTTCCTCTATAAAACCTGCACCACACCATTCCCAAGCGTACACCCCTCCATTACCAATCCTCCGATTTACTCCTGGTATGTGTGTTTCGGATATGCGAGTCGAAACTGGAGGTTCACACCTTGTGGGGTACAAACATTGACAACGCTGAGTGATGAACATGGCAGTGGAGGAGACTGTACTGGCGGAATATTCCCTATCCCGGACTTCGCATGGCAAGCAGGACATCCCACGACCTGGACTTCCCTCAGTGGGCGGAATATCCACCACCCAGACTTAAGGGATTAAAGAGATAATTTTAATTCAGTCTGTCTTCCCAGCTCTAACCAACGGATCAGAAATCTTCAGCCACATAAAATCTCTTGAACGAAAACTAAAAGAGCGTTCAAAAAGAGATGAAAAGAAAAATTGTGAAAAGAGAGCAACATGGATAGAGAGTAGATCAAAGATTAAACTATTCTGACTGCTTGCTACTGTTTAAACAGAGAGAAATTAACTTTGGCAGGAAACATTATATATAGAAGTGATAATAGATGGAACGTTAAAATGACTGACTGCATGGCTTGCGCGGGATGGAAACCATGGTACTGAAATATCCCGACAGAGAGACGAGATAAGAAAATTTAAAGAAGTTGGCTGGGTAGAACTAACAGAATACCGTATAGAAAAATTTGGAAAGTGCTGAGAAAGGCCATCGTCCATATGCACTAGTTAAAGACTTTCACATCATACCTGTAACTGAGGTACAGTTGGCTAGATACATTACAGTACAGAGGGCTAGATACATTAATGTAATTCCAGGGCAGGCTGAATATCTCGCAACCCAGAGTTTAGGAGTTAATTTCCTACTATACTCAGTCAGAATGAGTACACAGCATAACACTGCTCTATTTCGTGACCACCTAATCTTACAAAACTCACCTGATGATCTATTCAGTGTTTTCAAGGAGCAGGTGTTCTCGTCTTGACAGTCTAGGCAGTCACAGAAGCCGTCACACTGAAAGCGACGATGTAGACATCGCCCACCATCAGGATTGCACCGGAAGTCTCCTGATGCACATCCCTGGGAATTGCCTGGTGCACAACAAAAATTATATCAATACTATGTAAATAAAGCTGATAAAAACTTGGACTAAAATATGGTAGGTATGATATAAACTGCTACTTAAAGGGAGATTATATTTCCTTCCTGCTGCTGTCACACCTCTCTATATATCACCTTTTTCTAGCGCTATAGGACCTCGATGTTGCGGCGCCTAATATCCATCAATCAATCGACTCTTTCCCTCACCCCAACAAATAAAAAGGTGCTTTTATTTCCAATACTGTCCCTTTTTCTTATTTGTAGGTGTTTGTGCTTACGGCCCAACCTCTCAATCACCTTCTTCCTCGGGCGTCATATGACCTCGTTGTTGTGTCGTTTAATATCAATCAATCAAACAATTTTTCATTAAAAACATTTATATACCATACCGTTTTCACTTACGATTTCTTCAATTACTGAGAGTGTTTTATACTGTGATGTCACACAAAATGAGTAACATGATTCGCTGCAAATGCGTGGAAATAGTGTGTTGGTTTGGGTTGTGCTTTCTAATTGAGAGAAGACTGTGATTGGCTAGAGGTGGATATAAATAGGACGGAAATTGTGTAAGCGAATAAGAAATGGTTTTGAAATGCAGAGGAAGGGGGAACAGCCGAAAATGAGCCACTGTAAATGGAAGTACTCTAGCTGTTATTATATCTTTCTGTTGTGCAAAATCATTAGTTGAAAAATTTGGAAAGTGCTGAGAAAGGCCATCGTCCATATGCACTAGTTAAAGACTCTCACATCATACCTGTAACTGAGGTACAGTTGGCCACAGGATTTCGTACACAGGATATATGGAAAGAGATGTAATATTCTGGAAGAGCTGCAATGAATGTGTGTGTGTGTGTCTACCAAGTGACTGTGCTTACAAAACGGCAAAGCTAATATTATGTTGCAATGCAGTTCCATAGCTCACAACTCATGGTTCGGGAATACTATCTTGGCTAGAGTTGACAACACTGTGGTGGCTACCGTCCGTTTACCTACCCTCTTTGCTCTCTCTGACCCTGACTTCCACTGAGGGGGTACAGAAACTTTGGTGTGTGGCTGTACAGCCATGGCTGATAGTGCTTGACCACAAGGACTCAAGGAGTGTTAGAGAGCACCTGAACAGAGTTCGAACAAGTGAATTTTCCAAACCATTCTCAACGTTGAGAGAGGTTTAGAAGACTCACGTTTTAGAACTCAATTCAGTTGCTCTCCAACACTCCTTGGACCCTGGTCAAGTACTAATAGCCATGGCTGTACATGGTACATTCTATCAATTCATGTTATCTCTTATGTGTTAATTATTGTAAGGAATGTGACATCTCGTGTGATAATTGTTACGTTTGCGGTCTAATTATCAGTATTGTGATTTGTGCAATCTTACTTTATTGTATTATTGGTGAATTCGTGTTTTTGTTCTCTGTGATGAGCCTGATATATTGTGAAACAGTAATTAGTGATTAAACAATTTCTGGCACTCCTTATATCGTAATCTGGAATAATTTTATTGTTATTTTTATTTGTTTTTGTTCTTGTAAATATAGTTGTCTGTTAAAGAGACTGTACGACTTACTGCTCTTGTTCAAGTTTAAAGTACAGTCGGCGGCAAAACTCGTGATTGATTAAGTGGTTGATATTAGGCGCCACAACAGTGAGGTCATATGGCGCCCGAGGGAGGTAATTTAGAGGTGGGACATCAAGCACAAACGGTGACAGATGAAAAAAAAATAAGGACAGTTGATAAAATAAAGTTCTCCTTCAATGATATTTTACGCGAAGCATGGATACTGGGGGACATTAGTGATGACTAGCTCTTGCAAAAATGAAGGAGGTTATTTGATCGTCATTTCTTTTCTTAAGTTTATCTGTAATCAAGATATAATAATAAGATATGTTCTAAATCCCAGGAAAGTTAGTGGAATGACAAGACATAGGGTAATATCTAAGTGAATAATTTGTGGAGGCATATTAGCACAGTATAGGGGGAGGAATGAGATCAAACGTTGTTCCAAAAAGTTACCAAATGGCCACAAGAAAAGTAAGAATGCATAACGTGGATAGACCATTAATTTTATTGCATTTTTCAGAATATTGGCCTCTCTTTCCATATAGCCTGTGTAAAAAATCCCGAGGCCAATTGTACACAAGATCAAATTATTAAATTTCGAACGGGGTTGATATATTTTCACTGATTACTTTTAAAGGGAGACTCGTTTGTTGGTGAATTGGAAGGTCTCTGCATGATTCCTCCTAACAATGCCACGAAACCGTTTCCCTTTTAATACCATGAGGGTGTCTGTTTATTGGTATAGTTTGGAGGAATCATGGCCAGTACTAATAAAACATTTATGATTTAATCATTGATTTAATCATTAACTTCGTCCTAGTTAAGATTAGGACAATTCATAACTTTCCTGTCCTAAGCACTAAGTCTTCGTCGTAACGCGAGACTTAGTTGGGTGAAAATAATAAATTGCTGAAACAGCTACCTGCTAAATGTAGCAAACCTTTTATGTAATATTGTTATGATTTAAATAAATAAATAAATTAAAACAGTGAAAATTAATATTAGCGTAAGCGTGAACTTGGCTCTTGTGAATACAGGCCCTACCAGAACTCGGCAAGATTCAGCCATGTTGCTAGCATTAAGGGGATGATACACTTTTGGTACATTGGAGCACCGAGATTCCTCCAAAGCATGCCATAAAACAGGTCCAAACTCGCAGCAATAATGGTGGGCTGTTGCTTGGAATAGTCAACACTGTATCTCCTCCTTAACGTTCCCACGCTACAAGGTGTTCATATCTCACACACTATATGGGCTTCTTCAGGGTTGATAACATAGAAAACATAAGGTTTTGTAACTGCAACAAAACATGTAAATGTTTTAGTTGTTTTGCAATCACTGAGTCATTTGGTAGACCATTCAATGCTGTACTTTCAGAATAAGCTTGTGTACGATATTTCTGTGGCCAACCATATAACAAAGGTAAATTATGCCCCGTTAATAGGCGGGAATTCGTGTCCAGAACTATACCTTTTACCAAGAGGTTTATTTCTGGACAAAACTGTTGGAGATGTGTACTCACAATCATTCTCGTCAGCATGGTCAAAGGGGCAGTTGATGTAGCCATCGCACCAGAAGTTTACATGGATCCGCTTTCCGGTTTTGCATTGCTTGAAGTCTGTTCAGGGCAGCATTCACCAAAGAGGTAAAGATTGCAACACCCAGGTCAGTACAGCAACACCCAGTCAGTACAGCAACACCCAAACCCCATCATGGAAACAACCAAATAATCATAGCATCAACACATCAAATTTCATAGAAAATATACATGTATTGGAGTTCTTGGATCACCCTGGATTGAGAATATGAACCTCAAAATTATCATTCTTACTTGACTGTAAGTCACACTGTCGAGAATGTCTCACTGAGGACAGTTTTGATTATTTGGTTTCCGAACAGCACTTACATAGTTTTATAATATTTTTGTAAAATACCTACAGAGTCAGTAATACTTTTAACCGTTAAAATACTTACAATAAAAGTATCTGTGAAATAGTGAAATAATTATACAACGTTTTAAGATGCCATGTTTCGTTTAATAATATTATTATTTCGTTCTGAAATAATTCAATTATATTCTACACATTCACCTAAAATTTGAGATAATTATATTTTAGAGTAGTAACAATATTAAAGACATTTATATAGACCACTTTAAGATCAACTAGACTTCAGCATAGGCCTAAGGAATAATTATAATGCAAACAATTCATTACCTACTCTATTATTTGTACACACGCTGTTGTTTTCGAAGATTTACAACAGTTAGAAAATGTAAGTCTACGTAACTACAATACAACAGTTTTATTAGGTTTGTTAATTTTGCACTCACCAAGTCACTTGGTAGACCATTCATTGCAATACTTTCAAAATAATTACTTCTCTTTCCATATAGCCTGTTTATGAATTCCTGTATCCAATTATACAGCTGGCCGCCCTTTCCAGAGGGCCACCATACCGTTATCAATGCGGGACGAGATAGTCACACCGAAACAATATAGTCCTTGCACTCCAAGAAGTCCGATGTGGGTGTGGCAGACGTCGCGTTTTACCACTAGCCATGCAGCCAAATCAACCTCTAAGCCTGTGTCCCTACTCCCGTACTCCCCATGGCCCCCCGAAGCCTGTCCTCTACTCCCGCACCCCCTTGATAATTATATTCATAGTGATATCCACTATTAACAAAACTAAATGAACAATCTGGAAAAGGAATTGCTTGCAAGGACTATTCACATATTCGATTAATTTTAGACACGTAAATTTGGCAGTGGTACGAAAATACGGTACGAATATTTTGTTATCATACCAGTATGATATGGTTCTTTGGATATGGTACACAATTATGGTACAATAATTTTAAGAGTGCGGAACTACTACATTATTTTTTCGTACCGAACCGTACCGTACTGCCGCCCTTGGAGTCGATAGGCAAATTCTTCGTTTTGCATCACACATAGTATCCATGGTTGTCACACACACATACACACATACACACACTCACACATATATATATATATGTGTGTGTGTGTGTGTGTGTGTGTATGCGGGGGGGGGGATAATTGTTGGGAAAAACGTCTATCTATCCCAAAAGCAGTTTCTGTTAGGTCTTTCCATATTCTTATTGTAAATATCGCTCAAATACCCTTCCTATGACTACAATTATCCCACAAATACCATTGTTATGAATAGAACTTTATTTCCTAATTGCTATTGTTCATAACCCTTTGGATGCCTCTTCCAACTATTTGGTGACTTACTCTCGGGCCGACAGAAGTCTGCAGCCTCGTCACTGCCATCAACACAGTCGTAAATCCCGTCACAAATTTTTCCTTCAGTCACACATTCCTTGTTTGAGCACTCGAAGAAACTTTTTGGACACTCCGGACGTGCTGTAAAGAGAGAGGAACAAGTAAATATGGAAGTACGAGAACGCTTGTGAAAGGGTATTATTTTATTAAATGAATGTGTGTGTGTGTGTGTAGCGCTGGGTCGGGGCACCTGCCACTTCCGAATCTGATAAGACAAAGGCATCATATAATTATTTGTAGTTTCCTCCCTCTGGGTGTCACCCCTGCTCGTGCTCGCCACCCAACTATGAACATGTGTATTGGACCAGAATTTGATATCATTGGTTGCTTGTCATGCACTGTCCGATAGCATAGCCTTTATGGGAAGCTGCTCTCACTATTGTCTGGTTTATTTTCTAGTTTAGCTTTATAATTCCTGAGACGGTTCTTACAGTCTCTTCCGGGTGCTCGGGGAGGAGGTTTGTAGTGTGGGATAGAACACCCTCTCCTATGTGGAGGAGGTTGGCCTCCTTCACAAATTTTGATTCTATTATATTTATGATTTTTAGATGGTTTGATATTTTTTAGTCTTGATTCTTCTTTATATTTTAGTTTAAGTTGACGTGTTTTTTTTAGTAATAATGTGCTTTTTAGTTTGTGTGTCATTTAGTCATGCTACCTGTTCCTTTCGGGAGTTCATGTTTTGTTAGTTGTGTGGATGACAATTTTGTGTTGGGCGGTATATGACCCTAGCTGTTGCGCCGCCAGATGCCTATATAGTTGCATAAAAAAATCAATCAATCAATCAAATGACCTCTGACACACTTCTCCCCTCAATCCTTCCTGTCTACTCTCCTAATAACCATAGGTGAGTAAATGTGAATCCATTGCCTGTTTCTCGTCTCCGCAGCAAAAGTTTCATGAATTTTATAATATTGGTAAAGGAGTAGCCTGGTGGAATGGAATGTAGTTGTGGATTTCTGCATGTATTTGCTGTACAGTTAACAACGATAACAATGAAGAGTAGGACGGTAGATGTGGCCTGGCAAGAGAAATGAAAGAATATCACTCTAGAATGAGTCGCAGAATGGAATTGAAACGTAGAAATTCAAAGGAATAGGAGAAGAAGAAAAGAAATAGTGGGAGAGAGATAGATAGGAAAACACCAACAATATTTTTCAGAGATTACGGGAAAATACTACTGTAGAATTCGGTCCAAGATGGACGACATTTATAAAAGATAAATATATACTGTACATATTACTCACAGCAGTTCCTCTCGTCTGATCCGTCCAAGCAGTCAACAATAAAGTCGCAGTGGTTCCTATTCTTGAGGCAACCTCCGTAGTCACAGCGAAAGTAATCCTTATATCTACTTTCGCAATAATTATTCACACCACCTGAAATGAAAATTAATAAAGTTATTATTGTGTTACTTCTGTGTCGCCATACATGATAATAATCATTTTATATATAGGCCTATTCTACACCACGTGAACTGCTGGTAGAAATGCTGGTTAACTGTCTGACATTGAGGCATTGCTGCTTTGGCAGCATCATTTGTATTGATTGTAATATAGCACCGATAAGACCTGCAGTCACTGTCATAAGTTATTCGGATATGAAGAACCACTCCAAAACACTTAAAAATTGAGTGGATAGCGCCATAGGAAAGGGATGCAAGTACAGTCGGCGGCAGCAAAAGTCCTGTCGTCTCACTTGCTTCACCGAGGAACGCGATGTTCATAGACTCGAGATTATTAGGTGTAGAAAAAGTGCGTATATCTCGAGTCCATGAACACTGAGTGGTTTGGTGAAGCAGATGAGGCGACAGGACTCCTGCCGCCGGCTGTACATTTGTTAACATTAAAGTGTCAAAACATCTAACAGGGTTCGTCGACACACCACTCGACATGCTAGGTCTACTCTTATTTGCAGACTTTTGCATATTACCACGACCAGAGGGTGACATCTCGAAGGCATGGTCGAGCACTGCTGGACAAAGAGATTGGGGTTTTTCTTTATTCATATATCATTGATTCATTGTTTTTGGTCCCAGGAGCCAAGAGCTCCTACCTACTGGGCAGATGAGGGGACCGAGCGCTGGTAGCCGTGGGCGGAGTACCTTTTCCCCCACGGGGCCACTCGCTTTAAAAAGCAGCCCCAATGGCTCGAAAGTTTGCCCACGACGGTGCTGAGACCCCCTTCTTCAACATCTTCCTGTCTAGACACCCAACCATCCAACATAGGATGACCTCTAGAGGGCGCTCCGTCAAGAGGGAAGCACTGTTGGCCCGTACAGGCAGCCTAATGTATGGGAACCATTTAGTTTGGTCTCTCACCGGCGACATTACTAGCATGGGAAGACCTCTCTCCCCGAAATCGGGGCAGAGAACCCTCTAGTCTAGCTTGCCAGGTCTCAGAGACACGCAAGCCCCCCCACCACGTCAAGGCAGTTCCCGTTGGGGAGGCAATACATGAGAGATACACAGGAGTGCATCAAGTATTTTTATCCTTTGTGTATCCCTCAGGGTTTTCCTCAGTTGGACATGTTATGTTCATTCAATTGCTGAAAAGGCCCCGCAAAAGTTAGGTCTTCTTTACAGTGGTCGTGAATTTTTCACTGATGAACAGTTAGCTGTAATTTATAAAAGTCATGTTCGTTATTATATGGAATACTACTCGCCGCTTTGGAGTGGATGTGGGGAGGTGGGACATAGGCAATTAAATAAAATTCAAAATAAAGCTGTCATTACTACTGCCCTAACATCTTTGATGACTCTGTAGAGGATATCCCTAAGGAACGTTGGGTTCCTACACCCTTTTGGTTTGTGGCTTACTACAGGGAGGGACGTGGTAACCTTATCCATGCTTGACGATATCTAGAGAAAGAAATGTGTGTGTGTGTGTGTGTGTGTGTGTGTACTGAGAAGCAAGAAAGATAAACGAGGAGCTAGAGCAGATTGCTTGTGGTCGGTAATGAGAGATGAAATTAACTATGTTGTTGTTGTAGTTCCACAGACTGTCTGGCCGAGCAGTCCTGGACGAAATAGCCCCAAAACCATCATGAGACTACACGCACACATTTCAAACCAATATAGGCTTTGGGTGGGCTGTAGGGAATATGTACAGCCATCTACTTGTATTGTTTGCCTGTTTATACATATGCCTAATTGCTCACATTCCTATCCATTATCAAGCACTTCTTGTCACTCACCGCATGTCTCTTTAGTTTCATCCTCTCCATCTGGACAGTGGGGATAGTTGTCGCACAGTTTGCTCTCCGGTATGCACTTCGTCTTACACTTGAACCAGCCAATATCACAGCCTGCAAGGACAGATATACAACAGTTCCCCATGAAGGAGGAGGTCTGATGTGAGGGGGATGGAGGTGGAGGGGGCTAGAGGTGTGGACGGTCCGGGGATCGACGACTGTAGGTGCTTGGGGTTGTGGTTGCGAGGCAGGGTCGTGTGATTGTAGGAGTGGGTAGGGAGGGTGGTGTAGTTGTGAGAGTGAGTGGGGAGGTGGGAGGAGATGATGGGGGTTGGCGTTGAGCTCGTAAAGAAGTCGAACTTTTCCGGTGTGTTGGGGGTTCCAGTTTTTGTGGGAGTGTTTGGAGAGTCGAAGTTGCTTATCTGCCAGAGTGGTTAGATGAAGGCAGGCCCCATTGACGTACAGGTGCCCTTTATATCGCAAGTTGTTTAAGCTTAAAAAAATTTCACTCAATTCGATGAGTCTATGATGTTGATGAACTGGAGGAGGTGACTGAATCTTCCTTCACTCTATACTGTATAATATTATAATTTAAGGGAGAAAAGTTTTGTGTTGGTAATTCTGGAGCAACTGAATCCTCCACACTATTCCAAGCAACAGAACACCATTATATTTTGCTCTTCTGGTCTTGTTTCCTGGCATAATTTTGAGGAATCGAGAATCTCCAATGTAACAAAAGCGAATTACCCTCTTAAAAATAGAACATATACTGAGAGAGTCTGTTGAATGGCTTAGTGTGAATGAATCAAATGCACCTTCAACATTAATATCCAAGTAGTACAGTATTCTATATTTCCTCTTGCGATCATTGTAGAAGCCTTTGCCATATTAATTTAATGTCCATTTACTGCTATACTGTATGTGTCTATAGTAGCGAGTGTTTTGTCTGATAAAGTCATCAGATGTAACTTACAAGTTCTAGTTAGGACACAATCTGTATTTAATGTACTATAATCATACTAATATATAAGCATAGTAATATATACCCTAAAACCACCTCAATCATCATATGTAACAAAGACTACAACAAGTTCATATGTGGACGAGTTTGTTTTTCTGACACCTTTAACACTACCATCATCATATATTATCCCATACATTAGCATTGATATATATACAGTACATTCCCTCCAAAAACATTTGTAGGACTTACCGCAAAGTTCGACTGCCTCATCTGACATGTCCCTACAGTCTGCAGTGTCATTACACACTCCATCATAAGGGATACATTGGTCCGTGTCGTTGCACAGCCATTGTCCCACATTGCATGTTGTGTTCTGTTTTTCTTCCTCCATTATTATTCCTTCTTCTGTTTCGACTGTTCCATACATTTCTACCATTTTTCCGTCAGAAGAGCTTTTTGCTCTGATGAGATCTTCCATATGTTTTCTTATCTGTCTTTTTCCAAGGTACAATTCCTCTTCCGACATGGAATACACTTCACTGGAGTAATAAATAGTTTCCCTTAATTGTTTTCTTGGCTCGCTGCTAATTTCTTTCCATAACTTCAATTCCCTTTGCATTATGTTAGGGAAGTGATGAATCTCTTCACTCCCTTCTTCTGTCACGTCATCAGGGGAAAGGTTGGAGATGGAAGATGAGCGGGAAGAGAACGATGAAGTAAAGGTGCTTATGAGAACTATACCTGTTAGGGGAGAGATATTATTTTGGTTTGTAAGTTAAACGATCAGAAATAACATTACTCATGTGAAACAATTAAAACTACATTGAACCTACGTATAAAATACATTTATTGCAAAGGAAGAACCATGCAAAACATTATGTTATATGTGTCTCAGACAATATTCCCTTTCCACCCTCTCGGTGACTATATGTAGATGTGACAACGTCGCTCCTGTATCTGTCAAACTCCATGACCTGAGTAGCAATTAACACACTCTCTGCTTATACCTCTCTCTCTCTCTCTCTCTCTCTCTCTCTCTCTCTCTCTCTCTCTCTCTCTCTCCTAGTATAATAATTATCATCATCATTTTTATTGTTAATATAAATGATCGAATGGAGGGACTGGGTAGATGTTCAGAGAGAGAGAGAGAGAGAGAGAGAGAGAGAGAGAGAGAGAGACGAGAGGAGAATTTATTAATTATTAAGGGAATGTTTCTTCCTTCATTCCCTCCTCCCTTTCCTCACTACGTTTATTCGTAAACTACAGAGTTATTATGTATACTTGAGCAATATAAATGTTTTATGAGACACATCTCATAAACGAACTGTACGCAATGCCTCACCTCAGACATTCTTTTGTTCTTTATTATTGCTGTTATTACCTACAGTGTTACTGATGTTAAAATAAGCATCTATGTCTTTTGTAATGATAAATAATTGTTTATATTTTATTTATAATGATATATACAAATTCACAATATTCAATTATATTGTATATAAATTTTTTACACCTCAACCTCGGGACTGAAGGCCTTGGAATGAAACTCTTGCGAGGTCCCAAGATTATTAAGTGACGCAGCTTCGAGATGCTGGTTGGTTAACATGTTTGTTTTTACACGTCATAATAATCATGATCTATATAACCGCTCAATATTCTATCAGATACTTTACAGTCTAATCTAAATTACCATGGTATATAAATAATTTATTATGATTTTTGATAGATCCCATTTTAACCAAAGTTAAGGCATATTTATCAATACATATTGATGTTGATTTGGTTACCATCCACTATCAGCCAGTCAGGTGGTGTCTCATTACAGTCTGGCAGCTGTACTCCCCTCTCCTCCCCTTTCTCTCTCCATCAGTCCCTCCAAACGCCCCCCTCCCCTCTACTCTCACACTCTCCCCAATAACTCGCCGGATAGAAACAACCGTGGATGTGCTCGGGACTGTACTGTACCCAGCTGTAAAAGCAAAGATTAAAACCTTGTAGGTTGGGTAAAGATGTGTTGATGTAACATGATTGACTGCCTAAATGACATTTAGCTCCGGTCAGATCAAACGACAACACCTATCCACCAGCGACATACTTTAGGTCTCAGCGGATTTGGTAACAATTGCAGGTGGAGGGAGGGAGGAATGTGGGTATATAGGTGAGTAGGGGAGAAATGTGGAAAGGTGAAGAAGTAGAATTAATGGTGTGGCCAGAGGGACAGCGGAAACAAATGATTGGGTAGGGAGAGGAGATCCCCAAAATTCATATAAAATCCTTTTATTACTTTTAAAATTTAATACACGTTTCCATGTCACACGTAATATTTGAGTAATGGATGGGGTGGTGGGAGGATCGCAGTTGTTGCCAGGCAGAGTTGCCAGGTCTGCTTGACGAAATTTCCCTAACTTCACCTTTATAATTTCCATTTTTGCCTAAAAAAATCCCTGTTTATTCTTAAACAATTACGATATTTTTATTACTTCATCTGGTAGAAATTTCCCTGATTACTCTTGAACAATCTTTATATAATTTCCCTGTGTGGATTTCAAAATACACAAAAACAGATCAATTTCCCTGCACTTGTTGCCAGGTGCAGGGAAATTTCTCTGTTTTAGGGAGTTTTGTAGTCGACACAGGAATATTATATAAAGATAGTTCTAGAGTATACAGGGAAATTTCTACCAGACGAAATACCAAACTGAGAGACCTTCAATGTTCAAGAGAAGAGTAAACATGGAATTATTGAGGCAAAAAGGGAAAATTCTGTTGTTGAAGTTGGGGAAATTCTATGCATCAGACCTGGCACCACTGGCTGAAACACGTAATTTATGAGTGTCCGGAGGGGATGGTGGGATGATGATGATGATCGCTGCTGACACTCGTAATTTAATATATTATGAGGTCTCAACTTCTTAGTGGGTTTCTTTGGTGTTTTATTAGGAGCCATCATGAATACTGTAGACACCCACAAAACTCAATTATATCCCGGGAGATTAGTGTACTTTTTCGGTATTTTTTTTTTTCTTCAATTTTTTGGGATACAGTAATTATGGGCAAAATGGTGGGCCCAAAATGTTCTGAGGGAGCGAGCATTCTGAGGTATAGATCTCCGGATTAAGGGACTTTTACTGTATATGCTATCTACTGAGGATATAGTGTATAATCAGGCATCTATGTTCGTGGAGATGGAGAGTGAGTTATTGGGAACTATAAAGTCTGTTCAAAACTTGTGTTCCATTTTCCTCTATCTATCTGTCTCTATTTCTATCTATATCTTTATATCTATATCTATTTCTATCTATATCTTTCTATCTATCTCTATCTGTCTCTATTTCTATCTATCTCTTATCTGTATCTATCTATCTATTTCTATCTATCTAAGCATAAGAGGCCAGCGGAACACAAGTTTTGAACAGACTTTAGGTAAGTTAAGGATGAAGTAACTGGGACACGAGAAGGTCAGATTCATATAAAGTAGGTATAGAAATAAAGAGAATCTTGGGGCGAATCTGAAGAGTTGAGTCAGATGCGAGGTGACATTCGAGATGACTCGAGAAACAATATAAATAAGAATTGGTCACAAGAGCATGAAATGAAACTGGCACAAATCAACAAATACATGGCAGTAGCAAGATATACAAACTCAACTGACACAACATGAAATATGGACAGGGATAAAGAAATGGACCAAAGAAACAGCCGGAGACTATAGATGGATACGTCCGAGAGGAAATTTCAGGTGAGAGACACATTTTCCTGCAAACTGCTTCTTATCAAAATGGGAATAAACAAGGAGGAATGTGAATGCAAATAAAGTTCACACTTATGTACTGTAACTCTGCCACATTTTAAAATTACAAGTGTATAAAATTATCATAACTTTTCTTCCCATGCATGCTCAGGGCTTTCTGTAATTTAAGGGAGGGTATAGCTTTGCCATTTTTGGATATAATATGATTCCTCCAAACTATTCCCAGCAACAGGACACTATTATATTTGTTAATCTGGTCCTGTTTCCAGGCATACTTTGAAGGAAACAAGGCACACTTAATGTACCAAAGTATACTTTCCCTTTATGCGCATGTCTGAATGCTTGATATTATAAACACACACAGATCATACCTAGGAGTATGAAGGGACTCGGCATGTCGTTGAAGTAATGGATACTTGGGATCAAGGACGTCCAAAGATAAGTAGTGTGGTGAGTTTGGTGTCCCGAGAATCCTGCTTTCCAACCCCCGTTTTCTTAGAAGTTCATCTAGGGGAAATACACATTTCTTACATAAATCTAATTTGTTCACATATGCATGTGACTTGAATATAAAATATTGATGATTAATACATACCACTCGTACTAATATTTTTTTTATATATTTGACCTTAAGTACCTACAAGTACTGTACATAAATGTACTCTGGTGATCAGTACACAATCATAATGTATATGATACTTATTATGATATGTATGAAGAAATAACTGACCCTTTTCGACGTGTTCCTTTCTACCAAAATTTATGTATTTGCAAGTATGGAAGTGAACCAAAATATTTTGGACACTATGTAGTAGGGAGAGTAATTTGGTTATAGATTAGATTTGATGAGATGACAACACTCCCCTTTCTTCTATATTGGTATTCATAAATATTTGACTAGCGGCTGGATACACACTACTATTGGTAGAGACTAGAGTACGTTTACAATCATAATGTGTACGGTATTAGATGATGAGGTTACCCATCAATGTTAGTCATTCTCTGCTCATAGATACAATTAAGCGTATTATATATTTTATAACTGAACTATAAATACTATATTATACAGTGTATTCTATAGTCCTGTATGTTATACACTAAAGTGTAACACTGAAATAGAAATAAATGTATTCAAGACTTATTATTAATCTTTGCGATATAGGCTTGCAAGAAATGAACATTATTTATGTATGCAATGATTCTTATACAGTTCTCTATATATACATTACTTCATATGTACTACTTTCTTTCATTAGGAAATAGAAAAAAAGTGGTAAATAAATAAATGAGTATTATTAATAGGCGGTGTAAACTTCCAAGATTATCGTATCACGTAAGCTCAAACCATTTGCGATTACCATCTCTTTATTACTGTAATTACGCTCAGTCAAATTTGTATAGCTCGTACAGGTAATAAAGTTTAGGATCTATTCAGTCTATAAGCGATAGTTTATTTAGAGGTTATATATTTTTAGCTGTCTATGTGATGGCGAGGCAGAAAGCTTTCCAATGTGTGGGTTTGACCATTCCATTTATAGCTGAACACTATAAAACCCTGTAATTACAGTTGCTGTTATAAAGTTGAAGTAATTTATTAAAGATAAGTACATAACATAAATTAGAAACATCAGCCATCAGCACTCCTATACATATATAATTTATAGATACCCGAGATCCCTGTCTTCCTCATTAGCTACCTAACATGTCGTCTTTGATTTACTGTTATTTGGCGTCGCAACAACGAGGTAATATGGGATCCGTGGCTACTAGAGTGTGATTGAAAGTTGGGACATTAAGCACAATCTGTAACAAATGAAAAATAAAGGGACAGTTGGAGACATTTTACGCCAAGCACAGATACTGGGTAGGTAGGTAGGTATTCGTAACGAAGGGGGGAATCAAAGTTGGATTGTGGTTTTTCAGACACTGGTATTCCTGAGGTAATATAGAAATACAGTTATACATGAGGTTGTGTACCTGATATATTACTATTAATTTTGTAAGGTATTCCTGCAGGTGTGCTACAATAATAAATCATTGGACATACAGAGCTCAGTTCTAATTTAATTTCTATTACATAATGAAATAATGGGCCTTTTCAATGCAAGTATTTTTTTTTTTTTTTAAGATTATATAAATCAATTAATTTATATAATTTTATTTATATAATCAATTTATAATTTTGCGAAGTAGATTGTAAGAGGCGTGAATGATGGCACAATAGAAAGAGAGGTCCTGGGAGTGATACAAAAATGCAAGACTGGATGTACAGTATGTGGATTGACGGAGACCAAATGGAAGGGAACATATGTGAAAGAATGGGATTGTGGAATGGGTGTGTGTGGTGGAGTGAATGAGAATGAGAGAGCAAAGAAAGATGTGTGTCTGTTTGTAAGCAATAAATGGCAGGAGTGTGTAAGGGAGTATGGATGCGTAGGGTTTGACTATTGTTTGGGTGAGAATTAAAGTAGGAGTACAAACTTGGGTGATTGTATGTGTGTATATGCACCAACTGAGGACAAAGTGGATAGAGTGAAAGAGGAATTCTGAATGAGTGTTGAGGCGTGCCAAGATAGTTTTGATGAGAGTGAGAGAGTGTTTCTGATTGGGGATATGAATGAGAAGGTGGGGGATAGAAAAGTAGATAGGGTGGTGAGAGGGTGAGGGGTACAGTCAGAGGTAGTGAATGGCAGTGCACTTGTGGACCTGTGTGTGGAGAGGAGGCTGATGGATGTCAACACCTTCTTCCAACACAAGGGGATACACAGGTACACATGGAGAGTGGAATGGAGGAGAGATGGTGAGGTAGTGAAACGGAAGGCGCTGATTGACTATGTTTGTGTGGATTAACGGGTGAGGAAATCGGTGGTAGATGCGAGAGTATATACAGAGGGATTGGGGGAGGGGTGTCGTACCACTATGTTGTGGTAGTAAGATTAAAGGCACAAAGGAAGTGCGTAAAGACAGTGAGAGGAGGACGAAATGGAGGAGGAGTTAGGATGAGGGTAGAGAGGTTACAGGAGGAGGAATATAGAGAGGAATTTAAGTGAGAAGTTGAAAAAGTACAAGAAAATGTTCTGGAAGGAGGTTAAGAAAGCAACGAAATGTGATAAAGAAGGTAGTACGGTTGTGAAAGACAAGAATGGGTGATTGTAGAGAAGCGTGGTAGAGTTGAGAGGTGGAGAGAGCACTTTGATGAACTGCTGAATAAGGGAAGTGGAACGCCGGCAAACTTAGTTGGATGGGGCGTCGCTGACGTCATTGTGACATCACCACCATGAAAATATAGATATTTACAAGAATATACTCGATTTATTAGATGAATTTGCGGTGCCTGCAAGGATTATGTATGACGAGTGAACATTATATGTTTAAGGCAGCCACTTTCCATCCTTGTTCCTCGGTCTTCTAACGTAAAGTTCGTTTCATCAAAGATTTCCTCGAGTGATTTAAAATGGAGATTAATTGATTGACATTAGGCGCCACAACAGAGAGGTCATATGGCGCCGGGGGAAGAAAAGTAATTGAGAGGTGGTACAGTAAGGACACAAGATAACAGATGAAAGAAAAAAGAAAGGGACAGATGGAGAAGTGGCAGCCCCATTTAATCGCCTGTTACGACAAGCAGGGATACTGGACAGGTATTCGTAGCACCCATCCCTAGTGATGGAAAACGGTTGTGAACATTTTAATTTTGTTCCTTATATCCTATGTCATTTTTCATTCAAATACGCTGTTGCTATGATCCAATATCCAGCTATTTATTAAACGATAACAAATATATAGGTTATTGTATTGCAACGCTTTTGATAATTTTATGACGTGGGTGAAACAGTGTTAATTAATCTGGAGCAACTGATTCCCCCAAACTCTTCCTGGTCCTGTTTCCTGATAAACAATGGATGAATTAAAGCGCTTTAACAAACAAGAAATACAGTAACCCTTTTTTATATAATTTTTACAACATTAATTTCACTTACTATCTAAGAGAGTTATATCCTAATGTGAGAAGAACTACATTAACGACGAAAAGTTTATAACAATACGACTTTTACATAGAAATAGAATAGTTGAGGTATTAAAACACAATACTACTGAGAAGAAATAAATATAAATAAGAAATAAAATAAAATAAAAAAGAAGAAATAAAAATAAAACCCAATACTACTGAGAAGAAATAAATATTGTGATGTTATTGCATCGAGTAAAGGAACTTGAGCGAGAACACCTGCAACACACATATACATAATCACTTCTTACACTCTCCCGTTTATTGCCAAATCGGTGCACTGCATAGCCTTTGTTAATTTAATTTTAACTTGTGTCTGGCAGCATCTTAGCTCCTCAAATCACAAGTGCAATTAAAATATTATTTCATTTCTCCAACTGTCCTATTTTTTCATTTTACCTTTTGTGCTTAGTGTCCCACATCTCAATCACCTCCTTTCTCAGGAGCTATATGACCTCACTGTTGAGGCGTCTAATATTAATCAATCAATCCACCCAGTAGCCTACAAACACTATCACATCCAGCTATCCACCTTAGACAGTCGACTAACATGGGTATTGCCAAAACTGTCCCACAACTTTGGCTCTTTTCCAACTTGGCTAGATCTCCTGCTCCGAAAATACAGTGAGTGTCAAAAGCCCTCTGATATGGTGCATAGACTGGCTTACTCTTACAATCGGTTAAAAAATCAGACATGTACTGTAACATACGTTCATGCTCAGTTAGAGACACTATTCTTCTCCAATCCTCGGTGGTTTCCATATGACAGAATAAGAGAATGGTAAAGCACTGCTCAGAGTCAGCAACTTTAATTGGCACACATTATATAGGTTGTATTATATTGTTTGTATCATATTGTTAGTACGATAATGACCACACACACATACACATTACTTTGATTAAAGTAAATATAGAACAGGAAAGGAAAAAGCTGTGAAAACATAAAAACCCGAACATGTCATATTGTCTATCACCACTGACCTAAATATACAGTCGTGGACAATAACAATAATCCACATTGGAGTGACTACTTCCTTCTTCAGCTGAGAAGCTTTCCAATAACTATGTTAAACATAATCTTCTAATCTAATACATGCAGTACAAATAGGTACTCACTATTCAAAACAACAATATCATATGAAAATGTGAATACATGAGTCAGCAATTAGTTTGAATTATCAATACGTGTATTGAAACTTATGTCTGTGGCTGTACGGCACGTGCTTGACTTATTGATCTTGCTCGCCTGTCTGTAGAACCTATTCACTTCACTAGTTTACCTAAAGTGACCTAACTTTAATTAATTATAGCCAATTCATCCATATAATTATCAACCGGTCAATAAACATTATCCCTCATTTCTCCTCCCCTCGGGCAGGGGACTACGAATACTTCTCCAGTATCCCTACTTGTCTTAAAGGCGACTAGAATGGGCTTTTACTTCTCCAACGGTCCCTTTTATTTTCATCTGTTACCTATTGTGGTTTCTATCACACCTCTAAAACATTACCTATCAATCAATCAATACATCGTAGACAAAACAAATTGGTACCATTCCATCAATATATATATATATATATATATATATATATATATATATATATATATATATATATATATATATATATATTATAATATTATTCATGTCTTCATTCTATGTATTATTCTAGCAAACAAATCAATATTCAATCGTGCTCTCATGCTTTAACTCCTGTAAACATACTAAGGGGATAGTACTATTTTGGTACATTACAGTGACTCGATTCCTCCAAAGTATTCCAGAAAACAGAACTAGATTAACAAATGTAATAGTGTTCTGATGCTGGCATATTTTGAAGGAATAACCCCCAAAACAGGAACCGCCTTGACGTGGTTGGGGGGGTTTGTGTGTCTCTGAGACCTGGCGAGCTAGACCAGAGGGGGCTCCAACCCCTGTTCTGCATCGATTTTGGGAAGAGAGTGCTTCCCATGCTAGTAAGGTCGCCAGTGAGAGATCAGACTAAATGGTTCCCATGCAATAGGCTGCCAGTACGGGCCAACGCTGCTGCCCTCCGGAGGGACTGCCGTTTTGGGTCGTTCTGTGTTGGATGGTTGGGTGTCTGCGCTGGGAGATGTTGGGGAAGGGGGTCTCAGCACCGTCGAGGGCAAAGTTTCGAGCACTTGGGACTGATTTTTAAAATGAGTGGTTCCGTGGGGGACGAGGTACCCAGCCCATGGCTACCAGCACTCGGTCCCCTCATCTGCTCGGTAGGTAATACCTCTTGGCTCCTGGAGCCATCTTAATAATGACAATGTCATATGGATAACGAAAAAATTCATTCTTTTCCTCGAGCGGTTGTCGGCCAGGCCCTCGATACGTCACTCTCTGGTCGTGGTGGTATGAAGAAGGCTGCAAATAATACAAGACCTAGCAGGTCGGGTGTTGTGTCAACGAACCCTGTTAGTGGTTTGGACACGTTAATGTTGACGAATGTACATGCATCAATTTCTTATGGCGCTATCCACTCTATTGTTAAATGTTTTGGAGTGGTTCTTCGTATCAGAATCACTTATGACAGTTACTGAATATCTAATCGAAGCTATATTACTTTCAATACAAACAGTTCTGCCAAAGCAACTATTGAGGCAAAAAATAAGGAGAGTGACTCTAGGCACCTCTCTTCCCTAGAAGATTTATATATCCAGACCCTATGCCCCAACATCAATAACTAAACAAAAGATTTACAAATACTTCCTATATACATGTAAGACGAAATCATAACCCCATCCCAACCCCTGCCAACTCATTACCCCCGCTCACCTGAACACACACAACCAATCAGCAACAAGATACAGCTTGTGGATGGTAGTCTACTCAGCAACCAATAAGCCCCTTCCACCACTTTCGCATATATACCCAAGACACAGCCAAATAGCAACACAAAAACGGCATGAATTCTACAACTAGACATGGTCTAATCAACACCTACTGACAACATTACCACTTCCCCTGCTGACCGTCTTGTTAGCAGGGTGAAGTGGTTTAACCACTTAAAAGCTTCATAACTAGCAACAAAGAGGATTACTTTGTCCACAGGAAGGGTATCCTTCTCTCTGCTGCCACTACCTCACCATAATCACTTGGGGACGGAGAGGTGTCATTCACTGTGGATATAAGGAGGAAGAACATGGATGCTATCAACGTAGCCGCACCTGAAGGTGGGCAGGTCCTAAAAGGATCACTACACGCCCGTGGAAGGAGGACGGCCAACGCCCAACCACCGCAGCGACAGTAGCAGCAGGCAGACTTTGTCACCGTCTGCACCAAGACTGCTGTTGTCTTAATTAACTACAGAAGGGCTAGGTCATCTTTCTGACCAACCTGGACATCATCAGAAGAAATGGTTACCACCAATAGTCATTTCTCCTAAACTACAAACCCCCACCATTATTACCACCACCACCAAGAAAAAAGGCAGCAAGATGGCACGACAGGGGAGGAGCAAAGCGGACGCGCTACCATCCCTGCCTCTGGCCCACCCTTGTCTCCGGTTAATTAATGCTGCCACATTCACTCAACCAGGGGAATTGTGGGAAGGCACCACCACCACCACCACCACCACATGTGCCTTCCCAACAGGACCTTGAGACTGAGGAGGACACTCGGTATACCGACACCAGTTCCCAATATACGTCCACCACCATCAGAGATGACACCACTGACAAAAATATGGACCTGAAGGATGAAGGGTAGTGGCATACAAAGACTAATAAGACAAAGAGGAAGGACAGTCCACCTACTAACTCATCACCCACTGTCATCGTGGGTTTTTGGATGTCCGCCTCTCCTTGCCTTGACCTGTTCCAACAATACATAACCCATTGCCAAGACCCTGACATCTTCAGAATTAGTGAAGTCTGGATAAGCGGGACAACAGCTATAAACTTTACTACACTACTTCTACAAACCAGGTCACCAACAATAGAAAGAGTCAGAAAGAAAATGAAAATAAGAAATGAAATATGACCGATTAAAAATATAATGGCTGTCTTAATACCCTAAAAAAAGGGTGATAGGCAATAAAACTAAAAAAAAAAAAAAAAAAAAAAAAAAAAACATTATCCCTGAAGATGTCTACTGAGATAGAGAAACGTTGGAAAACCCATAAAACTTCATCTTGCTCCATCAACTCACAGAACATGAGTGCAAACTTGCGAGAAATACTGAAGGAACCAACAAAAAACTAATCAACACCGAGTATGCTATATACTTTATTCTCTCTTGTCTAAAAGAAAATGTGTTACCTGGCTACACGGATAATATATATATATATATATATATATATATATATATATATATATATATATATATATATATATATATATATATATATATATATATATATATATATATATATATATATATATATATATATATATATATATATTGTGTATGTGTTGTTGAAATACGTCGTTAATAGGTGGAATAGAAATGATTGATTGATATTAGGCGCCGCAACAGGGAGGTTACATAGCGCCAGAAGAAGGTGACAGAGAGGTGAGACAGCAAGCAGGAAGGAAATAGAAAGAAAAGAGGGAGAGTTGAAAATTTGAAAGGGAGCGACTTGGGCCGAAGGGGCGCCAAAACCGTTAAAACCACATCACTAAAGGTAACACTCCCCTACGGGATGATTTAGTGAAAACTTTGCCATTTATTAAAAACATATCAGATTTTCAACTACAGTAAGTGAAACCATTGGAAAAACTATTGAGAGCTTTGTGATCAGGATATGAATAACCCAAGGTATCGGTTGTGCGGGTAATTTGGTTTTCAGTTAAATATGGGATAGATAATATTATGTGCTGATACTGCATTAAAATATTGGTGCACATAATTATATACACTTTGTAATTATATCTCCAATATCCTAAAAACAAATATTCAATTCTTTGAACGGTCTACAGACTTGGGAGGTGACAAGGTAGTTGTATGATATGAAGAATTGATTGATTGAAATTAATCGACTCAACTGCGAGGTCATAAAGCGCACGAGGAGAAATGTGACTGAGAGGTGGTCCAATAAGTTAAAAATATAACAGATGAAAAAAAAAGGGACAGGAATAAGGTGAGAAAAAAAATGAATAAGGAGTAAGCCTATGTATAATTATGAGTCATGGATGTGTGGTACTGTGTAACGTGTAGTTGGCCTGTTAGCCCCTGGTATATGAGACAGAAAAATTTGGAACCTCTGATCTTGGTCTACAAATTAGAGTAATTAAGGGTATTTCAGGATTATTGTTTCACCATGAAGGTAATAAATACTATAGGCCACAAGAATTCACACACAAGCTGTTATTTTCAAGGGTTTACAACACAATGTCATATGAAATGCAAGACTATGCAATTACAATACAATATTATTATTAGATTTGTTGTTTTGCAATGTAAGACTACATTTCAACAATTAATGCAACATTATAATAAAGGTTTTTCTTTTGCAATCACCGAGTGACTTGGTAGATCATTCATTGCAGTATTTCACACAATAATTACCATAATTTTTATAGCCTGTTTAAGAATTCATGTGGCCAACAGGACTTCCATTGTCCAGGCTCTACAGTATGTTTATACTTGGCCTCGAGAAGAAAAGCGTATATAATAAATTGTAATATACATAATAATAGTAAATAGTATTACACAGTTACTCAGCAGGCAATGAATTACACACACACACACACACACACACACACACACACACATTATTCATGAGCTTATATCTTACACTCACTTTCCTACGTAAAGGAAAACTATACACAGTAATTATCATACAGTACTTGCCTGGGTCCCGTGGCTCGCCTAGTCGGGAAAGGAGGGTACAATGAAGTTGAACAGATGTAATAAAATGTGAATGTCAACTAAATTAGAGTTAACAAGGTGTGCAATTTCAGTGCAACCTTAACTGTCATGCTAAGACCAGCAATTCGGCAGAAGTAGATCATAGACCACCTTATATTTCAAAATGTAATGAAATACATGTGTAAATATAAATTTTATACAGATGTTCTATCATGCCAGACGAGATGAGGCGCAAGTGACACTACTCACTCCACAGTCGTTGGTACACTGTCGCTGTCATTATGACATACCGCCGAGGTCCCGCCCAAAGAGGCTACAACTTCTACAAGGCAGGTCGAGCAGTGTTGCCAGTTCTGGGACTGCATCACTGCGACATATGCCAAATCTCTGGTATTAGAGTATTAAAGCAAATGCCATATATATATATATATATATATATATATATATATATATATATATATATATATATATATATATATATATATATATATATATATATATATATATATATATATCATATTATGTGTATTATGCTTTATAATGATATTATCTGCTTTTATATTATTTTAATGTTTTTTATAAACTTTCATCATAATATTATGATCAGATACTTATATAGCTTACTGACCACCCATACTTACACAATTATATAAATATATGTTTGTGTCCTCCTTCGTATCTCTCCGACTCCTATAAGCTAAATAGACTCCTCAGGTTACATTATACAGTCCAGGCTTGCAGCTGATACTTCAAAGAGCTTCACCAGTGTCTGATAATATTACCTCTCCTCCCTGTGTGACCTTTAATATCTTGTGGGTACATTGGAGCGCCTTGATTCCTCCAAAGTATGCTTACTCTCCCACTTCTCAATCATCAGCTTCCTCGGGCGTCATATGACCTCGCTGTTGCGGTGCCTAATATCAATCAATCAACCAAATAAATTTTGCACTGATCTTCGGATATTGATATAAGTATTAGATTACTCTAAGATGGTTAAAACCAAATGAGAATGCTTTTAACTACTTTCCTTTCAATCACCTTCCTTCCTCGAGCGCCATATGAACATATAAATATATTTTTAAGTACTATTAAATTTTTCAGAAGCCTGCTGAAGCCTCCAGAAGCCTAGTGAATCCTTCAGAAGCCTGCTGAAGCCTTCAAAAGTCTTCTCAAGCTTACTGAAGTCTACTGAAACATGATATATATGTATGTTTTTTTTGTCTTATATATATATATGTGTGTGTGTGTGTGTGTGTGTGTGTGTGTGTGTGTGTGTGTGTTCGAAAGAAATAGAGAGACTGTGTGTTTATGAGAGAGAAATAGGAATGCATTTTTGTGAGAGCGAGATTGATGTGTGTGTGTGTGTGTGTGTTAAAGAGAGAGAGACTGTATTTGTGCGTGTGTGTGTAAAAAAAATATACATAATATTTAAAAAAATAAAATATATAAATAACAGAAAAAAATAAAAAAAATAAAGATATAAAAACAGATTTGTGTTTGTCGTCCCTCCTTTCCTTCGTGCTTGCTATCCAATAATAATAAGTAAATATATAAATAATATTTTTCAATTTCCTTAGTAAATAAGAAATATATAAATATATATTAATTATTGTATGAAATAATTGGGTTTAATATTTATCAATAATTAAATAAGGTGTCAGAAAATAAAATTATACAACAATAAATATTTCAGTTTAGAATAATTATAAAGAATATCAATTACAGTTGAAAGAAAAAGCAATAAAGGTAAATAAATTAATATATAGAAATAGATAAGTGTTTATTGTCCCTTCCTTCCTCATGTTTCCTCTCTCTCTCTCTCTCCCTTCTCATCTTCGTATTCTCTCCTTCCCTCTCTCTCTCCTTCCCATTTCGTATTTTCTATCTCTCCTTTCTTCATGCTTGCTATCCAATAATAATAAATAAATAAATAATAATGATGTGTTTCAATTTCCTTAGTAATTTTTTTTATAAATACTTATTAATTATCCCATGAAATAAATGGGTTTGGTGGCCATATTGGAGCAACTTGATTCCTCCAAACTATTCCAGGCAACAGAGTCATTACCATTATAATATTTATTAATTAATCCTATTTCTTGAAATACTTTGGAGGAATCAATGTACTCCAAACTTACTACAAAGGACCTCACTCAGATCTCTCTAGGGTAATTTTAGAGCAAATTGATTCATCCAAACCAAATTGTGACGTCATTACAGAGAGAGAGAGAGAGAGAGAGCAGTGTTGCTATGTCTGTTTGATGAAATTTCCATAATATCCCCATTGGTACCTCTTATTCTCCATATCTAGTGAAAATTATAGAGAGAATGTTGGCTCAAAATTAATGTTTGAATGGCAGTCCATAAAGAGGGTTACTGAGTTGACTTGCCCTCCCCCCTACCCCTCATCCACTCTACCCATACCCCCTCCCTCAAACCCCTGTTCCTTCCCTCCCTAACACCATACCCCCATCCCACTCCCCTACCCCCTCCTGATTATCCTATAATGACGTCATGATTTGGTGGAGAATGTAGTTCACGTTTTGGTTCATAATTCATGTATTATTAACTATTTTGAATTAATTATTATATCTTTAAATTCCCCGTAATTTTCCCTACATTTTGATATAATAATTTCTTATTTATGTAAGTAATTAACGAAATTAGCGAATATTTCATATTTATAATTTCAACCGTGACTAATTGGTACATTGGAGCACCTTTAGTCCTTCAAGGTATCTCAGGCAACACAACTTAATGCAGGAATAATACAGTTTGGAGGAATCAGTTTGCTTCACAATTACACTATGGAAATCTGGGTTCCTTTATAGTATTTTGATTCCTCCAAAGTATGTCAGGAAAGAGAATTAATTAATAAATATACTAGTATCAATCCTGTTGTATGGAATAGTTTGGAGGAATCAGATTGGTCCAGTATTACCACAACCAACACACCAGCTTCGAATGAATTAAATTTGAATGAATCAACTTGGTGAACCATTCTAATAAGGGTGTAGGAACGGGGGGGGGGGGGGGGTATGAAGAGTTGTAGGGAAGGGGGGCGGGTGTATTAGGGGGTATGATGTTAGGGGGATAGGGGTGGTACCTTCGAATGAACCAGCTTCGAATGAGTGAATCTGCTCAAGTGAATCAGCTTGGGCAGCCATTCATAGACCACCCATACCCCCCTAATACACCACCCCCTCTTTATCTCCTCCCTACACCAACCAATACCCCCTTTAGAATGGTTCACCAAGATGATTCATTCGAATCTAATTCATTCGAAGCTGTGGTATTGGTTGTGGTAATACTGGACCAATCTGATTCCTCCAAACTATTCCATACAACAGGATTGATACCATTATCTTTATTAATTAATTCTCTTTCCTGACATACTTTGGAGGAATCAAAATACTATAATGGAACCCAGATTTCCATAGGAAAATTGTGGAGCAAACTGATTCCTTCAAAAGCATTATTCCTGCATTAAATTGTGTTGCCTGAGATACCTAGGAGGACTCAAGGTGCTGCAATGTACCAATTAGTCACGGTTGGAATTTATAAATAGAAAATGTTTGCTAATTTCGTTAATTAATTGTGTAATTAAAGAAATTAGTATATCAAAATGTAGGAAAAATTACGGGGAATTTTATTATATAATAATTAATTTAAAATAGTTAATAATAAATGAATTATGAACCAAAACGTGAACTACATTCTCCACCAAATCATGACGTCATTATAGGATAATCAGGAGGGGGTAGGGGAGTGGGATGGGGGTATGGTGTTAGGGAGGGTAGGAACAGGGGTTTGAGGGAGGGGGTATGGGTAGAGTGGATGGTGGGTAGGGGGGAGGGCAAGTCAACTCAGTAACCTTCTTTATGGACTGCGATTCAAACATTAATTTTGAGCCAACATTCTCACTATAAGTGATGCCAAGTATGGGGAATTTTTACTAGACCTGGAGAATCAGAGGTGCCAGTGGGGTTATTATGGAAATTTCATCAAGCAGACAAAGCAACACTGCTCTCGCTCTCTCTCTCTCTCCCTCTCTCTAACTCTCTCTTTCACTCTCTTCATGCTTGCTATCCAATAATAATAATAATAATAATAATAATAAATAAATAAATAATAACGATGTGTTTCAATTTCCTTAGTAAATCTTTATTTATAAATACCTATTAATTATCCCATGAAATAAATGGGTTTGGTGGCCATATTGGAGCAACTTGATTCCTCCAAACTATTCCAGGCAACAGAGTCATTACCATTATAATATTTATTAATTAATCCTATTTCTTGAAATACTTTGGAGGAATCAATGTACTCCAAACTTACTACAAAGGACCTCAGATCTCTCTAGGGTAATTTTAGAGCAAATTGATTCAGCCAAACCAAATTGTGACGTCATTACAGAGAGAGAGAGAGAGAGAGAGAGAGAGCAGTGTTGCTATGTCTGTTTGATGAAATTTCCATAATATCCCCATTGGTACCTCTTATTCTCCATATCTAGTGAAAATTATAGAGAAAATGTTGGCTAAAAATTAATGTTTGAATGGCAGTCCATAAAGAGGGTTACTGAGTTGACTTGCCCTCACCCCTACCCACCATCCACTCTACCCATACCCCCTCCCTCAAACCCCTGTTCCTTCCCTCCCTAACACCATACCCCCATCCCACTCCCCTACCCCCTCCTGATTATCCTATAATGACGTCATGATTTGGTGGAGAATGTAGTTCACGTTTTGGTTCATAATTTATGTATTATTAACTATTTTGAATTCATTATTATATCTTTAAATTCACCGTAATTTTCCCTACATTTTGATATAATAATTTCTTATTTATGTAAGTAATTAACGAAATTAGCGAATATTTCATATTTATAATTTCAACCGTGACTAATTGGTACATTGGAGCACCTTGAGTCCTCCAAGGTATCTCAGGCAACACAACTTAATGCAGGAATAATACAGTTTGGAGGAATCAGTTTGCTTCACAATTACACTATGAAAATCTGGGTTCCTATAGTATTCTGATTCCTCCAAAGTATGTCAGGAAAGAGAATTAATTAATAAATATACTAGTATCAATCCTGTTGTATGGAATAGTTTGGAGGAATCAGATTGGTCCAGTATTACCACAACCAACACACCAGCTTCGAATGAATTAAATTTGAATGAATCAACTTGGTGAACCATTCTAATAAGGGTGTAGGGAGGGGGGGGGGGGTATGAAGAGCTGTAGGGAAGGGGGGCGGGTGTATTAGGGGGTATGATGTTAGGGGGATAGGGGTGGTACCTTCGAATGAACCAGCTTCGAATGAGTGAATCTGCTCAAGTGAATCAGCTTGGGCAGCCATTCATAGACAACCCATACCCCCCTAATACCCCCCCCCCTCTTTATCTCCTCCCTACACCAACCAATACCCCCTTTAGAATGGTTCACCAAGATGATTCATTCGAATCTAATTCATTCGAAGCTGTGGTATTGGTTGTGGTAATACTGGACCAATCTGATTCCTCCAAACTATTCCATACAACAATTGATACTATAATCTTTATTAATTAATTCTCTTTCCTGACATACTTTGGAGGAATCAAAATACTATAATGGAACCCAGATTTCCATAGGAAAATTGTGGAGCAAACTGATTCCTTCAAAAGCATTATTCCTGCATTAAATTGTGTTGCCTGAGATACCTAGGAGGACTCAAGGTGCTGCAATGTACCAATTAGTCACGGTTGGAAATTATAAATAGAAAATGTTTGCTAATTTCGTTAATTACATACATAAATTAATAAATTAGTATATCAAAATGTAGGGAAAATTACGGGGAATTTAAAGATATAATAATTAATTCAAAATAGTTAATAATACATGAATTATGAACCAAAACGTGAACTACATTCTCCACCAAATCATGACGTCATTATAGGATAATCAGGAGGGGGTAGGGGAGTGGGATGGGGGTATGGTGTTAGGGAGGGAAGGAACAGGGGTTTGAGGGAGGGGGTATGGGTAGAGTGGATGAGGGGTAGGGGTGAGGGCAAGTCAACTCAGTAACCCTCTTTATGGACTGCCATTCAATCATTAATTTTTAGCCAACATTTTCTCTATAATTTTCACTAGATATGGAGAATAAGAGGTACCAATGGGGATATTATGGAAATTTCATCAAACAGACATAGCAACACTGCTCTCTCTCTCTCTCTCTCTCTCTCTCTCTCTCTCTCTCTCTCTGTAATGACGTCACAATTTGGTTTGGCTGAATCAATTTGCTCTAAAATTACTCTAGAGAGATCTGAGGTCCTTTGTAGTAAGTTTGGAGAACATTGATTCCTCCAAAGTATTTCAAGAAATAGGATTAATTAATAAATATTATAATGGTAATGACTCTGTTGCCTGGAATAGTTTGGAGGAATCAAGTTGCTCCAATATGGCCACCAAACCCATTTATTTCATGGGATAATTAATAGGTATTTATAAAAAAAAATTACTAAGGAAATTGAAACACATCGTTATCATTTATTTATTTATTATTATTATTGGATAGCAAGCATGAAGAGAGAGAGAGAGAGAGAGAGAGAGAGAGAGAGAGAGAGAGAGAGCAGTGTTGCTATGTCTGCTTGATGAAATTTCCATAATAACCCCATTGGCACCTCTGATTCTCCAGGTCTAGTGAAAAATTTATGTTTGAATGGCAGTCCATAAAGAGGGTTACTGAGTTGACTTGCCCTCACCCCTACCCCTCTTCCACTCTACCCATACCCCCTCCCTCAAACCCCTGTTCCTTCCCTCCCTAACACCATACCCCCATCCCACTCCCCTACCCCTCCTGATTATCCTATAATGACGTCATGATTTGGTGGAGAATGTAGTTCACGTTTTGGTTCATAATTCATGTATTATTAACTATTTTGAATTCATTAATTATTATATCTTTAAATTCCCCGTAATTTTCGCTACATTTTCATATAATAATTTCTTATTTATGTAAGTAATTAACGAAATTAGCGAATATTTCATATTTTTAATTTCAACCGTGGCTAATTGGTACATTGGAGCACCTTGAGTCCTCCAAGGTATCTCAGGCAACACAACTTTATGCAGGAATAATATAGTTTGGAGGAATCAGTTTGCTTCACAATTACACTATGAAAATCTGGGTTCCTTTATAGTATTTTGATTCCTCCAGAGTATGTCAGGAAAGAGAATTAATTAATAAATATAATGGTATCAATCCTGTTGTATGGAATAGTTTGGAGGAATCAAATTGGTCCAGTATTACCACAACCAACACACCAGCTTCAAATGAATTAGATTCGAATGAGTGAATCAGATCGAATGAACCAATACCCCCTTTAGAATGGTTCACCAAGTTGATTCATTCGAATCTAATTCATTCGAAGCTGTGGTGTTGGTTGTGGTAATACTGGACCAATTTGATTCCTCCAAACTATTCCATACAACAGGATTGATACCATTATATTTATTAATTAATTCTCTTTTCTGACATACTTTGGAGGAATGGGTGGGTGTGTGGGTAGGAAGGAGACGTGGGTGGGTGGGTGGGTAGGAGACGTGGATGTGTGGGTTTCAAGGAGACATGGATGGGTGGGTTAATGGGAAGGAGACGTGGGTGTGTGTGTGGGTAGGAAGGAGACGTGGGTGGGTGTGTGGGTAGGAAGGAGACATGGGTGTGTGTGTGGGTAGGAAGGAGACGTGGGTGGGTGTGTGGGTAGGAAGGAGACGTGGGTGTGACCTGACGCCACTACATACAGTACTCCCCGAGGACACGTACACATGTACTTCTCTCTATATATATTTTCTGTGATTTTCTATGTTCAGGAATCAATTTATTATTATCTTTAATGTTTATACATGTATCCATCATTCATCCTCATTTTATTATCATTTTAAATGTAATATGTATACTTTCAGCCTATCAGCTGCCACAAATCAATAAACCGTATATTATTATTTATTATTATTATTATTTATTTATTATTATATGGAAATAGCTGGTTTCATGGCATAGTTAGAAGGAATCAGAAGCCTCTAATTTTTCATACACCATCACAGGGTCCGTAAGGTGACAGTACAGTGTTGTTGGTAAATCTGGAGTAAATGTTTCCTCCAAACATCACAACACCATCATTTAATATAAGAAAATATATTAATATATTAAATTGTTGGTAAATCTGCAGCTAATGATTCCTCCAAAACCATTCCAAGCAATAACTGAACACCACTATTTTTTTTAATCTGGTCCTGTTTCCCGACATACTTTGGAGAAATCAAGGTACTCCAATTTACTCGAAGTGTATGTACCCCTTTAAAATGAACAACAACAACAAGTACAGTTGGACCCAGGAATTCGTGGTACAGCTGAGGTGGTAAATGCTTAGCTCCTCCCAGTATGAAATTCCTTAATGACCAAAAGGATTTACCAGGGACAAAAATTATATGATGTGGGATATCGACGATAAGCAAATGCCTGACAAAATTCACTGGTTATTAGAGAGTGAGATAAGCATCTTCTACCTGGGCTGTACCACCAATTCCTGTGTCCAACTCTACCTAAAGTGAAGTATACTTTTGGTGCCTTGATTCCTCCAAAGTATGTCAGGAAGCAATAGGAATACATTAACAAAAAGACTGGTGTCCTATTGATGCTGTTACTTGGTATAGTTTGGAGGAATCAATTACTCCAGAATTACCCCTAACACTGTTCTAGTGTTAAATTATATTCTCTTGGATAACTATATTACACACACATACACACACACATGGATATAAACTCTTGGATGACTCTACTAAGCAACACACACACATACACATATAAAACAACAAGTTGTATGCAAGAATATCCATGGAGTCAACAATGGTGTGGTACCGGTACGACATCTCTATTGTTTTTCTATGGTGCCATCGTACCAGTACCACACCATCGTATGCACCATGAATGTTCTTGAATATGGCCCAGTGTAACTATACAAATACTCACAGAAACTAATAGTGTTGTTATTGTTGATGGATGGAACAAACAATGAAGGTTGATAAGTCTCTTGCACAACTCCAGCTACTCCACAACTATGCATATAACCTAATACAACCTAATTAATCTATGAATGTGAGATTCCAGGCTTACTAATTGATCGAGCGTCTGGCGACCTTTGCGGAAGCCACACTGCTCGTCAACCAGCAAATTCCTGGAATTTAAAAAATGCAATAGCCTACGATTAACAATTCGTTAATTAATTCGCCGTTTAGGGGGTTTTGGGGGGCCGTGTTCGTTTTGGCGAATCTTTTTGTGCTGGGAAGGAGTACCCTCCTCCTCCCCTGCACTTCCCGGGGACCTCCCACGGGATGATTTGGAGGTGGTAGCCTCCATTGCCTGTTCCTCTCCACGAGTCACAGAGCCAGTCCTTGAGCAGCTCGACGTGCGACGAGCTGGATGAGTCCCGGATGCAGGCCTCGTGGGAGTCACCTGAGCTAGAACATGAGATTTCTGAACCTTTACGGTATCACTTGCCTTGTGGTGCTTCTTCTTTTGTTGGGTTGATTCAACAAGTTCTGCAATTACTTTCGTTAGTTCCTCTACTTTATTTTCCAAATTGTTTACTTTAATTGTCAATACTTCATTTTCTTTTTCCTTAGCCTTAAGAAGTTTTAAGAGGTTTTCGTTAGCAGGAAATTCAAATTCACCATAATATCAATTATGAATGAAAAAGACCATGCATCATCACTGTGTGTGAGTGTGAAGTGTTACCGACAAAATGTATTTTTCCAGAAATCTTCATGTTCTGTCCATGACCAATCATAATTATGAAATAATTTTGTTTTGTCTTAATTCCCCCCCCCCCCCAAAAAAAAAAAAGATTATTTTATTTTCAGAATAATAAAATTTTGCACTTTGTGGTTTTACTGTATTTGTAATATAAATATCAAAACTCTGATAATAGTTAAATCGCTAAGTAAAAGTCAGTTCCTCGAGAAAAGGAGCTAGAAAAAAAGAAATATCAGGAAAACAAGAATTACAGAATATACAATAGAAGAAGAATTTTAGGGATTTATGCCTATCGACTCGTAATGGTCATTAAGGCAGTCAGTCTTGTTACATCAACATATCTTCCCCCAGCCTTTTACAGCCAGGTATGTACCTACTTACTGCTGGTGAACAGGGACATAGGGGGCTTAGGAAAATTGTCCAACAATTCCACTGACCCGGGAATCGAACCCGAGATCTCTCGCTTGCCAGGCGAGTGTGCTAACCATTACACCATCAGCACCCCTAATATACTCACTCACTTGTTGGATTTATGGCTATCAACCAGCGACATATAGTCAAAGGTCATTAAGCCAGTCTAATCCATTTTATTCTGTCAATTTATATAAGGTCATAAAGTTTTGTCTCCCTCAGAAAACTTAGCAGTTTGTTTATAATATTCTTATCATCTGATAAAACATTTTCGATGGTAAATGCTTTATGTTTTAGTTGGAAAAATCTTTTAATGTTAAGTCTTTGATCTCTAAATTCGTCACAGTGAATTAACAAATGTGTTATTGACATAACTGTGTTGCACGTTGGGCAATTTGGTGGAAAATTCCTGTCAATATAGGGTTGTAAATGGGTGACTCTGGTGGCGTTGACCCTTAGTCGAGCCAACACCACTTCGTCCCTGCGACTACGCCATGACGACGTAGCCCAGGGTTCAATAACTGCTTTAAACTTGTTATTGATGTCTAGTCTGGTCCACTGCCTTTGCCACAGGAGATGAATTTTAGATTTTATGAGAGAGACAAAACACCTGAGATCCGTACGGACTATGCTAAGGTCCAGATCAACAGTCGACCCTGCTAATTTATCAGCTTGTTCATTACCATAGATACCATAATGTGATGGTACCCATATTAACTTGATCAATTTATTGGCACTAAATAGCTTACTAATGATATTACCCTGTATTTCATTGTTAGTTGTATTCAAAGATTTAATAGCTTTAAGTGAACTTAATGAATCAGTAAATATGACTATCCTATCGTGGGTCGTCGATAGGGCAAAATCCAAAGCTTTATCTATAGCAAATAATTCAGCAAGAAAAATAGATGTATGATTCGGCAGTCTGAATCTTAACTGACATTCATGCGACCATACACCCGCACCCACACATTCATCCGTCTTGGACCCGTCGGTATACAGTTGGAAATAGGAAAGATGTTTGACAATTATCTCACGAAACCTCTGGTGTACCTCCACCTCCGGCACCTGGGATTTAACCCCCGGTAACCAGGATTCCACACAAATAAAAGGGGGTATTACCCAAGGTGCAATATTTACTATAACCAGGGAATCGATTGTTGATAAGTCTATACCGACACACTCTTCGAGGTCGTGGAGTCTTGCTCTGAGGGACCTAACGCCAGTGCCCTCCGGGGCCGTGCGTCCTCTAGGCGGATAACTTGGCCCTTCCAGGGGCCTATCGCCATGGCCCCCCGGCTGCAGGCGCAAAAAGGCACCACCGGGAGGATGACTCGGCTCCCCGGGAATACAAACAGCGGGCCTGGTGTCCCTTGGCCTAACGCCAGTGCCCCCTAGGGCGCAGGGGTTCCCGGACGGATAACTCGGTCCCTCTGCCAGGGGCCTAACGCCATGGCCCCCCGGGTGCGGTTGCCGCAGCAAGGCATTACCGGGAGGATGACTCGGCACCCTGGCTTTCTTAGCGAAGTATGTTAACATTAGTTGGTCTCGTCTTAGACGGAGGGGAGGCACTTGTGACTCCACCTCTAGACGCTCGATTCGAGTGCAACGTAGGGCTCCAAGACACACACGCAAACAAGCATTCTGCACAACATCCACACCTTTCAAAACAGACTCAGATGCCGAACCATACACTATGGACCCATAATCTACTCTAGATCTGATCAGGGATTTATATAGCATTAACAAAGACTTCCTATCTGCTCCCCATTTCGTACCAGAAATGCATTTAAGTAAATTGAGTGCTTTTAAACATTTAGTTTTTAACTGACTGACATGGCAAGTCCATGTCAGTCGACTGTCAAAAATCAGTCCAAGAAATCTAGTTGAATTTTGAATAGGTAGGGGGTTTCCACCCATGGTCAACCGGACGACGGGTTTTTTCCTATGAGTGAAAATAACCCCTACACTTTTTCTAATTGAAAACTTAAAACCCCACTGGAGGCCCCAATTATGGATCGAATCCAGTGCCGATTGAATTCGAGTTGCCGAAAACTGTGCACTATGGCTGGAGTGCCATATTGCACAGTCATCAGCATACAGTGAGTATTTAAGATTTCGAGGAGGAGCTGGTAGAATGTCATTAATCATACATAGAAATAAGGTCGGAGACAGAACACTTCCCTGGGGGACCCCGTTTGCCTGGACAAAAGTGTCCGAGAAAGTGACTGTATCCGAAAAAAGCTTGACAGAGAAAGTTCTGTCAGACATGAAGTTCTTAACAAAAAAGGGCAGATTACCGCGTAATCCCATCGCATGTAGTTTCCTGAGGAGGCCATGTCGCCAGGTCATGTCGTAGGCTTTTTCTATATCTAAAAATACTGCAACTAAAAACTGTTTTTTGGCAAATGCCTCTTGAATGTGAGATTCCAGGCTTACTAATTGATCGAGCGTCTGGCGACCTTTGCGGAAGCCACACTGCTCGTCAACCAGCAAGTTCCTGGAATTTAAAAAATGCAATAGCCTACGATTAACAATTCGTTCCATGACCTTGCATAAACAACTTGTGAGAGCAATAGGGCGATACGATGAAGTCGATCTGGGGTCCCCCCCTCCTTTCGGTATGGGAATGATATGTGCAAAGTGCCATGAATTTGGAAAGGCATGACCCCTCCAAACTTCATTAAACACTTGCAGCATCTTGATCATGGAATCATGATCAAGATGCTTTATCATCTCATACCGAATCTCATCGGGTCCTGGGGATGTCCCACTACAGGCTCCTAGGGCTTGAACAAGCTCTTGCATTGTAAGATCACAGTTGTAATCCAATTCATCTCCTGTGGCAAAGTTAATATGCTGCAGCTCTGATGCTTCCTTGAGAGGCAAGAAAGCTGGATGGTAATTGTCAGAGCTGCTAGCAAAAGAGAACTGCCTGGCGAGGGCGTTAGCAATGTCTCTAGGTTCGTCAAAATTGACGTTATTATGATTGATGTTGGTGATTTTAATTGAAATTTTCTTTTTATTTAACTTTTTAACAGTGGACCAGACTTTAGAGATAGATGTTTCAGAGTTTATATTAGAGACAAAGCTTCGCCAGGAGTCTCGTTTGGCTTGTTTGATGGTTCGACGAGCCCTAGCTCTCGCAAGTTTATACTTGCGAAAATTCTCATCACTGATATGAGTTTTGAAAAGCCTGTAAGCCCTATTTCTCTCACACAGTGCCATGCGGCAATCTGGCGTCCACCAAGGAACTCTATGCTTTGCGCTATCTATCGAAGTCTTAGGAATTGTTGCCGTTGCGGCTTTGAGAATACTATCTTTAATGTTATTTACTTTATCATCAATGGTTTCCCCAACAATTTCAATATTGAGACTCTTTGTGAAGGACACCCAGTCTGCTTTTTTTACGTTAAATTTAGGTGCTGAAGGCTCTTTAACAGTGTCGCTGTTATATTTAATCAAAATAGGAAAATGGTCACTTCCCAATGAGTCATCAATAGGTAGCCACTGGCAAGAAGTGGCAATTGATGGAGAGACCAGAGATAGGTCAAGGACGCTAAAATTACCGGTATTATCATCAACTCTCGTCGGACTACCGTCGTTCAAAAGAATCAAACCGGAATTACTGATAAGCCTAGCCATCTGTTCCCCCTTCCTGTCATCCCGCAGGGAACCCCATAACGTATGATGTGCATTAAAATCACCTACAATTAATTTTCTACAGGGCAGACTGTCCTGCAGATCAAAAACATCATCATAAGTTACTGTATCAGGAGGACAGTAGACAGAACAGACAGTCAGGTAGGTACCACCGAATTTCACTCTGCAGGCGACAGACTCCAGAGGGAAATTAGATGGCACCTCAGTGAAAGGGAGGGAACGGCGGATGTAGAGAGCTACCCCCCCTCCCCCCCTCCCGTTTCGATCCTTCCTAATTAACTCGTAGTTCCGAAGCTGGATAACCTCGTCTTCAACACGGTTATCCAGATGAGTTTCCTGAAGGGCAATAATATCGGCAGCGTAAGTACAGGCCAAAAGTTTAAGTTCATTTAATCTACTTCTAAGACTTCGACAGTTCCATTGTACTATGGTCAGCGCGAAGATTATCGTGGTTTACGGTGTTTTGGAGGGCCGTGTTCGTCCTGGCGAACCTTTTTGTGCTGGGAAGGAGTACCCTCCTCTTCCTCAGCACTTCCCGGGGACCTCCCACGGGATGGTTTGGAGATGATAGTCTCCATTGCCTGTGCCTCTCCACGAGTCACAGATCCAGACCTCGAGCAGCTCGACGCACGACGAGCTGTCTGAGTCCCAGATACATGCTTCGTGGGAGTCACCTGAGCGAGAACATGAGATTGAGATTGTTTATTTTTTTCGGTTTCCTTTGCCTTGTGGGGTTTCTGTTTCTGTTGTTGGTTTGATTCAACAAGTTGTGCAACTAATTCTTTCAGTTCAATTACTGTACTTTCCAAACTATTTACTTTATCATTTAATGCTTGATTTTCTTTCTCTTTAGCCTTCAGAAGTTCCAAGAGGTCATTTACAGCAGGAGCATTAGATGAGCCAGCTACAGCTCCGGCGTAGGATACGGTGGGAACCTGGGTAACCCCCTCCACCTTCCTCTTTGCCTCACCATAACTGACATCATGAGCCCTCATGTATGCCATTGTTTCGGTCTCCACAATCAGACTTCTGCAGATACCTGCACCTGCCTGGTGGGGGCCGCCACAATTGGCACACTTGAACACTGTCTCTGAACATAAATTCGTCTCGTGACTTCCGGCACATTTACCACAAATGAATTCTCCTGAATTTCTAGTGAAACACCTCAATGCTGTATGTCCGAATTTTTGGCACCTGAAACAACGCATGGGTTTCTGAATATAAGGTCTAACGTGAACAATTTCGTATCCAATTTTAACAGTGTCAGGTATCTGAGCAGCAGCAAAAGTCATGAAAACTAGGCCAAATTTCTCTCTCTTGTTCTCTCTCATCCTGGTCATACTTTGCACTTCCACTACGCCCTGGTCCTTCATTCCGTCAAGTATGTCTACATCATCCAGGTCAGCCAAATCCCTATGGAATATGACGCCCTTACAAGTATTTGGCCCAACTGGAATGGTGGTTTTCACCTTGAAGGAATGAATCTGCGTCAGTTTAAGTAAATCCTTAACCTGGGAAGAGTTGAGCACTTTAACCAGGAGACTACCATCTCGCAATTTCTTAGCAAATTCCAGACTGCCACCCACCTGACCATCAAGGACCTTTTTGATGATAAATGGGTTAACAGTCTTCAGAGATTGAGAAGCATCAACACAACGTACATTCACATAACGAGCATTCAGGGAAGGAATATCTATATCAGGTCGCCTATGTCTGTCAGCCGTAGGGGTTCCAATATTGTCTGCCTTAGTCTTAGGATGGTCATTGGTCGTCAGCCTCCCTCCTTGAGGAGGAGGAAGGCTAGTCGAGGGATCAGCCATTCGGGACATCGGACTAGGTCCGAGCCCTCTCCACACACCCTCTCCTAACTCCCTTAACTATTTTATCAACCCCCTAAAATAAGGACAATAATTAAGGGAAAAATAAAAGTAACCTTACTCAACCCTCCCTAGTGGTAGCCTGGCGGCGTACTCCAGTACCAGCTAGGGGATCGGAGCTAGTGCGGAAGGAACTTTCCCACCACCGAACCTGCCTAATGCGAGGGGTGGTGTAGTCAGAACCCACCTCCCAAGCGAATACCGTTGCTCAGAAATATGAGACAACCGTAGGCCCAAGAGGTCGCGGAAAATATGGAAGAAAAAGAGTAGTTCGAGAAAAAGAGGTGCCCAAATGACACACCAGACTACTGGGCCCCACTACCACAGGGATTACCCCTGAAGCAGTGAGTGCTGCGGGTCTGGTGTAGGGAACAACTATCTACTAGCTAGCATGCACTACATGATGTCCTCAAGCAAAGACAAAACACAGAAGGTGCACAACAGCAGTGCAGCAAAACGCTGCAAATTACGTTACTATTTACTTTACAAAAGCAAAGAGACAACAGAGTATTGCTGGCAAGAGGCCTCGGAACCCAAGGTAGCTCAAACGGACAATACTTGTAAAACTGTTGGCGCTATGCAAAGAACGAGGACGAGGTCTGAACTACACAGAGTCTGGACGCATAATGTGGTGCCTAATATACAATACAAGACAACAAGTCCTTATCTCTAACTAACAATATTACTTACATCTTTCATTATATTACCTATAAATATCCTAAATAATATTGTAAATAAAATACGGGTGTTACATCAATAATATAAAATATTTTATTCTCCATTTAATGGTATGAATGAATGTTGATTAGTCATGGTCAGTAACAGTTGACTGGCATTCAAAGCTGCAATAGAGGACAATATGTGAGGAAAGGTAAGTCTAGGTGAGTCTGCCCTAATTAACACAGAGAACGGTTTGTCTGTCTACCTAGCCAGTTGATGAGTAACAATTATAAACAGAACGGTTTGTCTGTCTACCTAGCCAGCTGAGCAGTAACAATTATAAACTTTATTAAACTTATATATATATATATATATATATATATATATATATATATATATATATATATATATATATATATATATATATATATATATATATATATATATATATATATATATGCATACTACAGATTCCACTTCCTCAAATAATGTATTTAGATCCATCTCATATTCATCTTAATTCTTCCTTATTCTCTTTGTTTTTCTCTTCCTTTTCATTTTCCTTCTGTTCTTCCCTTTTCAGTTCCTCTTCCTTCTTTGTTTCCTCACACTGGCAATTTACCTCAGTATTGCTCTTATTTACCAGCTGTTTATCATCTTCGGTTTTGCTAGCTTCCTTCTCTGTCTTTTTCTCCTCAGCATTTTCAGGCAAAAGTGAGTATTTTATAGTGATAGCAGTAGCAGCACTCCCAAGGTCATGGGGGAAGGTGATGGTGTTGCATAGTGACTAGCCTGCATGGTGTCTTTATGTGTGTGTGTTGTTTTTCTGGGGGAAGGGGGGATTAGTCTAGTCAGCAGAGGCGTATTGCTAGCTTCAAACACCAGCATTATTATTATTATTATTATCATTATTATTATTCGAGTTTTGTATAAGGATATATTTTCATTTTGCTTTCACTTGTTTCTTAATCAGTTGTTATCAATGTAACTCAAAAATTTGTGGACATACTCTTGTTAAACTTCACAAGATAATTGAGCATTAGTAAACAATAAAGAGATTACATTTCCGTGGATCCAGGTCAGGAATAGATAATAATACTTTAATGTGCCTGTGTTCGTGAATCAGAGTTGGAGGTTTCTACAGAATCCTCCTGACTGTGCCACGAAACAAGCTAATTTCCATACAGAGAGTGTGTTTCGTGGCAATGTTGGAAGGACTCGTTACCTCCAATCTTCTGACTATATCGAACACAGGATCCCTTAATAAATCTTCTTTCTTTTTTTATTGTATGTACTTTGTTGACTGAATGTGTGTGAATCCAACCGTAACTTTATTTAATGTTTTTTGTATTAATATCTAGAGGGGGCATGAACCCCTTAATGGCTCCTATAAAGGCCTTAAGGGGGGTGCAGGAATAGGGGGACAGGCTTGGGGGGTTTAGGGGGGTGCGGGGGGTTTTGGGGGGTGCGGGAGTAGAGGGCCAGGTTTGCGGGTCTTTCTACTCCTCCCAAGCTTTCCCCCTATTCCCGCACCCCCCAACCCCAACTCCAAAGCCTGTCCCATACTTCCGCACCCCCATAATTAAGGACCCTATGATGTAGTCAGAATATTGGAGATAAATGAGTCCTTCAAATATTACCACGAAACACCACACCCATATAAAAAGAGCTCGTTTCGTGGAGTAGTCTGGAGAAATCAGAAGCCTCCAATATTCATACACGATCACAAGGTCCTTAATTGCAAGGTATAACTTAAATTCCTCAATGTCATCTTTCATTTAAATTCGATTAAGTGGCTTAAATGCCTAATGTGGTTCCCCCCTTTACATAAGCTATAAAGTGTTGGTAAATCTGGAGCAACTCATTCCTCCAAACTATTCCAAGCAACAGAACACCATTATCCTTTGTTCATTTGTTGGTCCTGTTTCATGACATATACCATCTTAAAAACACTCCATGTACCGGTATGTATGTATCTATCTCGGTATGTATGTATCTATCTCGGTATGTATGTATCTATCTCGGTATGTATGTACATTATGTATAAAACCTGAACGACCCTGAATGTTTTTATGTGAAGTCAGAGGATGTAATGCGCATTTTTTTCTTCTTTTTTTTACGAGGGATTATTATTATTTTTTTTTTTTGTCAGTTAAGGTGAATTTTTTTTGTTGGTGAATTGGAAGGTGTGTGATTCCTCCAAACTTTGCCATGAAAAAATCAGATCCCCAATTAGTCTACCATTGAGGGCGTCTGTTTTCTGGTATATATAAATAGGAAAAATCTGTAAGTAGCCTTCCAATTGACAAACACGAGAATCTCAACTTAGGAAAATGTCTCGGAGCCTGGGGCAGGAGTTGTTGTGTGAGGCAATAATAATAATAATAATAATAATAATAATAATAATAATAATAATAATAATAATAATAATAATAATAATAATAATAATAATAATAATAATAATAATAATAATAATAATAATAATAATAATAATAATAATAACAATAATAATAATAATAATAATAAT